>JASJOG010000432.1:0-179857 GCA_030142905.1 Heliopora coerulea | reverse complement strand
AACAAACATCGCAAATGCTTTGTCGAGGATGAATACACACTGCCAACGTGACAAGGGAGACAACTATGACTTTGTTCGCACCGTAGTACAGTGTTCCAATTGCCTTAAACCGCTAAATAGGTGGAACAAGTGTCAGCTTTAGATGCGGAACTGAATCCCATAAAAGAGTGTGTCAAAACTGGGAACTGGAATAAGAGCAATGTTCCTGCATACTTAAATGTTAAAGAAGAGTTAGGTACATACGGGGAGCTGCTGTTAAGAGGAAGAAGGTTGGTAATTCCTAAAGCACTGCAAAGTCGAGTTCTAAATTTGGCATGAGGGACACCAGGGAATAGGGGAATCAAAGAACAAACTTGAGAACAAAGTGTGGTGGCCCAAGATGGGACTCCCAAGCAGAAAGATTGTGTAGAACGTGTCACGGATGTCAAGTGGTGGCGAGATTCCAAGTACCTGAAACCGATGGCACGAATTGTTCCACTTCAGTGGCCCATGGCAACAATGTAGTGCGGACTTGCTTCGTCCACGACCTTCTGGAGATAATTTACTGGTAGTCGTGGGACTACTACATGTAGGTATTTCGAAGTGGTTATAATGAAGACTAACAAGTACTAAAATTGTGGCAGATGTGGTTCCAATTTTTGTAAGATTTGGGAGCTCCATACTCCTTACGAACAGACAATGGTCGTCAGTTTGTTTGGAAGAATTTGAGCCATTCCTTAAAAAAATATGGTGTAAAACATAAACGAACAATACCTTTTTTGGAGCAGCGCCAATGGAGAAGTCGAGAGACAGAACAGGACTTTGTTAAAGGGTTCTACGAGTGGCGCAAGCAGAAGGAAAAGACTGGCGAATAGAAATATAGAAACTATTGCCAGCTTATAGATCAACACCCCAAGTTACAACGGGAGTAACTCCATTCTACTTGATGTTCGGCCGGGAAATGAAGACAAAGCTGCCAGAGATACTACACGATCCAACAGTTATGGATGGAGAAATTCGGGAACGAGATTGGTCGACGAAGCTGAAAGGGAAGGAATATGCAGACAATAAAAAGCATGCGAAAGAAAGTTCAGTTAAAATTGGTGACAATTTTCTCGTGAAGAACAACAAGACTAATAATATATCCACCAGCTACGACACAAACATTTATAAAGTGCTCAGAAGAGACAAGGAGGAAAAGTAACAGTAAAAGAATAAAGACGGGTGTTGAACTAAAGTGAAACGTAACATTTGTGAAAAGATACCAAGAACCAACTGTGAACAAAGACCAAGGCCATCACGAAGACTTATCACTAGGATCAAGAGACAATCTTGCATCTTCGGGAGACCAAAGTGGTGCGGAAATTTCAAAGTTCAGCGTGTAAGAACAACCGGAGTGGAAACAAACACAAACAGCAGAAGTATCTCAGCAACGTACAAGTACAAAACAAACAAGATGCTCAAATGTTTCAATGACTTTGTCGTGACTAAACGCTAACTGTAAGAAGTAAAAAGTCAACTCATAGGGAAATGCTTTAAACTATTTTTTTACGCTTCGAATTATTTTGGTTCGATTTCAGACATATCTAGTTTAAGAATAAACGCTTAGGTCGGCACTAGAACGTAACCACTGAAACCAAGTAACAGAGACTGGGACCGGAAAATTAAGTACTGTATTTACTTGATAACCTTTTGGAAAAATCGTCCGGGTTTAGGTGACAATATCACCAGAAGTAACACGTCAAAGGTAATAATTAGGGTTAGGATTAGGGTTAGGATATCAAGTAAATAAAGTACTTAATTTTTCAGTCCCAGTCTCTCGCACTGTTACCTGGTCTCTGTTGGTTAAGTTCTAGTGCCGACCAAAACACTTATGACGCTGTTTTGAGAAAAGGAAGGATGTAGTGGTCAGCAGTCTTCAGCCATGAAGTTTTGTGTGTGTGTAAGATGTGACCGAGAAAGTGTTTAAAGTATTTTTTTAAAATCCATCAGAATCAGTGTGGTTTTTGTTTCACTTTTAACGGGTTTTCTACAATATGCACCGTATGAGCATCATAGTCAACTGGTTTTGGTGCTGTCTATACTGAACGGCCCTGAATATGCTTTCTGTCCGACAATCGGCATTTGTCAGCGATTAACTTTGTTCAACTTTGTTCAATATGCTGCTGACAAACTGCCCAAACATTCACTCCTCACTTCGACATTCCATATACTATGTATCGATAATTTATCACAACGCTGGGAGTTGTCTCAAGCTCGCAAATCACAGCCGACCAGATTGTGATACTGTCTTAATGACTCATTACTTGAATTGGAAGCTCAAGCTTGTTGCAGCTGGGGGTGGGGTTTAAACCCCCTAAACACCTCCTTGGCTACGCCACTGTATCCCTCCAATTACACAATTATTGAATCCATTAGTGCTTAGTCCAGGGTAATATCTCCCATCACTTCACACCGTTATGCTTCCATATTAATAAAAATAAAAGAAGATTAGATTACAATTAAACCCATAATTTACCACAATATTAAAAAAAATTCCCGTAAAAAATTTTTGCTATAAACTTTTATTTTGTATTCTCCCACTTCATTGCCAAAACTTAGACGAAAATTAGGTGTCACCGAACTCTTTTCCGAATTAAATAAGATTGAACGGTAATCAGGAACAATCTAGAAACTTTCTAGTTGTAATAGTAACCTGCTGATGACTTTTCTCGGTAATACATTTGATGCCAAAAATGTTTTTCTGCCGATTAAATGTTCCATTCTCGTCAAAAATATCTATATACGATTT
The DNA here is from genome assembly GCA_030142905.1 of Heliopora coerulea. Taxonomy (NCBI): domain Eukaryota; kingdom Metazoa; phylum Cnidaria; class Anthozoa; order Scleralcyonacea; family Helioporidae; genus Heliopora; species Heliopora coerulea. The sequence continues at coordinate 177,087 of JASJOG010000432.1, read as the reverse complement.
TTTTGAGGACCAGAATTGTGTTCGTTCTTTTTTTCCAAGAAACTGTACGAGCTACATTAAACTATAAAAATGCATAAGTTCTTCAAAAATGAAACACTTGGTATAGTATAAAGAAATATATGCAATGTTGCATCTCCTTCCTTCATGTTTGAGCACATGAGTAATTGTCCGCTTAAATCTCGCTTGATATCTATTATTCTTCTCGTCTGAAGGCCTTCCGCTCTCAAGTGCTTCGCGCCTTTAAACAACAATTTAATAAACATATTACTAGCAACACTGTATCGCAATTAATACAATTGCCCCCTAATCTGTCAATCTTTTTCGTAACCCTCTCTTTGTCATTGGATTCCTTGAATAAACACCTGTTTTATACTTACTTAAGGTAACATTCTTTCCTACTTTCAAATTACCATTCTCAACTTCGCACGTGTATATTCCTTGTTTTCTTCCAACGACATCCTCTTGGCGCAGTTCTGAGCGTAAATATTCCGGACCTGTAATCCTTTCGCCATCTTTAAGCCAGAAGGCAAGAGAAGGAGGATTACCACCAATTCCTTTGCACTCACAAAAGGAAGTTACGCCTTTACCAAAACACCATATCTGAGGCTCTCCACGATCTGAAGTAAAAGTTATTGCAGAATGAGCCAACAGACTTGACCACACAAAGAGTCTGATGACATAAATTCTTATTTTTATATGATAAGCTACAGCTAGTGTAGCAAAAACACCATCAAACTAACATGATCGGAATCAAGGAGGTTAATATGATCAATAAGGACGCTCGAATGAAAAATAATTGACAAAGAAAAGACAATGTTATTTTATAGTTAACAGAGTGGAAATTATCTCACGTTATCTTAAATTTGACCTTTTCAACGCTTCTAGAGGGTATATTTATTAGTAGAAATCAGTTGACTGCTAGAAAGTCGCGGTGGACTTGAATCGGTGGATAAATTCAACTGCCGCCATCTTTTTTACTGCTCAATTTTACTTGAGTCACTGATACATTGCTCGGTCTTCTGCTTTACACTTCTCGTTAATTAACATAGGGACAGTAGACTCGGGGGTGGGAGGCTGTGCCCCCAATTTTTTCCAAATGTAATGTTGAAACAACTACGTTACAGAACACTAGTGAAATTTCCAGGGTAAGCATGCAAAATGCTGTATTTTTAATAATAATAATAATAATAATAATAATAATATATAATCTTATTTATACAGGTTTACCTCGTCAGCTAAATAATAGCTGTTATCAATGAGAGACCTGAATCTAACTTATAAAAGCAAATGACAGATGATAAATAACTACAATAGAACACTAAGATAAGTATGATATGCACTAAATTAAGATTAAAATCAAAATTAAAATTATTACATTTCATCTTAAAACGCAAAAAGGATTATTCCTCTTTTAAATCAGTTGGTAGTTTATTATATATTAAAGTTCCTTGGAACGCAAAGGTCTTTCTACCAGCTTCAGTTCATACTTTAGGTAAAACAAGATTCAGATTGTTTCCTCGTGTTTCTTTAGAATGTGATAATTTAGTAAAATACCCATTAAATCTTCCATGTGCAAGACCATTCAAGCACTTAAAAACTTCGATTGCACATCGTTTATTCCTATTATGATTCACACTTGGCAAGCGGGTGATGTTCGTTTGGTTATTTATAATTTTAATAGCACGAGACTGTATATTTTCTATCGGTATTTTGTATGTTCGCGGGGCAGCAATGACGATATTGTTGCAGTAAAGCAAAACGGGTAGAATCATAGTTTTATAGATAATTTGAGCAGTTGTTGGACCAGTATTATGACGTACTCTTGCAAGTAATTTCACTCTCGATGAGGATTTCTTGTAAATTTTTCCCAGATGTTCTGCAAAATTCAAATTCTTATCCAATTTAACACCAAGGTAATCATAAGTATGTGTCTCAATAACATTGACACCATTCAGCTTCACATTGAGACATCTCGATATTACAGAAGCGGTCGACAATTTCTGACATGATCCAAAAACGATGCACTCCGTTTTAGATTTTTTCATGCTCACAATTAAATTATTATTTATAAACCATGCAGCAAGTTGATCTAGGTTTCTATTTAATTCATTTTCGATTTCATCCACAATTTTGTTTGCCATAAATATGACAATGTCGTCCGCATAAAGGATGATGTCACATTTTTGTAGTTGAAATTCAATGTCATTTATTAGCATAGTGAATAATAATGGCCCGAGGATTGATCCTTGAGGGACCCCACAAACGATAGTCTGAACTTCAGATTTTATACCAGCATAAAAAACTAATTGCTTTCTATTAAATAAATAATTTTCGAATCATACCAGTTCTTTACCTTTGATACCATACATTTTAAATTTAGAAAGCAAGCACGCATTGGTCCACTGTATCAAATGCCTTGCGCAAATCTATAAACACCGCTCCTGCTATCCTGCTGTAGTCCATGTTCTTTATTACATAGTTTGTAAAACATGTGATAACATGTTTGGTGGGTGAACCTCGTCGAAATCCAAACTGGTTGTTAGTAAATAAGCCGTTCTTTTCGACGTAAGTGATCAATTGTCCATGCACTACTTTTTCAATCACCTTGGACAAAACCGGAAGTGTTGAGATGGGTCTGTAATTGTCCATTATTTGTTGGTTTCCAGATTTAAAGATGGGTAAAATTTTGGCTACCTTTTCCGATTCTGGAAAAATCGATTCTTCAAGAGAATTATTTATTAAACATGATAATGAACCAACTATTTTTTCAGCTCCATCCCCGATAAATGATGCCGGTATATTATCATAACCCGAACTCTTTCTCCTCTTCAATTTTTTAAGAATGCGATATATGGTTATTTCAGATGTTTTAGTAAATTCAAAATAATGATAGTGTGAATTTAAATTCTTTTCTGTACCAAAATGATCAAAGTATCTCCAAGTCAAATTCACGATTGAAAGAAGGTTGGATTGTAAGCTTTTTCTAATTGAAGTGAAGTAATCACAGAAACTGTTAGCAATAGTTTTATTATTAGAACTGAGTTCGTTTCCCGCTTTAAATATCTTAGATTGACTGACTTTAGTGTCTTTCGCCGGGTAGACCTTTTTAATTTGTTCCCAGAAGTGCTTCGGACTATCAGTATTTTCTCTAATAACATCTCTTCTGTGATTTGCTTTAGATCGTCGAATCAGTCTAGTAACTGTGTTCCTCAAGCGACGATATGTCGACTAGTCGATTTCCGCTTACTGGTATTTCGTGCTCTTAAACAATAACTTTCGTTTATCTTGGTTTTGATATCATGTGATAGCCAAGGACTTTCACGACCCCGAACTTGTTTTTCTACTAACGGCGCATGTTTATCAATCACGGATTTTAAAAACTGTTTAAATTTGTCCCAGGCGTTTAAATTTGTCCCGTCATCAGAAGGTTGCGGGTTCGACCCCCGTCTGGGGCTCAGAAATCATTTTCTGAGTATCGAGCTTGAAGATCGTTCATCTACCACAGGCGATATTTATGTCAGTCATCCCAGGGGATGTATCTGAGATCTTCCTTAAAACTCTTTACATTACATCGAGTATAATTACGAGTGAGGATTTTTCTTGGTTGGAATTTTCGGCAATTCTTCTTAGTAAATATTCCCGTTAATTCGTGGTCACTTAAACAGCTTCCATATACTAGGTGCTTTAAGATATTTTGCTTGTGGGTGGTTGCAATCACCGTTCCGTTCCGCCGCCTCTGTGAAAATAAACTAGAAAGCACGTGAAACATGATACTGGAATTTGAATAAATTTTACCGAAAGGATAATTCCATAAAAATCAATACCAGCCGACAATTTCAAAAAATATAAAACAAAACATAATCCGAAGATCAGCATCTTGAGAAATCCAAGATATCTATTGAAAGAAGACGAGAAATGAGTTTTTGATATTTTGATTTTATTACAAAATCATCATCAAACTAATTACATCAATTACGCAGTGTCCTATATAAGGTCTACAGTGACATCATACGGAAGGAATTCACATCTGAGCCGACAGCAACTGACAAGGAGTGATTTATGTGGAAGCGTGTGGGTGTTGTGACACTAAGAAAGACAACCAGAAAGACAACCATTCTTCGTCTTGCTTCAATCCATATCTTGGATTTCTCAAGATGTTGATGTTTCGGATTATGTTTTGGATAATTCCATGATGGACCAGAGTTTTACGAACAAGCTACCCTGCGATACCTGTAAGTATATTTTGTGTTTCATACAGACTTAGGTAAATATGGCATTCCGCGATTTTTAACTTAAATTCAACTCATATTTAACAACGGTTGTTCAACGTTTCGTATATACAAAACACTTCTTAGTAATAAGAGCAGTTTTCCAGTTCACGAAGTGCTACATACTGATTTAACACGATGTGTTCACTGTCAGGAAGGCAAAGAAGAGAAATTAAAATGCCCAACTGATTCGAAGCGAACAGATATTGCAGCTGGATACTGAACCTTAGCCGAGAATCTTGTTGAATTCAGAAAGCTCGATTGTATGCCAATTTCGATTAATTTGGATCGACTGGATGAATGCAATGGGATTGAGAACACCCTTCAAAACAAAAAAACTGTGTTGTCACTGCAGAAACAGGAGTCAATCTTCACGAAAATAAATCGAAACTGCTGAACGGCCCCCACTACGACTGGTCAACACTAAAGTCAATAATAACATTGATAAGTAGATTTTGTCATAGCAAGGGAAAATTCGAAGTCACGGAAGAAAGAAAAAGCCTGCTAAGAAAGGCTAAACCGACAAACTATTGGCAAGTGCAGGAAGGCTCAGTGACATAAAAATAAAGATAAAGGTTTGCATCAAAACCATGCAACGATATACAGAGCAAGATTTGACAAAATAAATACAGAAACGCAGCAGTCAAAATCATATATCAAGCTGTCAGTGAAATGTGTGCCATGAAGATTGCAGGCAAAGTGAAACTTAAAACTACCTATCAACGTAAAAGTCTAGAGAAAAGGTAGAACCGTCTGATGAATGAACTCAACATCGTAACTGGAAATTTCACTCCGTTAGATTGAAAGCGTTTGGAGAAGAAAGCATCCTAAGCATATTGTAGAAAAGATGAGCATTCAATTAGAAATAAGTGGTGTTGCGGAATTCACTCTGCGACAGTGAACTCGCGCTCTTCGCTAGTTCAATTAATCCAACGACATCTGGGGACTGTATCTTTCACAATCTGTGACTTTATTTATCCTCAAAAGCTATCTAAATTACAACACTACTGACTAAGCGATTGCACTTGGTGTCGTCTTAGTCCAACAACTGTACAATTACACACGAGGCTAAAGTATCGGTGCAGAACGGAAACCGCACCTTTCATTGTCTTTTGTTCCATAAACGAGTCACTATTTCTTAAATTACATAGTTCGAATTAATTAAGCAATAATTTGCGACATGTGGCGCAGAAAGTCAAGAGAATCCAATCAACCTCAAACCAAACATGAAGAAAAGGTGACGATGGTAAAATGTCGAGCATAAAAATCGAACATACAGTCAAACTCTAATCAAGCGACCACTTTCGGGGAAAAGACAAGTGGTGCTTAACAGGAGTTCAACATGAAAAATAGTTTCTCTTGGAAAGTCTCTTTATAGGAGTGCTATATTTCAATGCATTATGTACAAACAATTATAATACTATACAATAATACAATACAATAATTTAATTGACCACTTCCCATTGGGGCTCTTCAGTGACAATATAAAATACAAAAATAAAACAATATATAGTAGCATAGTTACAAATTAGCTATAATAAATAAATGAAATCTCTTTAAAATAACTATAAGAAGAAGCTATCTAATACATCTCTTAATTTACGTTTAAAATCTTGTTTTGTCCTGCTAGGTTTAACGTCTTGATTTAAACCGGTCGGCTTCGTAGCCTAACTCCCTTAATGGGTTCGTGATTGCCCAATATTGGATTGAATAATAAGTGGCAAGCGTTCAGTTTTTCCTCAACATCTTCATAACTATCCACGACTGATCACGGAGCCAAAGATATGTCGAACACGAAGGCATCCCGATTATAATGTTTGAAACCACGGGCGGTAATATATTGGCCTTGGACGACCCTTCTTTAGAATCGAATGACAGAAGTCAAAGCTAAATTTTATAAATCTAAATTTTAAAACTTTTACAGTCGTAAAGAGAGTTCGAAGCCATAAGTGTGCAGATAAACAATCATTGAAAAGTAACGATCGGAAGGAAGCGCGGCTTTCACGATCTTACAATCGGCATAAAATCTATATAGCGGTATACCCGACCAAAGCTGGATTGGATGATTTTTGTTTGTTGTATCATTTTTCAAAGTCAGTAATATATCAGATTCCGAATGAACGTTACTGGGTTTATCTTAGCGAAACAGGTTAGACGCTCTCAGCCCATTTCAAGGTAAACAAGACTTTTTTCTTTAAAGGTCAGCCTATAATCTTTTACAACTAAAGATGCCTAAAAAACGGCCCCCTGCCAGTGGGAGGAATCTTCGTTCCCAAACGGTATTCACAAATTCTCCAAATCTTTGAAAGAAGTGATATGAAAGCTAGAAATCCTACGATTTTAAAGGCACGCTAGCTACTAGGAAGGATATAGTCAGCTGGTAACCTTTTTTTGTCTTGTAATCTTGACTCAGACTTCATGTAATCAACTGGAATCAAAGAAAGTATTTCGTTATTCCACTGCACTCGAACATGAAATAGTTTCGTCGAACAGAATCTTGTTGACACGACGAGAAATAACAGATGCCGCCACTTGCTAGGGTGAAAGCTTGAGTTAAAAGGTTGAATACTTAACAACGATACCCTGTCCTCAACACTGAAAAATGTTTAAGCCGCCTTTTCTACCCCAAGCGCGTATACGCAGCAGGAGTAGAGTAATCGGTTTCCCGCAGTAGCAGAATAGGCTCGGAAAAATATATTGTAGGAAGATGTAAGCAGACAATTATATCTCTGGTCCGAGAAGAAAGCCTTTTCTTTTCGTAACATGTTCGATTCTTCGCTGCTAGTCTCGGTATTAGTACTTTCTACCGAGTCTGCTCTTCTTTTCTTCTTAGAAATAACTAGAATTTTACAACAAAAACAATTGCTTTTTAGTCATCATATGATCATTACACATTTAAATCACAGCGCCTACAGACATACGCTCCAGCGGTTACTGTCCAAAGAAAAAGGTCAAAATCGACTCGAAACCATCGAAAGTTGAGTGTATCAATCAATGCAACTCGATTTCTGGCAGGAGGTTCAATTGCATATTAATTTATTTGTTGGTTTTAAATCAATCGTGTTTCTTTCAAAGACGATCGACATGAAATGTAGATATTGTATATTGCACTCTCAACATCATAAACAATATAAATTTTGAGAGCCGTGCTCTTGTTGTACCCTCATAAAAATTACGTCCTGACTACGCCACTAGTTGCCGGTCATTCTGTCTACCGCACCCGGCTCCGGGTACGAGACTGCGTCACCGCACGAAGTATGTAATCTTAATAGTCCTTTCCTGTTCCACACTTATTTTTAGCTTGAACGAGGTGTAAATAATTTACATAGTGTTTAACAATAGTTCACAAGAAAAACTCAAAAGAAAACTTTGACGATCTAATGTGTCCTTAAATACAAAGATACGCTGTCTGTACAGAATTAGCTTCCCGTTGGTTTCTTGGGCTCAGACTATATCTAATTTTAAAATTTACTTCGCAAACGAACGAACAAAATGGTCCACTATTTAAGCAATAAAAACAGTCTCTAAAATACTCGTTTTTTGCCTCAACTTTTGAAACGATTAACTAAAGCACTGTTGTCCGAGTCTTAACTATTACATCACAAGACTAAGGTAACAGTGAGACAAGAATGTCGAGAGATATCTTCCAACTTAACAATCAAAATAAAAACGCCAGTAAATTGGGACTTTTGGGAAACAAATTTATAAAGCATATGTCTTCTAATATTGTCATTAAGAAGTTCCGTTTCCAAGTTCATTGAAGAACGTCCGGAGATTACTGGATAAATTGAGGCGGTTATAACACCTTCCCGTGGGGAGCTCTTCCCTTAACGAGTAAAACCGTCTTGCATTAACCCAAATAAATACGGCTGGCGTTAGTCGGAGTAAAATAACGCAAGCCTTATCTCGTCCGGAAAGAGTTTTTTTTTTTTATTCCATTAATCCTCACAATTATAGAACGAATGATTTGCCTATCAAAAGTTAAATTTTAGGCTTTTTGACAATTTTGAAAAATATTATCAATCTTACTCGAAGAGTGGGCGATGGTTTGTTGCGTGCACGTATTTCTAGTTTAATTTATTTAATCATCTTTTAACACGGCAGCTTTGTCAACCTCAATATGTAATGCTGATGGTCAGAAACACACACGTAATACTATTAAAACTACATATAGTCGTGATATGAATTTACACATGTTAAAAAATAACTAAGATACTATTATTTAAAATTATTAAAAATACTATTATTTAATCTATTATTTAAAACTGTACTTTTGTATTGAGCTGATTGGTTATTCCAGATTTTGGCACTTTGATAACTAAAAGCTCTTTTCATAGCATTTGTTTTTGGCTGCGATACCATCAGCATAAGATTGTTATTTTGTTAGGTTGTAATTTTTGTTGTTCGATGGCTTGTACATGTTGCAAATATTTTCTGAACATTCCTTTCTCAGGGCCTTTGTTACATATGGTGTAATTTGTGACTTTCTACGTTCACTTAGATTCTTCCATCCTAACTTATGTAGGATGTCTTTCAAACGTACTTCATATGAATCTCCAGTTATTACCCTTGCAGCTTGATTTGGTAATTTTTGAATGTTTTCCCTTAACGTCTGGTTACAATTGCCCCAGACCAGGGAGCAATAATCAAAATAAGGCAAAACTGCCGCTTGATATATTACTTGCAATGAGTCGTCACTAATGTATGGTTTAGCTCTTCTGAGGGTTCCGATTGCTTTCGATACCTTAGTGCTGATGCTATCAATGTGTTGTTTCCAAGATAAAATCTGATCAATAACAACTCCTAGACTTTTGGTGCTTTTAATTCTCTTAATTTCTTCCGATCCGATCGAGACTTTCATATCTTGATCATTGAGAATTCTTGGCAATCTCTGACGAGATCCAGTGATCATATATTCCGTTTTTTAAACATTTAAGAGTTAACTTGTTCGCTAATAACCATTTATGAATATTCTCTAATTCTTTGTTCAATAATTTTTCAACTTCATTTGCAGATCCGCTATACACACTAAAAGTTGCGCCACCTGCATGCATTGCAGGTGTGGATAATTTTAGACAATTTGATAAATCATTTATATACAATAAAAAGAGAAGTGGACCAAGGTTTGACCGCTGAGGGACACCTCATCGAACCGGTTTGAAGGAAGAGATTGTATATTTTACTTTGCTAACCTGCATTCGATCACTTAGGTAAGATATAAACCAAGCAAGAGCAGTGTCTTTAATTCCATGCAAACACAACTTTCTAATCGTTATTTAGTGGTCAGCTGTGTCAAATGCTTTTTCTAAATCAAGGAACATTACTACATTTATGAGTCCTGTATCCATATTAATTATAACCCAGAATTTCTCGTGCCGAGCAAAGAGGATTCCCTCAAATGCCCTCCTCTAAACCCGGCCTGATACCTGGAAAGAATTTTGTTATCTGCAAAATAATGACTCAGCTGACCAACAACCAATTTTTCAAATACTTTAGCGACCACAGATAAAACGGAAATTGTTCTATAATCGTCGCATTCTTTTTTATCTCCAGATTTATAAATTGGTAAGACCTTAGCCAATTATAAATCATTTAGAGAGATGTCACGAGAAAGAGTGTAGTTAAAGATTTTGGTTAATTAGAAGACTGTTACATCACTAGAATCTTTCTGAATTTTAGTTGGAATTTAACTTTCGGATGACGTCAAACACTTCGTCTGCCTATCTATCGATCTGTCTATCGGTCGATTAGTCAGTCTGTCTGTCAACGTGACGATTTATCAGTCTATCTATCAGTCTTTCTATCACCTATCAGTCTGTCTATCTGTCTATTAGTCTATCCGTCTATCTATCTGTCTATCTATCTGTCAATCTGTCTATCTATCTGTCTATCTATCTGTCTGTCTCTTAATTCAGCCATTGTTTGATTATTGCGATATTGCATGGGACAATATGCCATCTACAACTGCACATAGAGTACAAAAGCTGCAAAATCGTGCAGCAAGAGTGACTACTTATCAGGGTTATTATGTCAGATGCAGTGAAATCTTGCTGAAACGCAGACTATGCATATATTAAAAATGATGTATAAAGTATTAAATAACATAGCCCCTTTCTATTTACAAGACCACTTTAAAATATCTACCATTAACGACAGAAATTCGCTTAGAAATAGGAAACTGTCTCTAGTTTTACCTAAAGCCCTCAATGAATACCTAAAAAAATTTTGTGTATTCAGAATCTAGAATCTGGAATAATTTGCCTGAAAATGTAAAGTGCAGTCAAAACCTCAGCGAGTTTAAGAGGTCTCACATCATTTGTTTCTCAATAATCTTTTTTATTTTTTTAATTTAGATTGTAAATAATTACTTTGGCTTTCTTGTAAAGCAGTTTATCAACAGACAGAAATTCCTAATTTAAAACAGATCTCTCTCCCTCTCTCTCCCCCTCCCCACCCTTCCCCCTCATCTTCCCTCCCCTCTAACTCTCCCCTCCTCTCCCCTCCCCTCTAACTCTCTCCCATCCCTCCCCTCCCTCTAACTCTCTCCTTGCCGTCCCCTCTCTCTCCCTCTCCCTCCCCTTCCCCCTCCCCCTTTTCCGTCAGTCTACCAATCTATCTATTTTATTTTATCGAGTCCAGCTATAAGTAACACAGATTTTAGGGTCCAAAAATAATTACGTGACTGCTGTTTCATCCAAAATGGCTCTTTCAAATATAGGTTGCCGGATTTAACCACGGGGAAGGTCGATAACCATTAGGGACAAATTTCCTGAAACAAATCTTCTCAAACTGGTGTTCAAGTTATCCCGAAGATTGATCATGACCAACTGAAAAGTAATTGAAATTTCTGAATAATCGCTCATAGAATATTAGCTGTCCAAATGCAGACACTAAGGTTAAAAAGCTCTTCTTTTCTGGTTCACTTCAAGCAATTATGATAGAGTAGAAGTATGTACGAACACTTTTAATTGAAGGCAACTGGTACAAGATCTCTGGAACAAAGAAACGCCAATCTGGATCTGGGAACAAAGTAATTAACCATGGTAGTGCTCGTACCTTTAAAATTTAAAGTCTCTTCTATTGCGTAAATAGACAAAATGAATCCAAAGAGACATGAGCAGGGTTGCCTGCCGATCTCACATACATAGCACGGAAAAGTTTGCGGAGTCTGGAAAGTGAATCACAGCCTCTAACGGGCTACGACTGGCACGACTTGGAAAATGATATAAACGTAGTATGCTGTAAAGCAAATTTTGTGCGACATGTAGAAAGCTAAAAGGATCAGGGAACTACCCAAACTTATGAGCCTTCGTTGCAGTGAAACGTGAGCCTTTCAGTGCTTCTTTTATAAGTTTCGATAGCCCCCTGACCCTTTTAGTGTTTGGACTGCAAAACGTACAAGAAATATTTTTGAGAAGCAATAATTAGTATTAGTTTGAAACCACCAAACGTCAGTACCTTGCAATTTCTACTACGTGTTCTGATATTGTCATTAAGAAGTTCCGTTTCCAAAATCGTGGAAGAACGTCCGGAGATTACTGATTGAATTGAGACGGTTATCACACATTCCCGGTGGGAGCTCTCCCTTTAACGAGTAAAATCGTCTGGCATTAGTCCGAGTAAAATCGCCTGGCATTAGCCCGAGTAAAATCGTTTGACGTTAGCCCCACTAAAATTGTTGGGCGATAGCCAGAGTAAAATTGGCTGATGTTCACCAGAGTAAAATAGCAGAAGTCTTATCCCGCCATGAAAGAATTAATTTTAAAAACAGTCACTTTACCAAATATTTGTGCAAAGACTTCAAATGCTATATTGCTTCCCTACCTTTGACTGGTATTAAAACTAAAAATTGCTTCAACACTACATTACTATATGATAACAATATTAGCTCTTTATGAGAGATTACCCTCAGCTTCGCTCTTGTCCTTCATAAAGTTTTCATTCAAAAGTATTGAATACAGACACACTTACCTTGAATAATAACAGTAAATTCTAATGACAGTATTTGGCCATTTATGGGGCTTGCAGTAAATGTATATGTTCCATTGTCGTGTAATTCAGTGTTTTTTAATACCAAGTTCGAGTTCATTTCAATAGTAGCTCTTGAATCATAGGAACTTGACATGTTACTACGGAATATTTCAGCAATCACCCTTCGGTTGTTCCTCCACTCCACTGCAACACGACCTCCACCATTGTTTCCATAAGTGACATTAAGTATCAAAGTATTTCCCAAAGTCACGTAAGTCGTGCTCCGTGATTTATACAGAACTGTAAGGGTTTTTTGACCTGGAGTAATTAATAGAAAAGACAATTTAGACAAATTTCCTATTTTTAAAAACACGTATAATCTTACTGAAAAGTAATATAAAAATATGTCTCCAGAGCACGGACGTGGCAACCGCTTTTCGCAGAGACGAAGAAACCGAAGAAGAAAGTAGCGATGAATTTCAGGGATATATAATTACGTCTAGGTTTCAGTTTCACTGATTTTTCGAATCAAATCAGCGTAAGAACCTCTCACGAAAAAGAAAAGTGCACCTGCTCTTTAATTCAACTTATTTGCACAGATACATGGAAAAGTGTTTCTCCACACTTTGCGAATAGATCACACAGCAAATTTTGGCTTTGATTTGCCGATAAATATTTTATGTGATTTCTTGAATGAGTAGAATGAATGGCCAATGTTTGAGATTTGATACTAAATTATTATTATCATTTTTTATTTTTATCAAACGAATTATAATACAGGATAAACACTTCAGCGAATATAGCTGTTCTATCAATGTGTGTCCTGTTTAAATAAAACTTAATATCTCAAATTATATGTATCAGTTAAAAATTAATAAAATAATACCGTGATTAAGATAATGACTCTAATTTTGCATATTTTGGTTATTGCATACTTCAAAGTTTGTTTTCCATAGTTAGAGTTAACCATCGGTTATTTAATATTACATTTAGAAAAATATCTTGTATTAAATTGATGAGACACTTCCTCAAGATAAACTTGCTATAACAAAGCTAGTTAAGTATTGTTTAGTCTCGGAATCATGACCCCTAGAGGAAAATTGCCTAGCTGAAAATTTACCACGCACAAATAAAAAGCGTTTCAGAAAACGCCAATACTAAAACAAAGAAAATAGGTACACTTTGGCGTACATGTATCTACTGCTCAGGACGAAGCGCCGACTGAAGTCCATAGTAATGAACTGAATTTAAAGCCTAGTGTCCATTAAATCGCTACAATCGATGCGGTTGCTCAAAAATTCAGTTCAACGATCGCAGCGATTATATGGACACCAGTCGTTCCCACTGACTATTTTAGTTCAGTGGCGATTCTGGCAATTTTATGGCAACAAGAACCCGATTATCGACCGGTAAGATCACTGACTGTACTTTTCAGCCATCGCAACGATCGTAGCAATTTTAGCGATTATATGGAAACTAGGCTTAAGCTGTCAAGGACTGTCGAATACTCGAATCACATTTCCATTTGACGATTGACGAGGAATGATCTGTGCTGAAGAAATCACAAGACGAATGATCGGGAAAAGTCGCAACTGCCCAGTCCTTGGCATTCGCCGTTTCATTGACTCCAATTTGTTCTATTGTTACTTACTTAATCACGCTTTTGAGCTTCCATGACAGCAAGATATCCACTGGCGCATGCGCAGTTGATACAAAAATAAACCTAATCACTGCATGTAAGCTGCTTCAGACTAATACCACTCCGACGTCTCGTCCGTCGAGAATAGCCCTTCCAACCACGTGTAAAAAGTTAAAAAAAGGTCAGGGAACTCCTGAAACTTACTAGATTAGAAACTGACGTTTCGAGCGACGACCCTTCGTTCAAGTGAAAAGTGAAATATGAAAACTGGATGATATCTTTTATAAGTAAAAAAAAAGTGATGTGACACAAAAATAGCCAATAAGAACAACAAACTAAAACGAAGGTGAATCCTCTAAAATCCAAGACACCAAGCAAAATCGGATTACCAGACATAACAAAGAATATTGCGACAAACATTCGAGAAACATAGTACTCAAAACAAAGTAATAATTTTTATTAATGGCGGTTGAATAATCAAAAATCTCGATAGTAAACAAATAGGAATATAGGTTAAATCTATAAAAAAACTGGTACAGATTGAATCATCCAAAGGAGTTGCGAGTTAAGCGACAGTTCACTAAGTGAAACTGTTTTTAGTAAACAACCTGACCAGGTGATCCTCCATGTTGGGACCAACAGCCTTATAAGTAAAACACTGAATCAGATTCTTGACAAACATACAGTGTGTGCCAGAAAAAAGGCTACCCTATTAAAAGTTTGAATGATGACTCTTTAGAAATCACCTGTTGTACAAACGGTAACTTGTAAAGAATATTAATGAAGCATGAATAGAGTAGCCTTGTTTTTGAGACACACCTTGTTTTTGAGACAACATTCGAATATCAAGATCATTATATTGGTAATTATAAAAACGATTATTGGACCGACCTCAAAATATTTTGTGAGGATATTCATTTAATTCCAAATTCTGTAAGCAGAGAAATTGGGACCACATTGAATAACAGGAATGTTGGAAGTAAACATCTTAATCCATAAGGCCGGTTTCCACTAAGGAAAATTTCCCTCAGGAAATGAACGGACAAGAAAGTTTTCTTTGTCTTAAAGTCATTAGTCCCACCCGAGAGTTCACAAAACAATCGAAATTGGCCTGTCCGTTCGTATCCTGAGGAAAATTTTCCTTAGTGGAAACCAGCTTTAATGGGTCACATCTTAACAGTGGAGGAAACACTACCTACGCAAAGACATCATAAGTTTTACTGATTCTATGGACCACAGCTGAAATATAAATATACCTCAGCATACCATCTATTCGTTGGATGGTCATCTTGGTCGTGGACCACAAATTTGTTAAAAAATAACACATCTAATCCCAATAGGAAAGAGCTAAAACATGCGAGTTTGAGTGTTGCCATATACCACATAAATCAATTATCTACTTGAGCATAAAAACCCTAATCTACCATATCGACGGACTAAGAACATATTGAAATAGTAAACACTTTGAGGTAAATAATGTCAATGAAATAATGACAGATATCAGTTTCTGACAACACAATTTCAGTAAATGATTATAGATTCCGTGAAGACAGGCATTGCCAAGGTGACAGTGTTTATTCGCAGTAAATTGGATACAGAACCGCCAGGATTTGCATAAACTTTTCCTTCCATTTTCTCGGTTCAAATTTCAACAAACTTCACAATAGTCGGTAAATATAGACATTTAGATACATACGTATTTCAAGACAGATACAATCTTCTGGTACGAACTGTATGGGATTTCTACGGCTCGTTATGTAAATCCCGTGCAGTTCGGCCGCTCACATTGTACTTGTTACTAATTAATTGTAGAGATCCTTAAATTCCCTGTTGGCGTTATTTAACGAATACGAACTGAGTATGTAAAAAATGGATATGGAGTCTAGAGAAATTGGATTGACGAGTTCAATTGTGATTGGTCTGGCCCCATGCCAGCAGACGAGCAAATTTACTTAACTACATAATTTTGAGGAAATTATTAAGGATTTATCAAATGTTACTGAAAATGCTAAAACTTTCATTGACTTAATTTTTACTAATTTATCTCAATGGCAATAAAATTTGGGAGAATAAGTTACCATAGTTTGAATTATGTACGTATGTCGAAGAATATCTATTTCCAAACGAAAGCATGGGGTCGTGCGGATCTTATATGCAAAATGACGGATATTGTCTCAGTGTTATGGCATTTTATAGAAGTCATGGATGCTAAATATTCCACTATTCTAATAGTTTTAACATTTCGCCCGACAATTTTGCATATTTTCCCGTAGGTTTCGCCCCTTTTAAAACTATTTTTGCCCCTCGTTCGCCCCCCGACTAGGACGTCTTGTTCCGCCACTAGAAGAAATCTAAAATAATGAAAATAAGAGTTTATAAGAACTATCACGTACCAAAAGTTTCAAGTCTGATTTGAAGGAAACACGAACGAGTCAATCTGAAATTCGTATGTATTTTTGGAAAAGGAAGTTTCTGCGAGTGTGCGACATGCATGCACCTCCCATTGCCACCAGTGGCGTACCGATGGAAGGCGGGAGTGCTGGGGGCGTAGCGCCTCGGATGGTACTTCTTTAGGGGCGGCATTTTTTCTCTTAAGCCCTGGCCAAACGAATGCAACATCATTCAACATTGTCGAATAGAGCTTTGTTGGATGTTGTTGCACTGCGTGGTCAAATGCAACATGTGGGGTGCAGACAAAGGTGAAAATATATATATATATATATATATATATATATTATATATATATTATATATATATTATATATATATTTATAATTATAATTATAATTATAATATTATATATATATATATATATATGTATATATATTAAAAAAATATATATATATACATATAAATATATGTATATGTATACGTATACGTACACATATAAATATACATATACATATATTAAAAATACATAATTATTAAAAAAATTGTACGTAGGGTGTACAGTTACGTCTTTCAGGAAAAGGTTTCAAAAAAAGTTTCTTTTTAAAAAGTTTACCTTGATGTTTTATAGACGGTTTTTAAACTTAGGAGAAGAAAGACGAAGTGATTTTATATTACATATATATAAACATATGCAGGACCCTTACCATCTACTTCACATCGTAAAAAAGTAGAGAATTCCGTGAGTTTTCAATTTCAGGCATCATTGATGGAAGTTATTCTCTAAGTATCCAGACAAATAGGACTAGACTAAATTTTACAGAAGTCCTGAACCACCGACAAATCTGCTGAAGTACTGTTCAATGCTACATGATTTTGCAAACTAAACATCAGTTTTCAGTCGCTTATTTATGCACTTACAGAAACAACACGTGACAAGTAACAAGGAATAACTAGCGTAACACACGTAGTGGCAACCAGAACGAGAGGCTTCTCCTGCACATATTCTACTTTGATATCAAATTTCGATTTATTACGCAAGTTTGCACCACGCATCATGTTATGGAACAGGTAACTTCTAACCATATAACTTTTCACTAATTTGGCCTCGTGCTATAGAGGTATTTAACCACCTAATTTATTCATAAGCAAAACAAGTGGATTTCCATTGATAACAAAAACCATTAAATCGCGTTATTCTTTGGGTAAACATTTGATATCTTCATCGTAACCCACAGCATTAAGTACTTGCACCATGCTCCTCCTAAGGGGTATTCAGCTATTAACGAAGTTACGTTATTGATGTGGACGAAAACTGCAGCTGAGTCTATTTTCCTATTTTCCGTAACCCTTGACATTCACAGCCTCTAGAAAAACGTTTCCCAATGTGCTGACCTGCAATTGATCGTCTATAGGCCTGATACCACAAGTCTAAATTCTCCAGTATGATCTTAGGCCTAAGATAATCGGTAATTAAGTTAGAGTTAATTATATTGCAAGATCAACCAAACAGTGACATTGTTACCTTGTCCTTCATTGAACGGAAAGAGGTAAAGTAACACCATAACACCGCAGAAATTCCAGGAGCCAGTCATCTTGCACGACCAAGCACACTTCAATAGAAATATTGAAAAGAAAAAGTACGCATGAGCATGCATAAATACATCGCATACATGAAAAAAAAAAATCCTTTTTATATAAACGTGCATTGTGATTGGCTGAAACCCATGTATCCATGTAATCACTGAATGCATTACTCAGGTAGACCATCGTGAAGAGTAAGGAGAATTTACGCTTACACGGCTTTCACAGTTACAGTCACTGACAAATATACTTAAAGCAGTTTGAAGAATTTTCTTGGAATTGCATGATTAATGAGCGTAACGAAGTTAACCCCTACTCCCCTTTCACGATGTTGTTTCCCTATTGGGAGCGATTCGCAAGAAAGGCTGGGGCATTCTTTTCTTGAAATTTTTTCCCCCGAGAATCTTTTCCAGGTCGAGAAATTTTTAGAAGTTGGAAATTTTTTTACGGTCGAAAATATTTTTTGTAGTCAAGAATTTATTTGGAGGTCAAGATTTCTACCCAGTATTCTTTGGTCTCTTAAAATACGAAAGACATCCCATGAGGATCAGAAGGACAATCAACACCATAACATGGTAAAGTTATTCATTTACTTTACTGCTCTTTTCATTTTTAACGCTTCGAACATGTTGAATGCGGACAACAAAAATTTGGAAAACTTCCTTTAGTATCTCTCAGAGAAGACTGAAAATAAATTCACGGAATTATCAAATAGATATTGTACCTGCACGATCGTCTTGAAAAGCATATTCAAATAATACTTGCTATCTCTTTGGTTCTGGGAATCTCCAAGATACTTCAACGATTAAAGTACTACGCGCATGGTGCAGACATGGACATGTACAGAGGATCTTTGAACTAAAAACACCTTTAAGAAGCCTTTTTGCCCTTGAAAACACCTACAACTAGTAACATGGGCTCAAAGCTAGCAAAGAACTCAACCTTTTTTAATTAGATATTACTAACACCAATAAACTTCTAATAATTGAAGCACTCCACATTAAGTTTAATAAACCTGAGCTTAATTCTGGGCTCAAAGCTAGCAAAGAACTCAACCTTTTTTAATTAGTAACATGTTATTTGTTACTTATGGTCTTTGTTGTTGATGACACAGCGACACCGAAAAGCTGTGAAAACTTTATGTTCAGGGTTGACGGTAATACTGTGTGCGGCAACAAGTGCATTTTAAGGCAAGATGTGTGACTTTTTATCTTTAGACACTAGAAGAAAGAGATGAGATTACATGGAGTTCTGGTGATTGACTATGCAAATGTTTTCGTTAAACTGAGATTTGATTTTAAAATACGCAGATTTTTTAAGAAAGAAGAACGTCATGCAATATTAAAATATAAAATGTCTTTAAATATACACTGTAAATCTCGCGGTGTAGTACTGACACTTAAAAAGGCGTAACAGTGAACCAATTTTGTATAAAATGGTAATTAACATCTTATCAGTGTAACTTAACGCATCATATATATATTTATACACCAAGAGTGCGTTTGTTCTATACTCAATGGGTGTAAAATAGAAAACTGGTCTTTTGACCCGACTGTGGTGTAGATGTACCCCAAAATGGCGAACATCGACACCAGTTCAATATTAAAGGTTAAATATTAACACTAATTCAATGTAGTGTTAATATTACTGCACACTAAACTTGGATTAAATTTTACAGCAGAGAAACTGAGTTAAAACATTCGTTTGGTGTAAACAGCCAATTCAGACACAACTCCTTTGCAGATCCAGACTGGACTTTGTGTAATTACACAGCAGAAGAATAAAAAAATGTAAATGAAAACATGGCACATGCTTCATAAGCACCAGTTTGGTAAACGCCATACTGAATAAAACTGAATAAAAATAATTCTTTTGGCATGGTAACGGTCTAAGTAATTAACTGCCGGTGGCCTTTCGCGTAAATGGCGTCTTGCAAGTGTGAACAGCGCAAACACAATGGCTCCGTTGACATATATACGTAACGAGAATCTGGCACTTGGTGCAGGCACTGATATATTAGACCTGGGCAAAACCAGTTAAAGCAGACGAAAATTGAAGAATTAACCGATTCAAACGTCTTAATCGCGCAATATTTGAAGTCATCTAAGCCGCGCTTCTCTTCCTATTTTAAAAACTTTGGTCTGGATGATCGCTTTCCGCTTTGTGAGATAATCAACAGCGCTGTTTGGTGTCGTATTTCAAGCTTCGAATTTTCCGTCGAATTTTCGTAGCACTGAATGCGACGTAACTTCCACGTCTGAACTAGGCCGAAGAGTTATCTTGTGTCCACAAAAATTCACAAAACGTTCTCCTCTTTTCGACGTCGAACGCACGACCAAGCGTTCCACTCGAAATTCGCGACCTTTCCTTTGCGTTCCGTAACTTCTTCGCTCGTACCCGTAACTTATTCGGCTATCACGTGATTGCCAGAAACCCAGCCAGCCAGCCAGCCAGCCAGCCAGCCAGCCAGCCACTCCAAGTCGCCTGAATAGTGCCGCTTTGATGTTCTATAGAAAGGTCAGTGGACACAAAAATTAAAACCTCTTCTAGTGAGTTGCCCTACTTCACTAAACGTTTACAGGTGCCCTTTTCTGGTGTGTTACAGATAGTTTTCTTTATTTTGAATCGGAATCATCATTAATGTTAACAGTCTGAAACTTTATTTACTTTCATGCAATTTAAAATAATTTATTAGGTTCAAATGAACGTATGTCATTTTTATTGCATTTCTGTTGAGTGACTGTCAGACCTTCTGATGTTTTGAATTGGAGTTCAGACCATCCCACGTCTTGGATTTCACAACCCTGATAATATTACTTTACTCCAGCTAAGTGAAATGTCTGGATCTCTTCCAAATGCAAGCACATGCTCTCAAGAATTAGGACTACCTAGTTTACGTCAGTCTTGATATTTTTTTGAGAAGCTATGAACACTGCTTTTTAAAGCCAGAATCGTAGATCTGGCATAGTTTAATAAACTGAAACGAGAAATGTTTGGTAAAGATGCAGGGGATAAAATCCCATATCCGTATTGAGATTTTATTAATTAGTATTGGGATGTATTAACATACATCAAGTTATATCAATAGAGTATAATGATGCTTGATGGTTGACCTTTCTTAAGCAGTGATGAATGTTGAAGTTAATGATTCCCATGCACACACTTTAGGTAGACAGTGGGCAAAGTGTCATCTTACAAATTTTCAAAAATTTAAACTGGCCATTCCTGTTTCCTATCCAGTGATTATTCATATCGCGTTGTTTAAATTCTGTACGTATTGCAGATTTTAATTTTATGGCATTGTATTTGTTTTACTTGTACTTTAATGCCAGTTTGCTGTTGAAATTTACATTATGGTGACCTGGTTTCCTTCATCTAGTTTATACTATGTAAGAAAAGGTGTTGCAGTTAGTTGCAGTGTTCAACTAAATTATCACTCAACAAAAATAATTTATTACATTTCATTCAATTGATTTAATTTCGAATACTACCACAATTCAGCAACTGTAATTTAATAATCTATTGTTTTGAGTTCGATACGCGCCATATTTGAATAAATCGCTAACCTTACGAAATACTTTGCCATGTTTCGAGGGATGTCACGAAGAATTAACGAAGAAGCAAAGTCAATGCTGTCCAAATATACCGGTGTCATCCACAACGAACGCCCGTGAGGTAGTCAACCACGACCTACACACGTGGTATATTCGAAGTTTCAATCACATAGGATTCGAAGGCTTGGAAATACAAGTAACAGAATTATTTCAAGTGCTCAGAAATCACAGTTATCCAGAAATTCGCAAAGAAAAATCGTTGCCTCAAGTAATTAGCACATAAGTGAACGAAGATGGTAGCATTGTCGCAGGTAAGCACATCGATTGTTCGATAGTTATTAGACAGCATTCCTGTAATGGCTAGCCCATATGAAAGTAATAACAATATAAAAATTTTAGCTATTTAAGCATTCAGTTGCATGCTTGACATTTCATACACTTATCTATGAAGTCATGTCTGTTTTAGTCAACATAATATGTAGTTGTGGAGGTTTGGAGGAATCCACAAATGCATGTGCGGTGAGGTTGGCAGAGGAAATGGAATCTTGTTAATTTCAGAATTGACTCCAAAGAAATCAATCCTCCATAAAGTCCAGAACTTGGTAAATAACTCGATTCTGAACTTAATATGCTAACTCATATGCTATTGTATTGGTATTGATCAAGTTAAATGGTTTGAAATTTGGTTTAATTAATTTGAATAAAGTTTTGGTGATTAATATGTATGTCATGAGATAGATGAACGATCGTCAAGCTCTATACTCAGAAAAACGATTTCTGAGCCCCAGACGGGGATCGAACCCGCAACCTTCTGATGACCAGTGAGACGCTCTAACCATTGAGCTACCGAGACTCAGATGGCGAGCCAAGGTGCAAGTTCGACATGATATATCCAAGCTCACACATTTCCAAAATCTTAAACTGCATCGATCATTATCAATATAAAGTGGCTTCCGTTTAGGTCGCACATATATGTCGAACTCTCATGATATATCCAAGCTCACACATTTCCAAAATCTTAAACTGCATCGATCATTATCAATATATAGTGGCTTCCGCTTAGGTCGCACACATATGTCGAACTTGCACCTTAGCTTGTCATCTGAGTCTCGTTAGCTCAATGGTTAAAGCTTCTCACCGGTCATGAGGTTGCGGGTTCGATCCCCGTCTGGGGCTCAGAAATCGTTTTTCTGAGTATAGAGCTTGACGACCGTTCATCTATTTCGTGATATATCCAAGCTCACACATTTTCAAAATCTTAAACCTAATATGTATGTCACTTGACAGTATGGTGATGAAACTGTCTCACTGTAAATAAAGTATTTTCAAGGCAGACGATGTCAAATAGGCTAATGTAGATGAAACGTGAAAATTAAAGTTCAGAAATTAAAGTACATATGCGAAAATTGATTTTTATTTTCTAAAAATTGGCCCCCGTTTCCAGGGTTTAAATTATACATAACTTGCTTGTAACGGATAAATACTTTTACTAATATTTTACTACAAACACAGAGAAAAATAGCATTTTTGAAAACATGGCCGGTAAACTGAAAGTCTGAGTCCTACCCACGGTGATGACATCAAATCAGGAACGGAAATGTATTAGATGCCTATTCAGAGTGTGAATACGAAAGCCCAGCATAGTGTTTTCATAAAACCATTGAAACAAGAGTTAATTCATAATATTCAATAAAGTTCTAACGTTTCGTTGTTATCACAACATCATCAGAGAGTATTTACATGAGTGCAGCAAGTCTAGATATATATTTACAGAGTTGTCATTAATTATGTATGCATTAACCAATCAGAAATAGATACTATAAATGAAAGTTAGCTTTCTCTTGCCCTGTATTTCCGCATATCGTAACTTTTATTTATAGTACCTATTTCTGATTGGTTAATGCATGCAAAATTTATGACAACTCTGTAATTATATATCTAGCCTTGCTGCACTCATGTAGATACTCTCTGATGATGTTGTGATAACAACGAAACGTTTGAACTTTATTAAATATTATGACTTAACTCTTGTTTCAATGGCTTTCATGAAAATACTATGCTGGGCTTTCATATTTATACTCCGATTACGTTTCCCCCCTGGTGAATTGATAACCGATATTCTGAAAACGCCTATATAAATATATATATATATATATATATATATATATATATATGATTTGTTTAACATAACCATTCATTCTCTGATGATGTTGTACGTTGCAACAAAACGTTAGATTCAATAAAACTTCACTATGCCTATATTTCGTGTTTTTTGCTGGCCTATTTTATTTGTACTTCGCCTAAGATTTCCGCCTGGTTCATCAATCGCCTATTCATTTACTATGTTTTTGCCGCCGTAACTGTAAACATCGAACACAAAATGTCTTCATGCTGCATTATTTTCGGGTGTTCGAACACACGCAGACGGTATATTACTTCATATACCTTTCGAGAATGATTCAAAGCCAGAAGCGAAAGCTATAGGCCAATTCAGAATAGACTTCGTCGAACGCAAATGCGCTGAAGTAGGAGCCAACAAGCACGTCATACCTGTGCTAGAAGTTTTTTAAACCTGGTGATTCTGTGCAACGATTCTGTTTGTCAGGGAAATAATACCGTACATGCCTTGGCTCAAAAAGGAATATATAGGATTGATCTATTACCCACCATATATTTGTATATTGAGATGCTAAGTTGAACTTTCAGGAAGAGTGGCATAAGGGACCCGACGCAAGGAAATCAACATACTCGTGTCAGTAAATCAGTATCTTACATTGGTTGATTTGGTTAAGCAGTTGCTTACTTTGGGTAAAAAACTGCTAGATTACACAAGAAGCGACAATATCTTTGGACTAGCTGGAAGTTCAAAAAATGGAAACAAACCAAACAACAGATCTGAGAAGTATTACTGAAATAATTAAGCCTGTAAAAATATCTAAATACACATCGATTTCACTTAATAGTAATCCATAAAATCCACATTCTGTAAAATATTCTACGTTAGTCTAGTTTGTCTCGACTCCTTGCTCTTTCCGTCCCTAGTCACCAAAGGATGACGAATTTCGCTGTACCGCAAATTGATACCTCCGGCAACCATTTTAGTTCCTCTGATATCATAACTTTGACTGTGTATAAAATACCGAAAAGTGGACAAAATATTTTAGTTCGTTGTGATGGACGAATTAATGTGAATGATTCGACTCGATGGATAATCCGTCTGTGCTTATAAATACAGGTGAAGAAAAACTATACACTAAACATGTAAAATATCAACACCTTGTAACACTGTAACACAAGTCTCGTCAACGCCAGAGCAGCCACACGACTTATAAAGCAAACTGCCAATGTGTCTCACTTTGTCCCGTATTTATACAAGACGCATTAAAGGATTAAACCAACACCTTAGAATGGAACAGTCAGAGAGAAATAGCACGATTACTTGTTGCGTGACACGAAAACTCCATGAAACTACCGTCTTTAATCTATTGCTCGGTGAGTCTTCCCCGGTGTCAACATCTCTTGCAAGACCGGCGCCCTGTAAGCGCAGTAACAGAAATCCTTTTTATCTTAACAAAACTCGCCAGTCTGTTAAAGGAAGTACTTTGTTCAATCGTTTTTTATGAGTCCTTCAACGTACGTCATCAAGTTCCAAATCTTCTTTGCTTTGGTGAACTCGCTCTCCGTTAGCGGTAGATCCATCGTAGCAAGACAGCGCGGTCTCCGCGCAACAGCAAGTTCCTTCTCTTAAGTGAGCATTAGTTCAGCCCTTCCTTGCCTTCCAATTCGCCGGTTAAGCAAATATTCGAATGAAATTACGTTAAACTTCCATCTGAATCAGAAACAGAGGCAGACATCGTCTGAAACACCAAAAAACAAACGTTTCGCTCAGTACCGCCGAGAAGTAGGGGGTTAGTGGGGTCAAATTTACCCCAGGCCCGGAAGAAATCAAGGCGCCCGGTTGGTTGGAAAGTACTAAATTAAATTCATATTTTTTATCAGTCCAATAAACAACTATTGCTCATGTCCCATCAGTGTTTCTATGTAAAATAAGACAATATGACGATTTTTTTATTCCAATTTGGCGACGTCTGTGTTGCAGACACGAAAAGATGAATGACTTTATATTATATGACGTTTTTCGCTTACGTTACATGCATCAATGTGCGTGCTCTGACTTAAAGTAGCACTTTAGTGTATAGACGGTTTTGATTCATCATGCATGAAATATGAATAAATTAGATATGAGCAAACGTTTGAAAACCTGCTATAAAATTTTGAATTTCGTATTACTTGTATTTATTGATTTAAATTTAGGGTTGCTTTACTGTTTTGTCCATTTCTTAAGCTCATATGGCGAGACGTAAGTGCAATACCGTGAATTCTTTGTCATGAAAATTTCCGAAATTTGCCTAATAGTTAAAAGGTCAATGAAATTAATTTTCGATTAAAGGAGGTTTACCAACTTCTCTACCTTTCTCCCCGGAGCCGCAGCGGCTCTCGGTGCCACTGGTTTCACTAGAGCTTTCGAATATCTCAACAACAAGGACACAATAAGGAATTCAGGCCAGAAGTTAATTTCGTTCCCGATCTGACGTCACCAGCGTTGCTAGTACTTAAACTCTTTTCACGGCCATGTTTAAAAATACTGATGTAAATGTGAAGATATCTCTGGAACTGTTCATGTGTTAACCGAAAGTTTTATGTCGTTTGAATTCTCTCAACGAGACCAATTTTTAGAAAACAAATATTTCCGCATATGCACTTTAAATACAGATTGCTAACTCTATACAGAGGACAACATCAAAATGTTGACTTACAAAAAAAATTCTGCAGATTTTATAAAGTATAAGTTCTTAATTTGTATTTCAACCAAAGAGGATAAGCCAACTTAATATCATGGTCTCTACTGTGACTTCTAGTCCGTATCTTGTATGTTCATTGCTTTTTCTACGAGGGTTTAATTACTTATTAATTGTTAACTGTATGATCTTTTTATTATTTTTCTCTGTCATAAGTAATTTGTCTGTCTTTTTGTCAGAAGTAAGTTGAGAATCTTCTAGTTTTTTCGAGGATAAAAAAAATTATGTGGAACTGGTACGTGGAAAAACAATCTTATTTACAACGGATTGGACACTTAGCTTGTATCCTACTAGACTGGAGTATGTTTGATTCTCTTTGGACTGTGGTTATCTTATTTCAAGCAAAAAAGATTTATTTTTGTGTTAATCAATGATGTGATTGCGATCAGGAGGTTACGGGTTCGATTCCCGTCAGGGACTCAGAAAGTTTTTCTGAGAGAACAGCTTGAGAGCGTGCGTATGAAGAAAAAAAGATTTTCTTAATTCAGATATTTTTCCTAAAAAAATATCTGAATTAAGGAAAAAAAGTTATTTAAACAACTTTAATTTTTCTTTTTATAAGAAATATTAATTTTGAAATTTTTGTACCTGGAAAAAGACTGGTATGCTGACAGTGACTGAAGGTGTAACCTAGGCACTGGAGTTGCTGTTTCTGTACTTTGTATTCAATATGCAGTACCCAAAAGAGTGTTTCAGTACACTACTTTTTTTGCAGAGACAAGTTTTGAAAGTGTATGATTTGCAAAAAAAACTACTAAATTTCAATTTCTACTGAGATAAGCAGCCAATAACGAGGTACTTGTTACACTAAATAATTTCAGATTGTCGATTAGTCTACTTTGTTATGTAAATTACTAAATTGTTTCATCTCTTTCTCTTATTTGAAACATCAGTTCGACAAGTGGTTCTATATTTGTAGCAATGGGACTTTACACCAGCTTTGTGCCTCCACAGCTGCATACTATTTCACACCATCTACGTGTAAATACTGTATAACCTTTTGAGTGTAAATCCTACACTCACAGTAAAACTTTACACAAGCTTGGTGTCTCCACAGCTGCAAGTCATTTCACACCAATTAAGTGTACATAAAAACTTTTGAGTGAAAATCTACACTGGCAGTGTAACTTTACACCATTAAAATATGTCCGTACAGCTGCAAGCTCTTTCTCACCAAATTGGTGTAAATAAACAATTTCGGTATAAAAAAACACTTTTGGGAAGTTAATTTAATCCATTCAATAGTGTTGACTTTACACATAATTGTGTTATGCCAACATCGTTAAGTGTGTAAGTTTACGCTTCTTTGGGTTAAACTTTTTTCATGTAACGTAATTCGTGATGATTCCACTGAGCGATGAACTCGTTCAGAGATGCTTGCATAACTGACAGGTAAACATTATGTAAAGCGTACAAATTAAATTTATCGTGTGTGTTTCAAGAATTCCACCCCCTTCCATGAATTCAAAGAGGTTTTTATAATACGCAGAAACAACCCTTTTTACAGGTCTCTCGATTCTCTGATTATGAACGCTACGTCTCGCAATAAAACTCCCTCTATTTAGTCCTCTGTTCTCTATCATAAATTGAGCAACATCAAGATTTCTAACACCTCTATTGCCTCTTACTCACAAGGGGAAGGCCAAAACCCTGCGTAGCATTTACAAAGCATTACAAAACTCTACTTTTCAAATTATTAGTGCAGCATTTCAAATAGACAATAGTCCTGCTATACCTGTCAATACAGGCAAGCATGACAAATCACCAGTTGATAAGTTTATGATTTGAGTCGATATGCCCGAGGTGATTTGATTTCTTAACGTCATATAGGCGTCTTTCAATGACATATCTTCACCTGATAGCACAGTTTACAGGATCAACCCGTTGTAAAGGTTCTCTGATTCGTCATCACTGAATATAAATTCTCCAATCGCGTAAAGCTCTCGCACGTAGGATTCTCCAGAGAAGGGCGTCAACCGTAATATCTCTCTTATGCTCCATTCCAGTTCTTCCTCTGTTATCTCAATGTAAGAGTTAGCTATGCCATATTCTATCTTTCGTCTGTATTTGGTCTTAGCACTGACCTCTAAACAACTGGCGATGGCTGTTCACTGCATACCGGTGCCTCGGAGTACTCCTACTTGTTCAGTTGTGATAATATATCTTCGTCTCCCTCCAGAGCTTACAGCTTGGTGATTTCTTACAAGCAGGTGATTTCTTACAAGCTTCTTTCTCCCTCCAGAGCTTACAAGCATGGTGATTTCTTCATCGCAAGCAGCAATCTGATTTTTTATGTTATAAGGTGTCTCCCACAGGGAATGGAAAAGAACCAAAGAAATAGCAAGAATAATTTGAATATGCTCTTCAAGACGATCGGGCAGTTACACTAACCATTTTATACAGCATTTCCAGGGAATTTATTCTGTTCAATCTTTACTAGACATGCTTCCAAAGATAAAAGGAAGTTTTTCAAATCTTCGTCGTCCCCTTTCGTGACATTACAACCATTAAAAACATACAGAGCAGTAAAGTAAACTAAAAACTTTATCACGTTTTGGTGTGGATTGTCCTTCCGATCCCGAAGTGATATCTTCCATATTTTAAGCGGGAAATATTTAGAAAGGCCAAAGCATACTGAGTAGGGATCTTGATTTCCAAATAAATTCTTCATAATAAAAATATTTTCGACCGTAAAAAATTCGGACTGGGAAAAATTTCTCGGGGAAAGAAAACAATTCTCGATCAAAAAGAAAATAGTTGACCGTAAAAAAATACTCGACTGCAGAAAAAAATCAATTAAGAAAAATTTCTTAAGAGAGAAATACTTTTTCAACCCGTTCAAATATTTTTCGACCGGAAAAATATTTCTCGACAACTTTTGTCCACAATGGCATTACATACATCACTACAAATGAAGACTTGAGGCAACAAATTGAAAGGTCAAGAGAAAAAAGGAGCAAAAGTCCAGAGAACCTTTTTATCTCAAACACATTGTGTTTGAATTACAAATCTTTAGAGAAACTGCGAGAAAGAACGGTAAACACACGCAAGAACGCACGCTGTATAACAGACCTGATATCATGTCTGGTTAGAAAATTGTAACCACCCCTGATCAATGCAAAACGGCAACAAAGTGTATCAGGACTGATTGATCAGAAGCGTGTAACATTGTTAACACTAGCGCTATTAAATTGCACTGAAATATGACATAGCTGTGGCATTAAGCTCGTAAAATGGATACCAACATATGCTTACATACTATATGAGAACTATCTCTTTGCCGCTTTCATTCTACGACTGCTACAGTTCTGTAATGAGCGTATATAGTATCGATGGCATGTCATATCAAACCAACACAGTACTGATAATATCAAAAACAGAGGGCTGCGCAGGCAGTTCTGATCAACATAAAAAAGGTTAAAGGTAGCACCCTGTCATTTTGTACGAAAGCCCTTCATTGGTGACATTAGCAAATGATTCCTAATTATAATTTAATTTAATCTGAAAATATTTTTTAAGTGGAATGGGTAATAAATAAGCACAATTTTATAAAAATATTCAATAACTCCAATTTTGTTCCACAGGAAAAGGATATTTAGTTTTTGTTAAAGTTTGGAGCCATAGAATTACCAGCATTCAATACCAGCATACTAATTTACTGATCCATACGGAAACTTTCATGCGTGCTGAAGAGATAGGCCAGTCCAATTACGTCCTGAAAAGTGAGGAACCACTACTTGCGGCGGTGAGGAATGACAGTTTCCCAAACTCGGGGGAAGATGAGACTGTCGAGTGTTTCAAAGACAGGAAAAGGAGAAAAAGACAAGAGGACTGGAAGGCTAAGACATTACATGGTCAGATCTTACGTCAAACTGAAGATGTCAGGGATGGGACATCGTGGGACTGGTTGATGAGAGGAGACTTGAAAAAGGAGACCGAGAGTCTGATCATAGCAGCCCAATATCAAACATTGAGAACTAATGCGTTCAAAGCAAAAGTCGAGAAACAGCAGCTGCCACCTTTATGTAGAATGTATGGTATGAAAAACAAGACGGTGGGTCACTTGTTGTGTGAATGTAGTAACATAGCACAAATCCAATACAAACAACGACATGACAACGTTGCCAGAATTGTGCACTGGGCAATCGCAAAACAGCGTGGACTTGAAGTCGAAGAGAAATGGTACGAACACAAGCCAGAACCAGTTATTGAAAATGCTAACATAAAAATGCTGTGGGACTTTACCATCCAGACGGATCGTGAAATTGAAGCTCAGAGACCGGACATTGTACTGCTAAACAAGAAAAAGAACGAATGCATAGTAATTGACATTGCTGTGCCTGCAGATGCTAACATTGCTGTCAAAGAGATAGAGAAGATCCAAAAGTACCAGGACCTTAAAGAGAAATTGCATGTCTATGGGACATCAAAACGTGTGTGGTTCCAATGGTGGTTGGCTCATTAGGTATGGTTACCAAGAACCTTGCCAAATACCTAGGGAAGATTGGAATCCCAACAAAGATCGAACTCCTGCAGAAAGTAACACTACTCAGGACTGAAAGGATTCTGCGAAATGTGCTTGAGGCCTAAGGATGCGAGACACAGCTTGCCCTCAGCGTGCTATCATGTGACCAACGACTATCTAAGCTGAGAAATTTCTAAATAATAATAATAATAATAATAATAAGCTGGATGTAAAATGTTAGCGCCAAGCGAATACATCAGAAGGCATAACCGAGCATTAATGATACTTGCAGTTCAATGGGCAAAAGAATATAAGCTAATTGATGGCCAAACCAAGTGGTATGCAGAAAGGTGGGAAAGAGGACACGTTTTGGAAAGCAGTACTGCAAAGTTGATGTGGGACTTTGAATTCCATTTAAGGAAGACGACAACATCCAGACGACCAGATTTGACGTTAGAGGACAAACAAAAGAAAATAATTTGGATTTGTGATATGGCATGCCCACAAGAAGATAACATCGAAACCAAGACGAATGAGAAACGAACAAAGTACCAGCAGTTAGCATTCGAAATGAGAGAAAGACGTATCGGATTCAAAGTGATCGCGATTCCAATTGTGATAGGGTGTCTTGGAGGAGGTATCAATAAATCAATCAAGGAAGTGCGAAGAATATTCGAAAATGACGAATTAGCGAAACAAATTGTAGGAACGATGCAAAAGACGGTACTGATGGATAGCGAAACGATACTGAGAAAGATACTTTCAGGCTTAGTTCAGTATGTAGAAAACTAACATGTTTGTCTGTAGGGTGGATTATAGTGGGATTAGCCCAGTTCGAATTACAAGCTATAAACCAATATTCCCAAACAATCAAATCTGACTATCTTCTGTCCTACTTATGTGTTTGTTGTGTTAAAAGAACTGTTGTAAAGGGACAGAAAAATTTTGTGTCCTTGTTATTAGGCTATTTATCAATAACGATTTGTAGCTATCATATTTCACAACAATAATAATAATAATAATAATAATAATAATAATAATCTCGTGGCACAAAAGATCAGTTAATGATAGGTAAGACCATACTGAAGAATTGCAAAAAAAGACATACTAACCTTGCAGTGGCATGGATTGACTACCGCAGGGTTACGATATGATTCCACATTCGTGGATTACTGAATGTCTGGAAAAGATTGGAGTTGCCAATCATATTCGGTCATTTGTCCAAAAAACCATGCCCCTTTGGAGAACCAAGTTAATAGCTGGAAACCAAGAGTAAGGGGAGGTAAAAATAGAGAGGGGATCATTCCAGGGTGATAGTCTGTCACCATTATTGTTTGTTGTTTGCATGATACCTATGACCTTGCTGTTAAGAAGCTGTAAAGTTAGATATCATCTTGGTAAAGAAAGGCCAAAGGTGAATCATCTGCTTTTCATGGATGACCTCAAACTCTTTGGAAAGTCCAGTAAGGAAATTGACTCTCTGATTAGGACGGTATTTGTATTTAGCCAAAATATACAAATCGAGTTTGGAGTAAAGAAATGTGATGTGGTGATAATAAAAAGAGGGAAAGTGGTAACATCTGACGGTATACAGCTACCAAATGGGGAAAGCATAAAACCTGTCGGTGATGAAGGATACAGATATCTGGGTATGCTAGAAATTGACCAGATAATGCAACAACAGATGAAGGTATTAATCCAGAAAGAATATTTGCGAAGGACAAAGAAAATCCTTAAGTCGAAGTTGAATGGAAAGAATATTGTGCTAGCAATTAATTCCTGGGCGGTGTCTTTGATGCAGTACGAAGCTGGGATAATCAACTGGACCGATGAGGAGCTGAAGGCATTACACAGGAAAACCCATAAGAAATTGACAATGTATGGTGCATTACACCCAAGGAGTGACGTACATCCGGCTTGTTGTCCGATACAAACGGACAACAAGCCGGATCATAATAGACCAGATATAGTTGTAGTGAATAAATCTAGGTGGTCATGTCTGTTGGTAGATATTGTATGTCCCTTCGACACAAGAATTGTGAAGAAAGAGGAGCAGATTGATGTGTATCAAGATTTGAGACAAGAACTAAAACGACTGTGGAATCTCCGAGAACTAAATATTATACTGGTGATAAGTGGAGCCCTGGGAACGATTGGAATAAATCATAGAAAATGGCTGGATCCGATTGAAATTAATTTCAGTACACACCTCTTGCAAAAAGTAACTTTATTAGGAACGACAAGAATAATCCGAAAAGATTTAGATACCCTAAGGGCAAGAGACTCGTCTTGATATCTAATTTATATTAAGATCATTTGCCAGTGGACATTTATGTGCACTGTGAGAAGAAATAACAATAATAATAATAATATTTATCGAATATTTCAACAGGATAGAAACCCTTCAGTGTATAAAAACACTGTTATCAATGGGTTCCTGTGAGATAAAATTAAAAAAAAATTTAAAAAATTTTTTTAAAAAAACACTTATATAAGATTTATAAAATTATATATTAAAATGTTCGTTTAAATGTTTTTTAAGTAAGAGTCTTGAAGTTAAAGTTCTAATTTTTAGCGGCAGTTCATCAAAAATCTTGGCTCCTTGATAATAAAAACTCTTTTCTTATCAAGACAGGGGCCACGGAACGATATTTTGAGGGGGGGGGGGGGGCTGACAGGGGCAAAAAATTTAATTCAATATTTCTGAGACGGTCGTGAACACTTCTTATTTTACTGATGACTCTGAAATCACAGAACACTGGTTATATTAACAGGAACAACTCAAATATTATTAGCTGGTTACTCAAATATTGGATGTTTATCGGATATTTAAAATCATAAACTAAAATGCGAGCGTGGTTCTCGCTATGTAGGTAGAACAACTCAACGGTTAGTGAAAGGATCAAGCAACATGTGCCAATTGTTATACGAAACAAGACCGTACCATTAAGAAGTCACCCGAAAAGAAAATGTACCTCTGCTCAAACGATTGTGACTCGGCAACCGGTCGACACTTGTCAAACAGATGTGCCAATAACTAATTACACTCCAAATTTAGCATCCTAGCAAAGTGCCGCTCAGCATTCTTTCTACAGATTGTGGAATCCATGTATATTGGCGTTATTTTGATGTTTAATCCCTCTTACGTGGGAAGACAACATTGCCTTTACATCAGGTATAAATATAAGCTGATAACGTATTTCTCAACAGTTAGCAGACGTTTGCACCTGAAGAGTGGTCTGCCAAAATGCATAGTGCCTCTTTTTAGTATTTACTTTCTCTCTCTGCGTTGGTTCCTCTAGTTTTTTTCAGAACTATCTTGTATTACCATTCACCATGGTTAAGACGTTTTTCAAAGCGATACTGAAATATTAAATTTCTTTTCAACAAAGTGGGGGGGGGCTAAAGCCTCCCTCGTTACTCCCCCCCCCACCTACGCGGCCCCTGTAAAATGTCTATTACATTAGGGATGCACCAGAACCAAATTTAAAAGTTCCGGCCGGAACCGAAACCGAAAATCAAAGTACTATCTTTCTAATTGAACCACAAAGCAGATGCTGTTACTTAGTTGGACATTGTCAATGTAGAAGTAAGTGGTCAAAAAGTGAAAATAACTCCTCATTTAATAATGCCAAAGAAATTATTAAAATTGTTCTTAACATTTCCATTACAAACAAAAACTAGTTTTATGTCTTATGTTTTTGTCTTATTGTTTTATGTCTTAAACTTTTGTTGTTTCTGCATTAGTATCATGAACATTTTTGCCCTATGAAATGTGAATATTTATTTGCAAATAGTTCTCTGTTCTTGATTGCATTTCGGCCGTGCATAGCCTTAGAATGCCTGAGCACTACACATAAATCACTGACTATATTCCGGCTCAAATTTTGATCATAACCTTCCCAGATTTTCCCTTACACAAACGACACACCGTAATCTCTCTATTAAGCCCCTGGGGGGGCTTATTTTTTTCAAGCCCTTTTGAGGGGGGCTTAAAGAGGGGGGCTTATTTATTTATCGTTAAAATTATATGATAATTTTCTGCAAGCACAAAACAGTGTGTGTTTAACAATTATGTATTTTAACAATAAACACAACTCTATGAAAGTTTTAAAATGTTCAATTATATAAAAAGAAAGTACAATAATTTAGACTTTTACTTAAGCAACTATATTTCGACATCAATTTCATCGTCCTCGTCTAACACAAGATGTGGAACGTCTTCCCTAGCCAGGTCTTCTTCGGTAATCATTTCGACAGGATTTACCTCCTCCAGGTCTGACTGTGATGCTTGCAACTTAGACAACAAGCATTCACATGGTCCATGCTTGATACACATTATTTCGTTGTCTTCAGAACTATCAAGGCTAGACGATAGTGCGCAAATTTTGAAAGGCTTCACAATGACTTCTGTTGGCAACTTCTTCCAAGCTTCTAAAACCCACTCAACCATTGTTTGTCTTGGCACTGGCTTCATATTTCCGTATATGGCCAGTTCATGTTCATGTTCTGACAGCCAAAGGTCATACATTTCTCTTAAATATTCCTTCATGGGTTTGTTCCAACTCACATCTGCAACTTGAATATACTTAGTGCAACCGCCCGGAACAATGACAGTATCGACTTTACCTTGGTTTAGAATGTTGTTCACGGCAGGTGTTAGGTGGCAAGTAAATGCAACCCATGCAAGCAAGCGACGTGCACCGAAAGAAAATGTTCCTATGACATCATGGGAGAATTGCTCCGTCAATGGTTCATCCATCCAACCGTTGTCACTGCTTGCTATAACACATTTAGTTTTAAATTGTTCATTTAGCCTCTTTACCTCGCACGTTGCCCCTTTAAACACAATAAATGGCTTTTTCTTGCTGCCGTCGCCTGCTGCAGTTAAGCAAACTGTTATTTTTAATTTTTCATGACCGGTAGATTTTAGACTTACTGTGTGTGCTCCACGTTTTTCAATCGTGGTGTTTGATATCATATCATTCCACATGACCGTTTCATCCATAGCAAGAATATCCTTTAGCGCATAGTTCATTTTTCTACGCAACCGTCTTACCTTTAGGATATATGCACATAGTTCGTCAATAAGTTGATCGGGTCTTTTTTGAGCTACGGTTGTACATCGTCTCACCGTCAATCCGTTTCTTTTCATAAACTTTTCAAGACACCCATCGCTAAATGTTAATTTCATTGTGTTTGCATCTTCTTTTTCCATTTCTTCCTGCAGTTTTGTGGCTTTAAGCTTGACAAGTTTTCGTTAGACTTGAAGACCATTGCTGCGTCTATCAAATATCCATTCTAACAAGTTTTCTTCTAATTCAGCTCAGGTGATATGTCTTCCACCGCCATCCAGTCTTTGCCTTTTTCCACTCGAACTCTTCTTGGGCTGTTCTAAATTCTCCTGTTTTTTCTTCCAGTCTCTGATACTGTTTCAATCAACTTTGTATTTCTTTGAGGCTGCATGGATCGTGTTGGCTTCAGCAAAGCGAAGGACTTCCAACTAAAAATCAGTCCAATAACCACGCACTTTTTCGCCTTTGTGAGATGTTGATTTCAACCAGTTCTCATCCATAACATTTAAAAAGTTTACGGTAACTAGCTTACAAGTATGTCTATAAAAAGGATAAAATTTTAGTCACTTTTCACAATAAAAAACGCGGAAAATTGTTTTCAATCAAAATCGTGTCTTTTTGGTTGTTTTCATAGCAACGAGCCTGCGACATAACAGCGGTCGTTTTTCCCGCGAAAAAAAGGGCATGTAGGTATTTCGTTTGTTTTTTTTTCTTGGTTCACGGTTAACTGAAATGGCAAGAGTTCAAGGAATATCCTTTGTCAAACTTTACTGTTGCGAATTCGTAACAGTTTCTCGTGGTCATCAAATCTACAAGCGTGTCTGGAAGCCAGTAATTGGAAAGAAACTGTCATGCAAGAATGATAGAAGGGAAAAAGCAAAGCTTTATGATGACTTTGCTATTGGCATTTACAAATCAATACCCTCCACTGGCAGTTCTCTGCCGTCCGAAGAAGAATTAGTGGGACATTTGCCGATTGAACTCTCGTTTCTCTTGTATTAATTTTTAGAACTAGATGGTTGTTCCTTACAATTTTCACGGACTGGAGCAAGGTTTCTGGAGGATGGATTGGCGGTTCCGGGACGCTACTCGGCATTTTCGAATTACAGAAAACTCGTTGATATTCTTTATAAAGAACTAGAGTTTCGGGTGGAAAAAATAAGGCATATGAAGCTACATATGCCGAAAATAAAAAACAAATTAATATAAATAAATCAGTTAAATCTAAAAATACATATTTTTGTGTGAATTGGGGGGGGGAGGGGCCTAATAGAGATGGAGGGCTTAATAAATTTCTTCACCTAAAAGGGGGGCTTAATAGAGAGATTACGGCAACCACAAAATTACACTGTCAAAGTACGCCAGTACGAACATGGGCTTGTTTAATGTATATTCAAGGTTGCTTTTTGCTACCATTGAGTGATATTGTTTAAGCAAAAAATACTCTCTTGTACCTTGCACTTGTAATCTAACTATTGCTATAAGACTATAAGTTAAAAATACCTTTTGCGTTCAGTAATTTTGACATTGTAGAGCTTGTAGAATAGATAACTAAATGACGTCACAACTACAATTCATTTTTAACTGTTGTGTTCATATAAACCATAAAATCTATTTTAGAAATAGGGCTACTGTTATTACCGCTATGGACTACTGTTCTTATTACTATTTTATTAAAAAGTTCCGGTTCCGGCCGACCATTTTTCACGAGTTCTAGCTGGAACTGAAACTTAGAGAAATCAGAGTTCCGGTGCATCCCTATTATTAAATGTGGTAGCTTGGTAGATATATCATGTCTTATACGCACGTTCTTAAGCTATTCTGCTCAGAAAAACTTTCTGAGTCCCTGACGGGAATTCAACCCATAGCCTTCTGATCGCCGGTGAGACGCCCTAACCATTGAGCTACATGGTCTCAGGTGGTGAGCGAAAGTTACACTTGTATACTGGTTCGAATTGAGGGTAGGCATGTATGTACTGCCAGTCTGCAAGTCTCAATATGTCGTCTATCTAGTGCTAATCAATGGTTTATTTATTATTTATTAAATGGTTTAGTTATTAAATGAGTTATTTAATAACTCATTGATTAGTCCTAAATAGGTGACATATCAAGACTTGCAGACTGGCAGTATATCTGTGTACCATCAATTTGAACCAGTATATAAATGTAACCTATGCTTACCATCTGAGTCTATGTAGCTCAATGGCTAGAGCATCTCACCAGTGATCAGAAGGTTACGGGTTCAATTCCCATCAGGGACTAAGAAAGTTTTTTCTGAATAGAATAGCTTAAAAACGTGCGTATGAAACATAATAAAAAGAATATCAAATCATCAATTCTGCATTCCAATTCAATTTTTGACATTCCGTACTGTTTGATACGCTAAACTTTTGAAGACCTTTATTAAGTGGTCAACTTCTATTAACTGGTCAACCTCTCTTAAACGGTGACTTGGTTATATTCTGAGGGTGACCGCTTAATAGAGGTTTGAATGGCTGGGAATTGAACAAGTGAACTCACAAATCTAGTGCAATGGTCTGCCAACTGAGTTACTGAGGATGTTACTGCATGGACATTAATTCAGTCTATGTAATTATTGTGGTAATGCCAATGAGTAGGAAGGTATATGCTAAAGGAAATTGTGGCTTTGACAGTATTGAACACTTGATTAACAGTGAAGTTGACACCATTGATAAAGGAAAATTTCAAGTGTAAATGCCACAATGTCATTTGGTATTTTACCTGTACTTTAGCCAATGCTAAATGATTCTGCTCATCAAAGGGACAAGCCTGGCCCCTTAATGACTTGAATAAATAAACAAAAACAAGCCAAAACTAACATCCATGGGGGTCTTTCTGGTTGTCTGTTTTAGTCCTAACTGCATGGCTATCTTAAGCATTGGCCTGTTCAGTTATGGTTAGCACACCACCTCCATTAGGGTTATAGTTTACAGAAAAGTTAAAATTAATAATTACAGCACTATCCAAGTTATTCAGGAATTAATAATTATGTTCATATAATTTAGGATATTTATGTGAATACTGTATTAAGTCTGTACCAAAAAAAAATTGCAGTATTGTCCACGTTTGAAGCAAAATTATCAAAGACACAAGACTCTGCATGTGCAATGATACACAACCACAGTACTAAACCAAACTCACATTTACATGTTCAACAACTCTAATCATGATT
Source organism: Heliopora coerulea (assembly GCA_030142905.1). Taxonomy (NCBI): domain Eukaryota; kingdom Metazoa; phylum Cnidaria; class Anthozoa; order Scleralcyonacea; family Helioporidae; genus Heliopora; species Heliopora coerulea. The sequence goes on along the minus strand of JASJOG010000432.1, from coordinate 138,092 downwards.
TGCTTCCTTGAACCAAAAACTAGAGCAGTGGCTATCAGTGTTGAGAGCTACAATTAGTAACTGTACAATTGAATAACTTCAAAATCTCAAAAATCAATTTTCTTCTGTAAATATCTTGGTATTCTGAATTCTGCTCTTTTGCATCACTGCTCTGATACTAATTATATGTCAAGTATACTGATAAACAGCTTCTAAAATGTCCAGTCACATGCATGTAAAAGTCATAAATTTATGTTGGTGTGATTGTGTGGGATTATAAATACATGTACATCTAATCACAGTCATGTAACTGGATGGGAATCTCAAAGCTAAATACATAGCAACTCCCCACAGTGATAACTAACTAATCACAGTCACAGTCAAATTGAACACAATTGAATTAATTTTAATCAGTTATTTATGCAGCAAAAAGTATTGGAATTACAGTAAAGATGATTTACAATCACTACTGCAATACTGATATTTTTGCTCCAAGTAAATGGATAATACATGCTTGTTTCTTCTGAAATGAACAAAAATATTAATTTTACAACCTTTGCAAAGTGTGCATGGGCACTACATGTGCAATGACATACACAACATATTGAAAGCACTGCATATGAATAGTGATCTGGCTAAGTTTGGAAAGATTTAGACTTTCCTGCTGATTACTCTATGGGTATTCACTAAACCTTAAATTCAGTAATACTCCATAAGGGAAAGAGTATTCTGCTCTAGAGTGATATTAGAATACTGGATTGTGGGTTAAACCATGAGCTCTATCCCATCTGAGATGTCTTTCCTTGACTAGCAAATTTGTTAGTAAAACAATTACAGCTGGATACAGTGCAGGTAGAATTCAGGGGTGAGAATGAACTGTAGAATTCTAGTCTACCTAATACAAAACAATTTTATTCATTAGAGGAGGGTATCTGCTCTATGATGGATTAACTGCCTACTTGCCAACTCATCAGCAGCCACAGCCACACTTTCAAGTTTTATTATGGCTAATGCCATAGTAGAGTGGATTAACATTTGGCTTAGGTTTGAGATTAATGTTAGGTTTAGGAGTAGTATCAATTAAATTCTTAAATTGCATCTTAATCAAAAACTCTCCACAGTTCTACTCAATCTTTTCCTCTTGTTTATTGTCATAAAAGACATTTCAAAAGTATATGAAAAAGTGATAATTGTGTCAATCAATTATTGACAAAAAAATAGTACTAAAATTTCTGGATTTTAGATTGTAATTTTGTTTTTGTTCTTTTGTTGTTTTATTGTTGTTTTTTTCTTTTCTAATTAATGATATACTTTACAGAAACCTAAGCATGTGCCACTTTCACATGCATATTACATTTTGAAATGAAATATGCCCTATAACAGCATACTAATCCAGAAACATCCCAATCTCCTGTGAACATTCAGCAATCTACTTGGAAATGTTGGAAAAACTGTTATTTAGTTAAACTTCCCCTGATATTCCAAGTCACATAAAGAAATAATCGTCCTGGAATTTGATTTTTATCCTTATCCCTCAGGAACTTCCTGATGTTCTTATTCAAGTATCTATGGATTTTAAAGAAATGGGGCAGTCTGTATCCATCTCCTTATTTGAGAAAAGATATTGACCTAGATTAAACATTGCTCATCAAAATGCTGCAAGAATCATTAAACGTGTGCTGTTTATAAGTCATGTCATGTGAAGTATTATATAAGTTCAGCAGAGGAATATATGAGATGAAAGGAAGGTATGATTTCTATATATGTTAAATTACAGTAATTATTGTATGATGAATACGTGATAACCCAACCTGCCATAAGGAGAGAACGTCCGTCGTTAAGTTCACTGAAATGGCGAATTTAATCCTGTTTTATGTAGAAAATATCAATGTCTGGACCGTCTTCCATCACTCTGAAAACGGGAGCTCTAACTACATAAATTCAACCTTTGTTGAATCTTAGCTACCAAATTCTTAAAACGAATGATTTATACTGAAAATATCACGCAATCTAAAGTTATCGAATCATTCTGAGAATAGGTAGCGGCCAACCAGATGATAAGACCCGTCTTAAATACGATCTTGTTCACGGCAGAAACTGTTTTTACACATGAAAAGCCCGGTTCTATACCTTGAAAATATACGAAAGAAGAGCAGCACTTCGTTGAAAAATAGTTCATTTACTTCCACCTTCACAAACAGGGGGAAAAAATCATACGCAAAGTACAAATGACACATACCTTTAAATTTATGAGGTACAAATATGATCCTCTGAACACAGTAAACGTCTGCCGTAAACTTCGTCTTTTTCCTTAGTTCGTATTTAAAGAATGCTGTTGCCTGTTTCCTTTCGGAGGGAGGGGACTACAGGGGTGGATCCAGACCGGTTCACTGGGTTTCCGGAAACTCATCAAATTTTCCTAAAAAATAAGCATGCACAATGTATTTGCTTTTATTGTGTTTATTATAGCTTCTCCCCGCTGGCACCACCGGGCGCCAAATTTGGTGGAATTCACCGCAAAATCGAACCGAATGAGCGAAGAGGATTCGCGTATGTCGTGAGCCATCGCGTGGAAACTCGGAAACCTGTGTTTCTTGCGTGAAGCCCACGGAAACCCATCAAAACTTCATATTATTGGCTGAAACCTCACAGGCAATTAAAGTGAACCCATCGAAGCTGTATTTTATTGGTCAAGCACCTTGAATTAATTAAGGTGAACCCATCGCAAACCCATCATCGTTAGTGGTACAATTAGTGCTACAATGTGGCTGCGCGTGGACAATCCGTGTATCGCAAATAAGATTGTTCTCTTTTTGATATTGGGATCGTTTACGTGACCATTGGCCGGTTCTCTCCGGCAGAAAAATTGCGCTTTATTCCGAATGTCTGGAAACCTGACCAGCTCTTTCTCTTTCCGGCGACTTCTGAGAGTGGTGGAAAACATCGACGGTTCAGGTATGAATGGTTAGTGCGCTTCCCATGGCTATCAAATGATTTCAAACTATTTAGCCATCCTACCTGTAATTCTTCAGCTCTATCAAGTTAATTTTGAACTACATGTATTTAGCCTTCCTACCTGCCATTCTGCTGTTGTATGAAGATAATTTTGAGCTATTTAGCCTTCCTACCTGCGATTCTGCTGTTGTATGAAGATAATTTTGAACATTTAGCCTTACTACCTGCTTTTCTGCTGTTGAATGAAGATAATTTTGAACATTTAGCCTTTCTACCTACCATTCTGCTGTTGTATGCAGATAGTTTTGAACCAATCCGCCTTCCTACCTATCATTCTGCAGTGGTATCAAGATAATTTTGAACTAATCAGCCTCCCTTCCTCCCATTCTGCAGTGCTGTCATGATAATTTTGAACTATTTAGCCTTCCTACCTACTATTCTGCTGTTGTATGAAGATAATTTTGAGCTGTTTAGCCTTCCTACCTACCATTCTGCTGTTGTATGAAGATAATTTTGAACATTAAGCCTTCCTATCTACCATTCTGCTGTTGTGTGAAGATAATTTTGAACATTTAACCTTCCTACCTACCATTCTGCTGTGGTATCAAGATAATTTTGAACTATTCAGCCTTCCTACCTGCCATTCTGCAGTTGTATCAAGCCACTGAGGTCAATTTTGAATTAGTTCAAGATTTTGAAGTACTCGTATGCATCTCTTGCTAAGCTTGGGTAAGAGATCTGCCTGAACCTAGCTGCATGGTACAGCTATTTCTGATGAAACTTTTGGGGAGGTACTCCATAAATCAGTTTTGTAGCGTTTGTGCTACAAAAATAATTTGTGAAACACTATCCTTGGAAAATTGTGGCCTCCAAGGTTTGTACATTATATCTATTGGAAGACATAAGTGATGCTAAAATGCTACAATTTGAGGAATAAAGGTACCTGCATGTTTTCATGAAACGTCTTCTGAAAATGCAGGAAATTGCATTTCCGAGCATCTGAAATTTCAAAATTTTCCGGGGGAGCATGCCTCCGGATCCCCCTAGAATTCTCGTGCCTGCGGCACTGGGAAACCCCTCACTAAATTTGCTGGATCCATCCCTGGACTAGTTTCGACATTCCTGTTCACTTCGTTGCCCTTGGATAACAAGAACATCAACAGACGTCATCTATCTAAATCAGGTCACCAACACCTGTAATTTGACTTTTTTCGCTTTGTTTTAAGTTTTAGGGTTAATTTTGTGTTAGATTAGGATAGGATTAGATTTAGAGTTTTTGGTAGAGTTATTTTGCATTTATCAACGGGTAATTTTTGTCTGACCTGCTTTAGGTCCATCTGATCCAGTGTCTTCCGCCTTGCAAGTTTCGATTTCCATTTCCGATCCGCTAGTTTCTTCTCGTGACCATGCTCTTTCGGCAACGCACTTGGTGTTTATACCTCAGCTGGCAGTGCACCCAATGGATTCCTAGGCTCGGTGAATTGGATAGATCATATCGGGTGAAGTCCCAAGAGCTGGATTTTTCCCATCTGGCCCAATTTTGGAACTAACATGTTTGATCCTGGCTATCATATGAAATGTTGACTACATTTCATATGATCAAGCATACATGCCTAATATTCCTAAATATACTCTTTACTTCATCGGCATTACCAACCCACACGAACATGAAATTTGTGACTATGCTCTCAACTACGGGCTTCGCAGCTCAGTTGGTGGAGCTCAATCAGGATTCGCAGGATTGCTGGTCAGATTGGCAGCTTGAGACCCTAGATTAGTATCAAAAATGGAGTGCTGCGAAGGCAGTTCTGAACGAAGTAACAGAGTTAGAAGGCAGTACTCTGCCAAAAAAAGATAATGGCATTTCGAGCGACAATCCTTCGTTAGAGCAAATTGTGAGGTGAAATCGAAAACACCATGTGCTTTATGTTCGAAAAATAAAGACATAAATTTGGTTAAACAGATGATAGGACGGTAAACACTATCATTACGAAGATGAACTGTCATCTTATTATTTTTACTTATCGTCGATTAGTAATCTGACACTGGGGTTGTTAAACGAGGGTGTGATGAACATTTAAAGAGGACAGGAAATAAAAATGTGTGAGAGGGAGGAAAAATATTTTGGTAAAGAAAAGAACGACTTTGTTAAAACCATAAGGTTGGAGGGTTCCAAGTTTGACAATGACGCACCCTTCCTGTCACGGCTATCATTACCTCGAGATTAGTATGATAGCTCAGTCTTTCATGTATGAAACCGAATGGTAGGGAGTATTGAAATGTCGAGCGAAGGGTTTATCAACATCGTTGGTCCTTACAGAAGGAAGATGTTCCCCAAACATGTCGGAATGACATCTTCCAGTGAAATACTTCGTGAAAATGAATTTGCTAGGACCAGTGAAACGTATGCAGGCGGAAATCTGTACAGTGGATCACAATGGCAACACATAATAGAATTATTTATTCCTGAACAGAAATTTATACTCTAATACTAAAGAATTTATTTCAGTTGAAGAATATTTATTTCATTACAAAATATTTGCTCAAACGTAAAATTATTTCCTACAGTACAAAGTATTTAATCCAGTCAAAAAACTGTTCACTCGAATTCAACAACATCAATTATTAAATTCCTTACTAACTCATTTGCTAATTATCCAGTTCGAAGGACTGAATTTGGTCACAATAGCAGCAATCGACGATATAGGCGGAAATTTTAATCGTGTTATGAATATGATGGCCTGGACAATGAATTTAAATAAAGACATAACGAAGACATTGATTAAAGTATTAGTATTTATTTCACTGGCGTCTCGTCGCTAAATCCGCGACTTCCAAAATGCAACTTCAGAGTAGATAATACCAGAAAAAATAAAACTAAAATTGTAAAATAATATCATACTCTGAAGACGTTGCGGGTTTAGCCACAGAACGTCAGTTAAATAAATTCTTATCCTTTAGTCTATATCTTCGTTATGAGTTTATTTAAATTTACTGTCTGGGCAATTTTATTCATAACATGATTAAATTGGGTCGTGTTGGAAGACTTTCCACCCCGCAGGGTAGCACTAAGCAGAGGTCGTAAACCGTTTTTTCATACCAAGAACTTGAAGTAAAACAGTTCAAGCCCTAGGATTTTAAATATGACGTCTAAACCCAAACGAACGGACGAAAAATGTCAAGATGTCATGTGATATACCAAGTCAGTAAAAATGATTCAAAGGTCTCCAGTTCTGATTTTACCAGAGTTTCAAGTGCTTAGAAGTTGTTCCACCTCTACGTTGCACCTTGGATTATGACGAATTTCTCGTACTTGGCACCCCGGGTAACTTCTCATTGTGAGCCTATAAATATTACTAGTCTTCCAGGACAAATATATCGAATGTTTGATCTCAGACTCCTTTGTACATTTAATGGCAATCACGAGACCACATATACGATTGCTGCGCGACGATTTGAGGAAGGAATTTTCAAAGGGTATGAGTGGTGAATCTAAATATCGCAAAATTTTGTTCCAACTACAATTAGGGGTGGGAAACGACTTTGTCCCAAATGTGACCCCGGAATCACATTTGGGAAAAAAAACTTACCAAAACTAGCGGAAATTAACGCACTCGAAAGAAAAGCAAAGTTCTACTCATCAAATTTCAAGTCAGTTGAAGCCTAGCATGAGCCAAAACGAGATTTACTGCCAAGAAAAAACCATAAATGCAGAAAGTCGAAAATTGAGCAATCGCAAGTAGCCATCCACATAGATCTTACGTAAGACAGAGGTAAAAAAGTAGACAAAAGACCGGGAGACTCTTCCCAAACTAGTCCTCGCATTGGCCTCTCTATTTAGTTTTAACTGGGACAAGAACGAAAGCCTTTTTCAATCCCAAGTCTACATTTGAAACCAAAAATTTTGAGATTTTCAACATCGGATTGTGTACTGAAGTATGAATTCTGGAGTAAATAATTTTGTAGAGAAAACAAATTCTTGCCCATGAATAAATATTTTTGGAATGGCATAAATATGTTTGTACTAGAATATATATTTCTGCTAAGGAATAAGAAAATATGCATTGTCCTTGCGGACAACTTTAAAAAAAGTCGAACATTCGCTGAAAGAAACTGCGTTTATAATATTTACACAGATAATGTAAACATTACTCGGTTTAACTTTTACCCTGTTTTTACTGAAGAAGTCGGTTTCTATTGAAGCGTTTTATTGACAATGTCATCCAAACATCGAAATGACTTTAAAGGAAAAAGTTCCCCTTTGGTGAGGTTAGCTTATTTTTTACACGGGGTGTTTACCTCTTTATCATCTTCATGACCGCATTGTCGAACAAAAAGATTAAGTGAAGAAAATTGACACTCAAATGGACACCAATTGACGAGAAATATCGTGCCTGTTATTAATCAAACCAAAATCATCTGGCGTAAGCCAGAATAAAAAAAATAAAGTTGCGAAATTGTCACTGACCCAAATAGACAGCTTTGCACCTTTTCAGGATGTCTCTCCTCTACTAGTAAAATCGTCTAGCTTTAGCAATAGTAAAAAATTACACACGCCGCCCAGAGCCTTGGTGGGACCGAAATTTGCCCCTCCCTTAAAAAAAATTATTACGGTCAACATTTTGCTTGACAATAACGCTTTCATTGCATTCTTTACCTCCGAGCCTGAAGATAACTATTTGGAGGAAGACGTACGTGTGGCTGCCCTGGCTCAATATGTTAGGGCGCAGCGTTCAATAAATAAACAAACAGGGTCCATTAAACTAAAGTAGCGGATCTTATTCAGTAATTTGATCTTAATTTGAAACATGAAGTAAATTTGTCAGTACGCTGAGGCAGCCTCTTTTGAACTTGTGCCCGGGGCCCTTCTTGCGCTTGGGCCCTGGGATCCCTCATGAGGTTGGGGCCCGGGGAAAACTGCCCCAGTTGCTTCCCCCTCTACGTGGACTTGATAATATATACAGATGGAAAGTTATTAGTTTGCTTGATGAAGAGTTAATTCATCATTTTAACAAGGACTCGATAATAAAAGTTGCATCGAATTAACCATTATTCCATGGATTGCCATTCCTTTTTCTAATGTATTTCCCAAGTGAGATAGATACACAGGCAGATTGATGATTTAAGTGAGAGACATACAGTCAGAAAGACAAACAAACAAAACTAAAAACAAACAGATAGACATACAAAAAGAGCATGAAATAAAAAAGATATTGACCTACGTGACTGTATCTCGTATAGAATCAAAATTTCGCCATAAATCATGGAAATCAATTGGAAATAACTTCGTTCTTTTTCATTTTCAAACTCACTGACGATTAAGAGCTTGATAATTGTTATCATTATTTTCCCTCACTTTATCTAATTCTTGATAGCTGGACTCATCTTTGACATCTACCTCAACATTTTTGGCATTTCTTGATCTCACTGAAAGTGATTGGTAATTATCTTCTGCAGGCATTCTTCGTAAATCTAGGTCTTCGTATGTAGAAAAACTTTCTGGTCTTTCGTGTGACGTTGCCGAAGTGGAACATGGTTGGGAAGACTTAGGATGATCTCTTCTGTTTTTTAACCTGTGCTGTAACCGCTGTATGGCATATAAAAATATCATTCCGACACATACTCCACAAGCAAATGTAATGACAGATATATACCATTCTTGTCCACTGCAGCTTTCGTCGAACGTTTGTTTCTCTGTTAAAAAGAAACAAGGAATCCAGTTATGAAAGCGTAATATAACAAAGAACTGCAGTCATTTTCTCACTTCTTAGCCCCAACAACTCATTTTTCTCACAACCGTCATTCCATTCCTTCCCTTCGCCATACATCGTTCAACTTAGTTCTGGTTGTTACAACCTGAGCATCATTTGACAGATTTCAAGGTCCTGAATTCGGAGACCAAATCTACTGGATAGAGAATGGTAAGTAAAACACGAAATGAGATTACATGTAATGCTTAACCCTAATCCTAGATTTACCATTATTAGAAAGGACAATAACCAAAAAGTACCAAGTAGTCCTTAAACCCGTCTTGCTCTAGATCTTTTCCACAGTAAATAACCGAATTTCCCAGTTTCCTAAACAATGATTCCGTAAACGTCTCTTAGAATAAAACTCTAGTTTATAAACTTGGTATCTCTATGGTAAACACGTCATGTTTAAAATCGGACAAGCTTGGAAATGATGGTCCGTCACAGACATAGTCATGTGCAAATTCTCCAGTATTAAAATATTTGACAGTCACAATAATTGTTACTTATTACCATCTTTTGGCCCAAACCTGTCTTGATGTCGAATGGATTTTGTTTGAATTAACTGTTTCACTGCGGGATCTCTCCGCTTGACGAGTTGAATTCTCTGGGGTTAGCCAGAGTAAATAATGGAAATAACGCTAACAAAGTTGTCAAGAAAGGTTCTTATCTACGTCAACTTCCAACGTGACAGCAAAGCCAATTTACAGAAAGTGCATTAAAATAGGTACTGGATCGATCTTTTATGTATAGTTAATCTATTCAAGAGTTATAAGGATTATCAACGCTAATTAATATTTAGTTACTGACTGGTGCACATTCCAAGCTCAGGGTTAGATGATGAATCTATGGGGACATCAAATTTGAAATATAGGCTAAAGAAAAAAATTACAAGTCCAACAATCGGAGCGTACGCTTACGTAGCGTGGCATCATTATACTGAACGGTGGTGCAATTCTCTGGATAATTCACTGGCTGTCAACAAGATTGGTCAGAACTTAACGAATGGCTTCTTGTCGTTTCTCCGGACGGACCAAATACAGGTTAATGTGTATCTCGTCTACAATTGCTGTTATGGCAACAGCATAAAAAGATTAAACTGAAGCACCAAGTTGAGAAGCAGACAACAAAATAGTGCCAAATCCACGTAGACTTTCCTCCTTGCTATGTTATCTTAACAGTTACAGAGAAGAAAATTATGATCTCTATTCTTTGCTTTGGGAGACGAGTAATGGTTAATCTAATGTTCTTAATACGCACGCTCTCAACCTATTCTCTCAGAAAAACTTTTCTGAGCCCCTGAAGGGAATGGAACCCGTAACCTTCTGATCGCCGGTGAGATGCTCTAAACATTGAGCTACACGGACTCAGATGGTGAGCAAAGGTTACATTTATGTACTGGTTCGTATAGATGGTAGACATATGTACTGCCAGTCTGCAAGTCTCGATATGTCGTCTATTATTTTAGTGCTAATCAATGATGCAATTATGGTAGCTTGGTAGTTATAATGTTCTTAATCTGTGTAGCTCAATAGTTAGAGCATCTCACCGGCGATCAGAAGGTTACGGGTTCGATTCCCGTCAGGGACTCAGAAACGTTTTTCGGAGAGAATAGTTTGAGAGCGTGGGTATTAAGAAGATTATAACTACCAAGCTACCATAATTAAATCTTTGGTTAATCTAATGTTCAAAAACAACTCCTGCTACAATCATAAACCAGTAATACCACTTTCCTCTCATATTCGAAATACCAACAACTAAGTTGATAAAATTTTGTTCTTTTTCTGACGTTCTCGCGATTTGCAGCCCCATAACGACATCCGTATTGTCATTGTGGTGTAGCAGATGGCGAGAACGTTAGAGAACAGACAAAGCCGTATAATGACAATATACGACGACACGAGGGTATTCGTCCCTTTGGCTCATTACCGTACACACAGCGGGTTGATACACACAGTCCAGATGAAAGTAAAAGCCTATAAAAATGAGGTGTAGGAAATCCCGATGCAACAGCTCTGACAAGTGTTTCAGTTGTACTTCAACTACTGGCTGCACAAATAATTACAAGATGTGGTTATGTTTGATTTAATGGCATTAATTGGTAAAGTTATCGCTGTTTAGATTCTATAAATCGGGCGGAAACCTGCCTTATTTGGTGAAGCAAGCAACTGCTAAAATGAGATAACAGCACACGATGCATAATTTTTTGCTGAATAGCGCCAAGATATGTTCCAGCATGCCCCAAACATGCACATTATCAGATATGGTTGAACGAAACTTTAAACTTCGGTATTTCAAATTTGGCCAACAAGAGAGTGCTTCCTTTATCATCACAGGGTTTTCTTGAAAACGTGAAACGAGTCCACCTTTAGAAACCATCCTCAACTCGACCCAAGCAATTTTAACTGGAACAGATATGAAACAACTAAATCATCATGTCTGATGAAAACCAGTAATACGGTACCTCCTCCACTGGATTTATCACAGAAATGATTCGCTTTAGTTGCTCTTGGTGTGGATGAGAAATAATGGTAATGATATGGCAATCATCACAAGATGATAATCACAATCATCATAATCATATTAGTAATGATAATTTGTCGATGACATAAAAGTGGAAAACTGAACGAAGCATCCAAGCATGTACTACTCATCGTTGATACAAAGTGGAAAAGAGACTGATAGTGTTTACTACAAAACGTACTAAAAGATTACTTTAGAATGTCTTAGTTGAGATTGTTACAACCCTTTCCAGGTAGGATGTCCCCCCTTAACGAGTGAATTGGTCTGGCGTTGATTAATGTAAAGTAGTAGAAGACTGATCCTTCCAGTAGTGAGTAAGCTGAGATAGTTTTTAAAGAGATAGTTTCGAAGCTTTTCGGCATGGATGTCTACTCTTGACCATAAATTCGTCTGACAATAGCCACAGAATCTTAAGGGAAGATTGTTCCTGGCAAGTAAGGGACTATTGGTAAGTATTTATGTTTAATTCGAACAGGGGCGTAGCCATGGTTTGACCTTTGTTGGGCGCGCGGCAGTGCATAATGACGATGAACGCCTTCTGTGGAGTACAGTTCATTACTTAATCTGTGAATTACTTAATCATAAGCAATATACGATGCACTCGTTCCACTTAGAGTTAAAGCAAGGATGAACTGAAAATTTATCAGACAAATTCAAAAATTTTTCATGTCTAATTTTGGCTTAAAAAACCTTGACCAGCCGACAACTTCAAAAAATATAAAACAAAGCCAATTTCGAAAAACAAGGTCATCCTTTAACTAAAGATTTCACTTAAATCTTTAGTTAAAAATTAACTATATATATAACATAAATATATATATGATTAACTATGAACTATAAGATGAACTATATATATAACAAAAAGTTATAACAAGAGATGAAAACTGTGAAGTGGTGATATTTCGATTTTATTACAAAATGTTAACTTAAATCTTAAGTTAAAAGATGACCTTGTATTTCGGAATTTGCTTTCTTTTACAATTTTGCCTTTGCTTTTGATTTTGAACATCTCTCACAGAAGAAACAAATCGTTTTATCTGATGGTCTTAAATACTCAACCAGTCGAACTTTTCATGCCACACTGACAGAATCCTGCGATTGCGTTTGTATACTGTCTGGAAACCGTACATCCTTGGGCTGGCAAAGTCCTTTAGTGATTACGTGATCCCTTGCTCTCCTTCCGTACAATGGGCAAGGGAAAGCAGGGGGACAAAGTTGAAAGATCTCGAGTCATCTGCCACTAAATACAGTTTACATATTAAGTCTAAATACAGTCTAAAATTACGAAGCCAGAAAACTTGCATCTTATCATTTTGAATGCGAATACTACTGAGTTCATGTGTGAAGTCAGAACAGCGTAATTATTATACTTCCAGCTAGGTAGCCACACGTGCTTATCAATGATAAAGAGACTGGTTGGACGCAACGCAACTATTTTACCTTGTAAGTAAAACTCCGAAAGATCTTTACAAGCCATCCAGACTTTGGATTTAGCAAATATTCGTATAAATGCTAATTAATCAGACAACAATTCGACTGCGTGTTTACTCGCCTGACCAAACCCTATGAACACAGCCCTCACTCCCACAAGTATCTCTACGGATTTAACATTTTGTTTAGGGTAGTCTTGGAGACAACTGGGGGGAAACCGTCCCCTTTTGCCCCCCTTAACCACGCCACTGAATTCGAATGATACATGATGATAGGAAGCGGGAGAATTAAACTTGGTCGGATCTTTCGACAAATACGTCTGCCATGCTGGCCGCTGTCAAGTGTGATAAAAATACGTATCAACGCGTCATTTTTACTGAAAATAATGGACATATAAAGCGTATGCATTCTATTTAGTCAAGGGAGAAGCAAAAATGTCTGAGTTCCCGTCACAGTAACTGTTATATTATAAAAGACAATGCGTGACTTTTTAATAATTCTCCTTCATGAATTTTCTTTCTTTGTTTGCCAGATTACAAATTTAACGAATTTCAACGGTCACTCAGCACTAAATTCTTCCAAGTAACCATCCACTTAAAAACGAAAACTAACAGAATATGTATTAAGCGGTTTAACTTCACAAGTTCGTGAGCTGCTACGTTTTTTGATATGGTTCATGAACCTTCCATTCGGACGTATACTTCCTTTTCGATCAATTGGACGCTAGAAGCCTCAGGAATACTAGGAAATAACTCCATAAAGTGAATTCATAAAAGGTAAAATAAGACTTTTCTATTCCCACTTTCTACTCCCCACATTTTTAAATGTACAGGTCGCTCTCTTGATTAACTAAGAGGTAAAAATCTTTTGCTTTGCTAACTTTTAGAAGCACTAATGCAATTTTCAAAATTTATAAGGTAAACAATTTTTCTTCCCTCCGACTGCTGTCCGAGTCCTAAGTTCTATTCAATATCATACCTGTTGTTGCGAATGGTCTGGTCGTCGGCTTCGTTCGGTCGGCCATCACATTCAAGAAAAAACTAGATGACAAATTTCCACGGCTATTCTTTGCCAAGCATTCATATCGTCCAGCATCACCATAGTTAGCTGTACAGATTGTTTTTAGTCCACTGCTAACTTCCGTAAGTTGTGTACCATTCATTGAAATCATATATTTTGCTGGAGGGTTAGCATCGGCTTTGCAGCTTATTTCGATGCTCGCACCAACAGTAGCAATATTGTTCTTTTGGTCACTTCGGAAAGAAATGATTGTCGGTTTATCTAACAAAGTATAACAACAACAAAAACAAGTGACTAGCAGCCAGGAAGAATGCAACGTTCACTGCCGTACTTATGAAACATCACAAACAGATGGTTATTGCCTACGTCTTATGAACTGGCTATATGAATGAACTTTGGGACGGCTAAAAAGGCTGAAAGTACAATCACTCTGAATAGTATAGCAGAGGCCGATCAACCCCACTGTTTAAGGCGCAGCGTAGAGTGGCACAAGGGTAGCGTAACCACAGATTACAATATTTTATTAGTTGTCATTTATGTTCGGGGACGGCAACATTTTAATGAATTAGGAATCATTAAATATTCTGCTTAAAAAGCAATGTTATCTTATTTAACACTATGTAGACTGGGATTTTTTGGTCTTTTGGGGTTGAGGGAGGGAAAACGGAAAGTATCTACCATCGATGTCTCCAAAACTATCGGCCATATTGTAATGAAATTTTTACACGATGATGACATGCTGAGTCCAAGTATATGTTACACTTCCGTTGGCATGACAACAAATCCTGAAGTTATTCTGACATAAGTTGTAAAAAATGTCGAAACTTAAGAACTTCCAATATTTCTTTTTTCAGGATATTTTTTCAAATATTTCTTTTTGTTAATAAATTGGTTCCTGATTAGTGGGACATGTTTATAATTTTAATGCTGTTATTGTGATTAAATGAAAAACTGCAATTGATTCTATTAAAATTAACAATCTGTTTTTATGCAACAAAATTTCAAAAGATCATGAAATTGATTCGAAATGACTCTCATTCCCACTACGTCCGTTTAGCGTTACTATAATAATAAAGGCATCTTCATAACTAGACATACTCGACATTCCATGGAAGCCACCATCTTTGATTATCTACATTACACCAGTAATTTTAACTTATTTGTATTGAAAAAAAGTGTTAGTAGTTGCCTTGTAACTATATATTCGTTGTGGTTTTGTAAGATTTGAAAGGCAAACACGAAATCTAATGGAAACAAAACCCTTAAGAAAATGCTCTGTCGAATATCAGTGTTAGTAGAGGTTGTAAAAAACTCCACAACTTTTTTCGGCTTATGTTTTTCTAAGAATTTTTCCACCGATAAAGCCAAGTAGTTTTTAAGTCGCATCAATCCGTAACGTGCAGTGTGTTTAGACTTCCCTTTTCCAACCAGTTGGCAATTTTATCATATTTATCACACTTATATGGGCCCCTACATCGACTCTGAGACCAAGACTCATACTTATTCTATCGATTCTACATGGCATACCCTTATGTGTAGCCATCCCGCGCGTGTTATAGCCCGAGGCTCGAGGCGCATTATATTATCACAATGCTAACTCTCAGTCATTAAATTATCACATTTACATAACTATAACACCAGTGTGGTTCCAATTACAAACTCCAAAACCATAAAAAATATATGACGGAGTGATGCTTATAAAAATGTGATCCCATTCGATATTCTACGTGTTACTAACCTTTGTAGTGTCATTTTGTTACTATCTAATGACTGAAAGATGCTTATAAAAACGTTTAGAAAAGAAAAACCCAAAACGTAGTCTCATTTTCTGCAGTATTTTCACTTGTGGCTCTTAGAGTTTGTTGTGTTGAAGACATAGTTCATTGTCAGAGCAAAAAAGCACCGGAATGGAGTGTCCACATGGCAAACCGGCGTCTGCTTCGACCCCATTCTCCCGGGAAAAAGCTTGGTGTCCAGGGACGTTTTTAAAATGTCTATGCTGAAAAAAGCTACGTTCGACAGAGTATCGTTTGCCCTGGCGGACAACGTCCTCACTTTTAGTGGCAATGGGCTGGCTACGCGTGTACTTAACCAAAAAACGAGAAAACAAAGTGCCGAAGTTTCGAGCTAAAGCCTTTCGTGAGAGTAAAATATATGTCTGTATATCGTCTACGTAAAGTCAAGAAAGAAGGACCTAATCATGACTGTCCTTTTGCTGCCCTAAAGATTGAGATAATTCGTCCAGTTATTTTTCACATTTTCTGTTTTGTCGCCTTTTTTATCAATTTCCATCGTCTCAAATGATTTTACTCTGACGGGAACATACTGTAACTTGCGAAAATTGTTTACGATATCCCCGTATTTTCCTTCGGCATTAACGAGTTTTAAAAACGGTACTTTTGCATGATCGGGGAACCTGAGCATCAAAATAACGGATGAAAATACATCATTCATATCTGCAACATAGATAATACGGGTTTTCTTAATAGTTACGGTGTCTTGATCAAACCCGATAACGGCTGCAATATTACCAGTAAGCAAAAATAGTCCAGTTTTTAACGCCCATGCATCGTGACTTTGCGTGTACCTCGGTGAAACTTAAACTTAATCCTTGCTTGAGCATTTCTTTTCATGCAAATCCTTACGGTTTTGATAAGATCGGAGATGGTATTTTGGATTACTCCAAAGGTTTGGTCGTTAACCCTATCATGATGATCCATGAATAAGGATAACCAAACTGGGAGAGAACGACTTCGCAGTACCGGACAATTCCATAATTTTAGCTTGTGTATTGTTAGGGAAATGTTTCATGTAACTATTGCTTGGCAGCACTTACAACCTACATGAACGTAAATTGTGAGTTTCACACACTTTTATTACGTTCGACCAAAGGACAACACAAACCTGTTCTGGTATTTGTGTCATTCCCGTATTACGAAAGACAAGAAGAATTGAGGCTGATTTTCAACTTTTGGATTGGCGGACTGTGTTCTGGAGGTGCATGAGATGTGTCTATAATAGCAACGAGGCTTACGAGAAACAGAAATTCTAAGATTTTTTCTCTTTAAGAGCTTTTCTGCGGAAGGTGTTGGTTGAATCACTTTATAGCCAATCAAGTAAGTATTTCATATCAGAAAATATCATTGGAAATTAATCTTACTAGCTGCATTAATGAAATTTTGAACTAGCTGTGTGCGACGCCTGCTGCATATAACTAGTTCTTTGCATTGTAAAACCGAATATAAGCTTAGTGTTTACTTCTACGTAGCGCCTATTGTCAAAGAACAGCTATAGTTCCAGCAACTTCCCAGATGATGCTCAACTGGGTTGCGTAGCTTGAAATCTCCCCATGATTTTTCATGGCCACGATTTTTGGTCAGATAAACACTATTCCGTCGAATTGTTTAGACCTGACTATATGACCATCATTTGAGGTGTATAATAAGTACCATTCAAGTAAGCTTTGTGGCTCTGAAATTAGTCATACTTAGTGGTCAGATAACCTTCGTTCACCATTTGTGTAGCTCGGAATATAGTTTAGTCTTGCGGTCACATAAACATCGTTCAACCAAGTTTCTAAACTCGCAATAAGGCCATAACTTGCTGTCACATTACATCAGTCATCAAACAAATTTTCACGTGTCTTCCCTTGATGCACGGAAAAAAGTTAATGAAAAAAGTTTTTAGTTCCAACAAATTTTCCCGAAAACATGTTACACATGCGCATGAAATTGCATCTGATTGATCTTTTCTCGAACGCATATTATAATCAGTCTGGATTATTAGTAGCTTCGAAATATTCTAATTACATCATCAGCGGAAACCCACGAATTAAAGTCATTTGAATAACGTAACCATTTCAAATGGTATTCTTCACAATTATCTCGCATGCAAGATGCTGAGCAGTATTTACGATATCACTCTTTCTATCCAAATAAAAGACGATGCCCTCCTGTGCCAAAGAAAATTGACATCAAAATGGACAAAATAAGCAAAACATATTTCATGTTTAAGAGCTCATGAAGGTTAGTGATCGAGTATAGAAAGTAAAAACTTCGTAATGTTACGAAGTACCGCTATTTTGGAGCTTCATATAACTTCATTTACACCGAGCCCGAATGACAATATAATCAGCCAAACTGAATAGTGTAAGGCTCCGTTGAGAAATTTTTACTTTAGGATTGGTAATTAAATATAACTTTGACGCATACGTCGATAGTGTTCTCGCGACGTTCTTATTCTAACATGACAGCACTATCGACGTAAATGCAAATACTAAACTTTTGTAATACAACTTTAATGTCAAATTTTAAAAGCACTTCATAAGAAAGAAAGTTTTCAAGTCCACCGTCTACATTGAGAAAAACCTGTCCATCAATCCAACGCTAATATTTTTCTGTGTCACTCGTCATTAAAATATCGACCATGATACGAATTTTTAGAAAAATTCATGAAAGGAACCAGAAAAAAACGTGACTTAATTGCGATAATCGGGCAAATAAGCCAATTTTCAATGCTATTTTTAACATGGTTGCACAATAGCGGCACAATCTACAAGATATCTTGAGTTCATGATTCTCTTTCTATAGTTACATATATTCTGCACGGAGCTTATACTTGTTATGAAGACAGACGTTCCCGTAAATAAGGACGTATATGAAGACCGCAAACATAGAAACTGTGAGGAAACATTTTGACGCTATCTAGACTGGGCTTTTTTGGGCTTCTGTGGTTCGAGGGAAAGGGGACAGAAAGTTCCCTTGTTCGATATCTCAAAAACTAATGGACGTATAGTAATGAAATTTTTACAGGCTGATAGAATGCTCAATCCGAATGTACGTTGCAATTTTGTTGTCATGCAACAAATTCTGACGTTATTATTATGTCATCAGTAGGAAAACAGCTTGAATTTTAAGAACGTCAAAGTATTTCTTTTTTCGAAGATTATTTATCGCTTGTCTTTCAGCGAGAAGTTTTTAAATAAATTTACTGGTTTTTCTTAATCACATATTCGCCTTCTACGCTTATAAATTCCGTAAAACAATGAATAAATGACCGGCATGATGACGGAGAACAAAAATAACTAAAAAGGGGAGGAATTACGATCGTTTACAGTGAACCCTTCAATTCAGACAATTCCGACCAATGATAACTGGGTCAGCGTTGCAAATGACTCTACTTACCGTACCAAAGACAAAAAAGGGAATATCGCTCGTTCCTCCTCCCCTTCCCCCATTATCAATGATGCTTCATTCCACCATGTCAGATGATGTATTTTATAGTGTTGCCCCAGGTTTTTTTTTTTGGCCAGGATTGAGCTAGGATGAGATCTTAGCTCGGTGAACCGAACTGACATTTTATCCCGGGTAGAAATTATATGTGTACTAAGCCCCTCATAAAACCTTCATAAACTGATCAGATCATACTCTTTTTTTCTATATTTTTCTCTTTTTTACCTTATAACCTCATTTTGGGAGAAGGAAGTAGTTTTGGTTATTCGAGGAGGGAGAGGTTGAAAATCAGGTCATTAGATACAATAATATTTTGGTAAGTTATTACGTAACATAATACACCCGTTATGGTTTAGTATTTGTAATAAGCCCCCAAAGAAATTTTGTCGTAATAAATCTCTCCTTCTCCTTCCTTTCAATCTACTCAACTTCAGTTGAATATATGTAAAAAAGTGGGATTTCATATGTAAGCATGCACCCACATACAAACAACTTTAGAGCCTAGTATTCGGCAGAAGGAATTCCTTGGAAAAAAGACTAAGGAATCTGTCCCAGTATTTAAACTTTTTACCCCCACCATCAGTTTAGATTTCCAATGCAAATAAAAAGCTCTCATCAAAAACAAAAGAAAATGGTATACTAACCATATTAAAAAATCGAAAGCCACAGGGTCGGTTTATAAGACATTTAACTTACATGTAAACAACCTTAGTGACAAGCCGAAGGCTTATGAAGTACTTACATGTCACAGCTATATGGATAGCTTTTTCGTCTGTTAAACTGTAGCTACGAACTTTACACTTGTACGTCCCAGAGTCCTCTTTGTTGATATCCTCTAACAACAGTATTTTCTTCAAATAACCCACTCCAATAACACCAGAATCTTTCAACCATGATGCTGTAGCTGGCGGGCTGCCGCCTTCACTGCTGCAAAGACAGGAAATACTTTCACCTTCTTCAGCAGAATAAAATTGTGAACAATTTGTTTTAGCAGTTGGTCGTTCTGAAACAAAACCAGAGCAGATAAATTACTGAACTAGACCTGCTAAGAGATCTGAAAATCACTATTATCAATGTTAAGCGCTAGCTTTGTCGAAGGATAAAAGAAGATTACCCCAGGGTTATGACAACAACAAAGATCAACGCCCAAAGCCAAAACTGTATCTATACAAAAAAATATGCACTACGAAAATTCTGAAAGGGTTAGACAATAAACAGCAGTGTTCTATGGAATATAGTTACTGATTCTCATCAAATCCCCGTGTTCTTCCTCTCAATTAAAACAACGTTTTTAGACTGGTGAGGTATTTACTAGCCCCGAAGGAAAATTCTGTCCATTTTGTTAGCAGGGTAATTAACATGGAGGAGTTAATTCTTAACTAGCACACCACATTATCAAAAATAATGCAGCTAGCACATTGCATTATTAAAACTACTGGACCACTTTAAGTTTAGTATGCCATGACCAGTAACTTAATAATCTACGTTTGAAAGTCTTCAAGCCAGAGTAACTCAAATCTTGTCTCAATCTTCATCTGGTTACACTGGAAACTTGTTCTTTCTCTTGCGAGTGAAGTATAGTCAGAATGATGTTAAGAGGATCTGTTGGCTCACCAACATCAGAGTCTGAATGTTAAATACCGGTACAATCTGTACTTAATTTACCCTTTTAAAGCGAACAAGGTATTGCAATGCATCGAGTTGACTTTTGGACCTCCTGCGAGAAATGCGAGAAATGCGAGAAATGGTTTCGAAAATTTGTGAAAAATGAAATTCGAGAAATGGACCTCCTGCGAGAAATGGTTTCGCCTTCTTTCTTCTAACATCATCAGTTTAAATGGACGTTGCGAACTAATCCTGTCCCCCATCTTGATTCTGATTGAATCCAATTGCGAGAAAACCGAGAAAGCAAGTCGTCTATTCCATTCTGTGCAATGACTGTGATCAGAAGTACATCGGCATGACGAAACGTTGGTTTGAAACGCGATTAAAAAGATATCAGAAGACTGTTTTCTTCTCATAAAAAGAAAATTTGGCTTTGTCGTGGCACGCGTGCCATCATTCGTGTATATCAACTGTACGATTGCGTGGAAAAATTCCAGAATTATTTGCACCAATCCGAAATACCATCAAACACGTTGTCTTAAGGTGTGGGATATCAATAGCGTCCTAGTCCCAATGAATCGAAGTAGCAGGGATTTATAGCCGGCAGCCTGTGGGCACCCACAAGCATACTTTCTGGGTTTGTGGAGGTGTAGCACTCACCAGATAGTGAAAAACAAAAATTCAAGCAAAAATAGATTGTTGGAGCATGGAATTTCCGGGAAAATTTTGGTTTCTTAAAGTAGGTTAAAACCCATTCTGGTCACTGGGATTTTATATTTAATTTATATGATCTGGAAGACTAAAACAATAAAAACCAAAAATGCCATTCGACAATGTTTTCAACTTTTCAAATTTTGAAGGGCTCAATGGGTCCCCAACGTTTAATTCGAAGAACATTCGACGATTTTCGGCTTTTTCGCATTTATATCTATAACTTAACATCAATCATGGCCTGAATGCGCAGCTAGTAAGATTCGAACAATTTTCGAAAGAATACAATACTCGGGCCAATTAAGCTCAGCACTCCCCAATCAAAATGGGATAACTTCGCTCTGTTCGAATCTTATTAATAGATAATATCATCTGCGGTTCTGTGAGGATAAATAGAGACCCTCATCCTCAGAACGATCGCCTCAGAGTGTCAGAACGGTCGGTCTTGAATAGTTGCTCTGCAATCTACGTTGAAAACTTTTCAAGCCAGGGTAGCGTCAAATCATGTCTGCTTGTTCAACTGGCTGCAATGGAAGCTTTTCCGTTCACCTTAGACAATTTTCCTGCCAACAAAAACCATCGTACCAGTTCGTCTTAGAGAATTGGATTAAGTATCTCAGCTGAAATAGTCGATGTAATGCAACGAGCACGCAACATTAGATGCTTTCAAAGAGTCCAAAACAAAACCGAACAGTAAAGAGAACAAAAGTGCACAATAATGTGCGACAACAAGGTAACGTCGTCAAAAAAGACTTTTACCAACTTCACCAAACGATACCACCCACAAAACATATAAAAAAAAGCTAAATCTCAGAAAAATGCACAAACGTGAAAATTGGCAAATAATATTTGAACACGAAGCTTGAGTATGCATTACTCGTGTAAGCCATGCAGTCTTATGTTAGGGGCACTATATCCCATGATACAAGAGTGTTCATTGTCTGACTATCTTGGAACGTGGTTGCGTCCACGAAGAAGATACAGTATTTGCCTTTTTTATGTACATTTTGTTCACAGATTTTCAATATCGTCCGTGATATATCGAACTGCAAGTACGTAACGATTTCGGGGAATATGTTGTCCTAAGTTTTTTCCTGCAAATTTCAATTACAATCAAATGGTCTTGCTTTGCTTTTTAAAGTTTACTTGAAGTCTTGTGCTTGCCTAGTGGTTCACAGTGTGGCCGAGGTCCTTGAACAGGAAGAGCTCGTGAGTATCGTTGCGACACAAGATTTGGTGCTTTCTCAATTAAGTATTTCAAAATATTAGGAAGATAAAGCAAAAAAATGTCCTTGGTTCCGGTGACCTGTGAGAGAGGGCAATGGTAATGCGAGAGAATTCCGAGGAAAACTCGAGAGCCGATTATGACCTAATGAACGTCTTGGATTAGTGTAAAATTATAACTTTATAACTAATTTTCATGGAGTTAACTTATTCTTGATGCGTTCGCTGTTTGTCTGTTTCCGTTCATTTGAATTATTGGTGAGTTTGTATGTATGTAATTGGTATACTCTATATATATGGCAGTCGCGTAGCTAGGAATTTGAAAGTGGGGGGCTGGGAGGATTTTAGACAAATGTGCCGACAAGATGTTAGCAATGTACCGACAAATATTTAGGAAAAATCAAAGTTAACCAAGCCGAGGGCAGGAAAATTTGAAGTTCGATAAAGGAATAAATGATTTCTACTTTGCCAACTCTGGGTGGTACAACAGATTTAACGCAAAAGTGCGCACAATACGTGAGCTATGATACATACCAACATATCTTCTTTTTCAGTCATAACCGCTGCCACAACCATTTTGTCCTGAGGGTTGACTGGATATATCACTTTTGTCAGTTAAAAAGCCAAAACAGAATTCCTTACGAACATTTTGTATTGAACGTGTTCCCCGCACTTAACTTTCGCCCGAACTTATTGAACAATTTTTAATTTAATAATTGAAGGGCGAGCGGAATCTGCCACAGACAGGTTTAATGTACCGAAATGTACTGGATGTAAAACGGACAGACCTTGCAAGGACGTAACGTGGGAGAGGCAACTGCCCTCTTTTCACCCCCTGGCTACGCTAATGATATAGCGTACATTTCGAATAAGGCTTTCAACAAAGAAGGATATAGCCTTAAAAGCATTCTCTATATACAAAGCATGCTGATGATTATATAAACTCACTGTGCTTACTTCTCTATACCACAGTTTTCTTGCCTTTCTAATCCCATGCTACTCGGACAAATTTGCACAACTGTGATCCTCGACACTGACTGGCTGAATGGGAGTTACTATCTTGGAACTTATAAATAAAAAGTATTTTTCATTTAAAACAGAAGAGATGAATAATTTTTTAGTCATTAGGCCTGTTTTAAACGTCAAGCTTATGAGTACATTTTTATCACGCTAAATACCATTTGCATCAAAGCAGTGTTTCTAAAGTAATATATTGCGTACAAGATCTCCTGCGACAACTATTGTAAGCAAAGCTAATGCTTATTTTCTGTTTGTTCTAGGAGAAGTTCCTTAGTTTTTGAAAAACTAGACATATTATGACATAAAATTAAATACGCAGGAAGCCAGCTTTTACGGGCCAAAAAGTATATTTTGAGAACAGTATCTTCACATGGGAATGTATAGCTTTTAAGGGTGAAATCCGTAAAATATAATAACGCATGATTTACTGATAACGTATGATTTGTTTTTTCATTTTTTGGTGTTTTTTTTTTTATTTTCATACAAGATAGCGATTATACTCAGAAAATTTCAACTAGAAAAATTCAACGTCTTGTCAAGACTCAGACAAGTCGCCGGTGGATATACCACATAGAAATGAAAGACTGAGACGCGTAGCCGAAGATCCATCCTCCTGGAAACGTGGTCCTCAAACTAATACCAAAATTAAAAGAAACACCAGCAAACTTAAGAAAACCAGAGCCCATAAAAGCCGACTGAGTGGGTCAACAGTCTAATTGTACAAAATACAGCAGTTCTCTTCATCTCTGCCTTGATCCAAAAGAACTAAATAAAGCCATTGTAAAGGAGAATATTACAAGATTTTATCAATCGAGACTAAATTGAGCAAAGTAAGCGGTAAAAAAAGTCTTCAAAGTGATCAATATGACCAGTTGTTATCGGCATAAAAACCTGTACGAACAGTTCTCTGAATTGTGTACTTTCAATACGCCTTTCGGAATCTAGTCTGCGTCCTGCATCGCTCAAAAGATGGTTGACTTGGAAAAGCAGACTTGGACTGGACATTGTGCCATCGTCCCGTATAACAATAGTCAGTCATTGTTCTGTGTCGCGATGGCACAATGGCCAGTCCAAGCTTGGGTTGAAGATCATTTAGGTGATATTGACGGTGTTCTAGCTGTACATGATATCACTATTGCTGGCAAAGGCAGCAAAGAGCATGACATCATCCTAAGTCAGATACTCAACCACGTAATTGAAAGTAACATAAAATTCAATAAAAGCAAAATTCAAAATCTGAGTAAAGGAAGTAAAATACCAGGGAGATATTGCTTGTGCTGTTGGTTTTAGGCCAAACGAAACCAAGATGAAAGCCAATGAAAACATGTCATGTCTACAGAATGGGCAAGACCTTCAACCTCTTTTGAGAATGCTTAACCATCTCTCATGCTTTATCCTTCGACATCCTCTAACCTCCTCCGATATCCTCCGACATCCTCGAACATAAAGGAAAGAATTAATTTACCTTGAAGAAAGAATTTCCTTGCCGGATGGGGGAAAAGACAGCAACATCCGTAATAAGACACATTAAACCTATCCTTGCTCGTCATCTTGGAATCCCGAAAGAGATTGTTGCCGACATGTCATACAACAGTAAAGAATTCCAACGGTTTATCCAAGACTGAGGATTCAAAGTAACTACAACAAGTCCTACTCACGATCAGTTCAACGGAATGAGTGAAAAGGCCTTATATATCGTAAAAAAATACTCAAAAAAGGGACAGACCTATTTACTGATCTTGAATACCGAAACACACCTGTAACTGGTATGAGCTAGACACCAACACAACTATTCATGACCGGAACAGCAAGCACAGGGATCCCAACATCGCCAAGCCTATTGAAACCTAGCATAACCACAGATGCTTTCAACCAGCTACAAAGGATCAAGGATAAATAGAAACATTATTATGACAGAGATACAAGGACACTAGTTCCTCTGAAACTTCACAAACGTCTCCGAATACGTGAAGGAAAACAATGTATACCCGCCATCGTAATTGCAAAGGCATTAACCCCACGATCGTATATTGTTAGAACGCAAGATGGTCAGACCTACTAAGACAGCTTCTAAAGACGAACGACCATGTGAACCAATTAACTAAGCACAAGATGATTTACTAATCAACGATTCAAGGGAAATTTCAGTTGAACCCAAACTTGCCCAACCACGAAGATCATCCAGAATCAAAACAAAACCGGACAGATTCATCAATGCTGCGATGCGAATATGAATTTATGCATAAATAGGATGTGAGCTAAACCGAATTTTGTGCGTATTATCTATTTTGGTAAGTAACAAACACAGTTTTACTCAGTGAATTTTCGGCTTTAGGTAAATCATCTTGAGACTAAATTATCTGACAGTTATCTGATACAGATGACTATAGCAAATAACAGGATTTGATTTTGATTGCGGAAATTTGTTCGGGTGTCTTATTATTACAAATTAGTTATTATAATTCGTCATCTGTGACTCTTAACTGTCACAAAATTAGGTCTAAACATGACTTACATAAATTCAATAATTCACTGCAAGAAACTGTGTTTTATATTTATCAAAATAGATAACGCACGCAATAATCGGTTAAACTTTTACGTCTTTACTTAAGAAATGAGTCAACAGAGGCTTCTGAATTTATTGCATGTATAAACAGTACTTTATGAACTTTACTTGTGATCATCCAAAGATGATAGTAAACTCAATAGGATTAGTTGTTAACAACTACTGACCCTCATCGAAACCTAATGTTTTCGATCTGCGTTACATCACCGAATGCAGAAAGGAAAATTATGCTAGTGTAATTTGTATAATTTTGCTCGTTACACTGCGTGAAATAATGGAGGGGTCAGCATTATATCCAATAACGCTGAGTGCCTCAGTAATTATCTATTAAATATTAACTGTTTTACTTATAATTATAAACACCCACCCAAATAAATTAGTTACATATTGTCAAACCGTTAGTACTGTCAATTTATCCACAAACATTACACTATTGATGAGATGATCGGTTATCAGAAGATGGTTTCTTTGGGATTTGGAGGCAGTTGTGAGTTTGATTGCAAGTAACATTTTCTAAGTATATAATATAGTAATGTTGGAAGATTTTTCTGCAGTCATAGAATTTTTCTGATTGGGATATGACGAGAACGATTTCATTACGTTTGTCAGTATCGAACAGGTAAAGCCATTCATTAAGGAAAGGAGGAAATCAAGGGAAGGAAGGTACGGGGTTATCGCTAACAATCGCTGAGAGTTCATTCTCATCTTATGAATCTTGTGCAGGATTGACCACGGAGATGGAAACGGATGAGCAAAAATCGGCTTTCATTAATAGATAAAAAGTTTGAAGATAAACTAGCGTAGCAAATGGATGAAAAAAAGCCTAAGGGCAAGGTTAACGATTTGAGTAAGGGGAGGGGGGAAGAACCGTTTTGATAACAACCTATTTGGAGCTCCCCATAAGAAACTTGGTTGGGAACGTCAAGGTAATTATTATGAGTAATGAACAAACAAACGGACTCCCAAACAAAAAGGGCTCAAAGAAGACGTCGATATATAAAGTTGTCATCTGTTATGAAAAACTGACTTTACAAACATTTGGTCAGCGGACTACCGCATCAGAAAGGGGTCTAATGAAGAGAAAATGAAGAGTCGCTATAAAAGGTACGTAAGATTTTTTGAGGTGCGCCTAAAATCGAGCAAAATTTTACTATTTACATAGCTAAATGAGTCGTTCGAAACTTTTTTCGAGGATCGTTGAGTCGGTGGACAACTTGAGACTTATTATCACAGTTGTGCAACAAGTTGGGGAAAATGACTCAAAAATGAGCTTCAAAAAGTTCATCAAGAACATTTCAGTTAAAAGAGTCAGGGACAGGGCCATCAAAACGACAAGAGGGCCAAGATTGAACAAAGAGCCTGAGAAAAACAAGAAGGTACATGGAAGTGCAGAGGCTGTCAACCCCAGCAAGGAAATAAGTAGAGATGAATATAGAAACCCGGACAGAGAGATATTGCATAGGAAGTTATAAACTTGAGGAAAGATTTATATTATGGTGAACACTGGGCCGAAGACGTTTGAAATGTCTAGGGAAACTGAGCAGGCCGTCCGCAGGTATGAGATATAGGCATGAGAAATTAGCCTGTTCAATTACAATAATGTTCTTCTCCAAATGAGTGATAAAAAGGTTGGTACTTGAAAACCCACTACTCCTCATCCTCGCTAGAGTGAAGGGGATAAAGGCATTTGAAACATTTAGGTATCACCCTTTTCGAAGGAACAGATATGGGTGACACAACTAAAATCGCTTACGTCAATAGCGTAGCGACTCCAGTGGTTAACAGTCAAGACATCGGGGAGTTTGTTGAAACAGGAAACGCCGTACAAAGAAAGCGCGCAAATCAATAATAGGGTTAGTGTGTGGTTGTCTGAAGGATCCCGTTGCACCAATAAAGGTATAAATAAGCAGATATCAAAACAGTCATTCACGAACCTGATTGGTTCCCCATACATTGAACTACCAGTAACGGGGGTAATAAAGACGGCCATATCATAAATGCTTTATGTGGTGCTTCCTGGCTCATAAATGTCCAGTTAAAAAGACCGTAAAGGGAATGAAAAATATGAAAAACATATCGAAAACGTTTACTTTAGTGGAGCGACAGTCCCAGTTTAACAAAAACCTTATAATAGGAGGAAAAATAATAACATTTGAATTAATGCATTGTTTATGAGTATGGAAAGATTATTCCCTTTTACATTTCGAAGGGTCATTATGACGATAACATGAACATATACTTCTGATGGAGAAATTATTCTGTATGGGGCATTTAAATTATCAAGTTAATGTATAAGAAAAACAAACATAAAGGGAGGAAGCACTTCTGTAGGAGGTACCTGTAGTGCTTCAGACAAAAAAATTTTCTGGACAATCATTTACTGTATTGATCTGGAATAAGTAGGGGTCAGCTGGTTTTTAAGATGTCAGGCGAAGGTTCGAAAATTACCTTTAACAATTACGGTAAGCAGCTTCTCGTCCAATTCGAAATATATGATTTTGAAAACACAACCAAAAAATCCGGGAGACTTGGGTGAAGATAAGAGTAACTCAGAGAAATCCCAAGATTATGAGTGTTTAGTGTATGGTCTAAAGTTGCATCATGATTACATGGATGAGCTGACAAAACTGGTGGAAATGTACAGGCTTGAGGGGGTTGTTCATAAGAACTCAAAAGGAGAGTATAAACCAGTTCATTATTGTCATTATTTGTATACAAACTTTAATAAAAAGTCAAAAGATGCTGTTAAAATAACCAAAAAGCGTGTAGTTTATGACAGTGACTTTGAGAAATAAGTTGATAAGAAGCCAGTGGTAAATGGTGTCACTGGTGAGCAACTAGGACATGCTCATCCACTATGTGAAATTAAGTTCAGATTAACCAAGAAGACACCTGTTGTGTTACATAGCTTAAGGGCTTAATCATGCAAGAACTGGGTACGCTCGTGAGGAACTTAGGAATCATACTAAACAACATGGAAAGGTATACGTCCTTGGTGGTCGGTAATGATTTTGTGTTCATCAACAGCTTTCTCTAATGGTAAATAGCCTTGATTGGTTTGCATGAAACCTGCTAGAGAACGATTGTAGTTTAAATGTCCGAGGTGTTCTTTGGACGCAACTCACGCTAGCTTAAACTGACGAAAAGGAAAGGGAGTGCCCCCTATGGCTTTTACTACACGTATCATGGACAAACTTGAAAAAAAATCAATCAAGATAAACTACCTGAGAATTCATACTTATACAACTTCATGAATGGTTGTGGTGTAAGTGATTCAGATTATAACCACGCAATGAAAATTTGGAAGGAGTTTGGGATGAAGAACATCCTTGATTATCACGACTTCAATCTGAAAAAACTGATGGCTATATGTCTTCGAGAAATTCCACAAAACATTTTTGGATTATTACGGCCGATGCGATCCATGTCATTACCTCCGTGGTCCAGGTCCAGCATGGAATGCAATGTTGAAAATGACTGGTCGGAGCTTGGATCTCATATTCGACATATACATGTACCAGTTCACTGAAAGAGGCACGACAGGTGTTGTTGGTCGCAAATGTAAACGTCATGGAGAAGCCAACAAGTACATGAAAGACTACGATCCGGGAAAAGAAAGTGATAACATCATGTACTTGGATGTAAACAACCGTTATAGATGGGCAATGTCTCAGCCTTTACTGACAGGAGAGCTCAAGTAGGTCGATAGTGAAGAACTAGATCTCAAAGAGTATCATCAGAATGGTGACAGGGGTCTGATGATGGAGGTCGACGTATAGAATGTCCGGACGAACTCCAAGATGAACACGACTATCCGCTTGTTCCAGAGAAGATGGAGATCAAGGATAAAATGGTTTCAGAATATACAATGAAGATGTCTGAGAAGTGTGGAATAAAGGTTGGTGTGATGAAGAAGCTAGTTATGAAGTTGAGGAAGAAGGTTAAGTATGTGATACACTACAGGAATTTCAAACTATATCAAAGGTTGAGTCTGAGGTGACGACTTTGTGAATAGCCTTGGAGTTCAATCAATCAGCTTGGTTGACTTTAATACTGGGAAAGTGGGCGAAGATAAACAAATCTTTCAAAAAGGACATTTTCAAGCTTATGGATTATAGAACGTTTGATAAAGCAACGGAAATCCTCAGGAAAAGAATTTTTAGGAAAAGAGTTGACGTAAGGCTGGTTACACACAAAAATTTACATATGAACCTGACCAATAAAACCAACGCACGCATTTTCAAAAAATTTAATTAATCCTTGTTGCTGTTTGTAAGATTAATGATTGATTGCTGTTGAGTACACCCCGTGACGGATTAAGGGAAGGCAGATGGGGCAATCACCCGGGACGCACGTTGAACGAAGGCCCGTGCAGGGACAATGCGTAAGCATGTTATCAGAACAGTTTCTGTGCCCAAAATTTCATATTATTTGACACGAGTTACACAAGCGTGGTTCGTTATTTTTGTGAGATAAATTTTTCTTGTGAATTTCTTAGTTACAAATTACTAAGTTGTAATTAATTGTCCTTATAATTGTCCTTATCTCAGTACCGTTAAAATGCTTGCTTCGCAAGAGTACGGTTCCCACAGCGTTCTTCATCCTGGCACGACTGAGAATTTGTCATCGCTGAAATGAAATGGCTCGAGGCCTTTTGGCCTACCAAGGCCTTTTGGTCCATATTTTATCAAACGTTTGTCAAATTATGGTTTAAAAAATGAAACAAAACGTTAAAAACAACTTTTTATTCGCTAAAGTCGAACCATAGACTGTAACTGTTCCCAAGTCCTAACTTCGCTTTGATCTGCTGATGCATAGACAAGGGCAATATTGAAACGACCTGCATTCACCGTCCTGAAAACTTACGTCATTATCAATGGAGATATCTAAAAGGCAATACAAATAAAACTACAAGGAATAGCACTCACCAAAAATCTGGAGGTTAGGCTGGAGGATTAAGGGGGCTCATATTCTCAGAACTTCCCGTGCCCAAACCACTTTTTATCCACCCTTATCCGTCCCTGAATAAACATGCTTACGTAGGAATGTGGTGACTGGATCTATCGAAGTACTTAACGTATGATTTGCATTACAACTATGTACTATATAAAGAAAAAATACAGAGGTAGGGCGGAACTAATGTTTACATTATACTGATAGTCTTACCTATCAAATACGTGCTGATAATGCAAACAAAGAGCTGTTTCAAGACAAGGAACTCTTCAATTACAGTGATTATGATCCCAAGTCAGTGCTCTGAGATAAAGAATCACAATTATAGGGAAGTACTTTACCATGAAGTTAGTATGCTGCATGAGTTCAAAACTTTAAGGCGTCAAAGACATACAGTTGGTTGTTATTCAATAAACAACAGGGAACATGGACATTGTCGTCAACAGTGACATCACTGTCACGATAATAAAAGATACCTGATGGATGATAACTCAAAGTCTCTCGCGTACTGACATAAAGACATACGTTAACCATCAGGTAATGGGAAGGAATTATATCACAGATTCAAATCTGGTCCATTGTTATCATCTCCACATCATGGACAGATGTATATGTTGCTATACTATTCATGAATAAAACACATTCCCTCCTATTTCAGTTATACCTTTGCAGCGCGTATATAACAACAGTTAGGTGACTTATCATGCCTTCTTGCTGTATTAGAGTCACAGCCAATAGGTCTTAGTTTCTCCCCGTACTGAGAATTTCAGAAACATAGTCATCAATAACTAGGAAATTTACACTTCCTCCATTATTAATACACCTTAATACTGATTTTTCACCACAGTCACAACAAAACCATTCCATAACATATGCCTGAAGAGTGTATCTCAACTTCGAGTACATGATCACAGCTCATACAGTTACAGGCAAGTCCCCTGTGATGCGGCCATAGCCGAGTAGTTCATAGGGGTCATACTCAAACAACCATAGGATGCGGGATCTTCAACTGGTTCATCAAAGAAGTTCATGCTTGTAATTAAATATGGTAACTTATGCTTAGACTAAAGTATTTGTACAACTTCATTGATGGGGCTACTAGCACAGCTCAACTAGTGCGTTGGGGTGTGCTGGTTGCTCCATCTGAAATTTTTCAGTTATTTGAGCTCATAGCAATGAACAATACAACAAATGTGAAGAGGCTAAAAAAATTGACGTTATTGATTGTTTTGAGGTGAGATCTATAGGTTTGATAAAACTGTGCTTGGGGCCCCATCCTGTATACTACTTACCTTCTGTGATAACAATGAGATCTAATTCTGATGACTTTTTCAACATCGTCCGCACCAAATCAAACCGTGCACGTTCCATTATCCATAATCATGGTACTGGCCAAAATCAAAGTTGCGTGTCCTTTAACATGCGATCTGTTCTTGAACGTTATTACACTGCTATCTTCAATTTTTCTAACCAAGATGTCTATATCTTTAGGCCAGTATATATTATTTATATATATATATATATATATATATTAATAATATATATAATAATATATATAATAATATATATAATAATATATATATATATATATATATTAATAATATATATAATAATATATATATATTATATATTATATCCAGTATATTCATATGTCACGTCGAGTGTTAAATTCACGAATAAACATTGAAATATGAACGGGTTCGGCATTTATTCCTTATGGAGTATAGGTTTCCACCTTTTGACTGACCAATGGGAATGCTCTGGATCTAAAACAAATTGTTCTTCCACATAATACAAAAAGATTCGCGCGTTTTGACTTACTTTAGGAAAATCGCGCCGGACAATGGTCGGGCGCGATTTTCCTAAAGTCAGAACAATACGACTACATAACAACCAAGCAACAGCCGAAACAATTAAATTCATACAGAAAACGTAGCCGTACCTTCAATTATAACAATGAGATTAGTTTCTACTGACTCTCTAATATCGTTTGCAGCTAGTCGAACCGTGTACGTTCCATTATCCATAAGCGTGGTACTGGATAAAACCAAACTTGCTTGTCTTTTAACATCGGACCTGTTCTGAAACTTTATTACCCTGCCATCTTCAATTTTTCTAACCAAGACGTTCGTACCTTTAAGCCAGGTCACTCTGGATCCTCTAAATCCAGTATATTCGTACGTTACGTCCAGTGTTAAATTCTTTCCCACTTCAACCGAGGTTGGGCCAGTCGGATGTGACGTAAACCTCAGGGTTTGAGCTACAAGATAAACAATAAAAAAGTCTATTTTTTAACTCCCCACCCACCAGCACGATGAAATAAAGAACCAATCTGAAAAGAGAAATTGAATTAGCCCTTTCCTGTCCAAGATGTCTCCCATTGACGAATAAAAATGTCGGGTATGGACTGGAAATGGTTAAGCCTGTGCGAAAGCTGTCAACAAAGGTTGTTGTCACAACAAAGGTCTAATCACAAAACCGAAAGATGGGCAATAAACTTATGAAGTACCAAGCAAGCCCCGTTAAAAAGGTTTCATTTCTTTAATTATGACGTGTACCCATGGCCGTTTCTGCTGTCTTCGACGTATCCGACGAAGAAAGAGAAGCGTCGTTACTCGACGAATCTTCGTAATGGAGATCTACGTTCAGCAAGAAATTATTTAAGATTTCACGCGTGGTCAGAATAAGCGTAATGTATTAAATTACTCTTCGCTTGCGTCTTGTGTAGACACAAAATTCACTCACGTCGCACACAATTTTCGCGACGATCCCATCGTTCGCGCCCGGTGTAGATGTGCCTCTACAGAGATACGCCATATCCCTAAATTTATTGCCTTAAACTTAAAAATAGCATTCCAATAGAAAGGATTGAAAATTCCATAGTGTATTTCAAGGACTAGGTTGCTATTAAATCGGCATTGGTTCCTACTTAATAAAAGGCTAAAAAATTCAAAGTCACAAAATTTCATATTGAATAAAAAATAAGAATAACACCCTTTCATCCACGAGGCTGTTCTACTAACACAAAAACCTACTTAGAAAGACCTCTCTTGGACCTTCAGTTACATGAAATTACTTAGGTTTTGTATATTTTAGGGCAAGATCATCATTTCGAAATGTGGAGATTTTTAAAGCCTTCTAGCTGTGAAAATAGGAAAACTAACTCCTGAAAATACATATGAAGTGAAGAGACAACTTAATTTATAACAAATAAGTGGTGGAGTGAAAATGAATAGTTTTCACAGCCATCCAATATCCCTCTTTGTTCTCGAGGTATGCAAATATACAGTCAAACCTCTATTAAGCGGCCCTCTCTTAAACGGTCAGCCTCTATTAAACTGTCACTTATCAAATTCCCGCAAATCGTTCTTCATTCATTACTGTAAACGTGACCTCTATTAAGAGGTCACCTCTGTTAAGCGGACGTGGTCACCGTTTAGACCTAGCACGTGGCTCATTTTATTGTATTTCACCTCTATTTAACGGTCACCTAGTTTGACTACAAGGCGATCTTTTTGACACAACGATAAGCAAAGCATATCTAGTTTCTTTCAACAGCTCCTCAAACATAAATACATGTAATTAGCGAAAGATTGCTATTGTTTGGGCTAATTAGGTATCAGTGGGTCCATTGCAATACACGTCAAATCCCTCTTTAACCAGTTGCCCTTGCAATCAGCCTCAAGAAAAACCGTCACCTTGAAACAGAAACTCGTAAAGAACCTCGAGGCCAAAGTCACCACCTCTATTAACTCGTTTCCCCTTGATTATTACTTTTCCGCAGTTCGAAGGCCTCTTTAGAAACTTGCTTAACCATGAAGCCATTAGTTTTGGAACATGGCCAAAAACGTCGAATTTGTTGGTCAAATTATTCGGATGAACATCCACAGTTTCCGATGTTTTCACTACACCTGATTTTTCCCTTACGACTGCTCAGCGTTTAAATCCTTGACATTGTTCGGTTCGCGCATGAGTTTATAATTATCTCCCGATGTTGATTTCCATTCATTCTTGTATTCATGATATCCTCTAATAAAAGAATTTATCTTTACAATTTCCAGCGACATTTTTTTCATTTCTGGCACACGTTTGATTTGACCTGACTCGATTTGAAGTTTTGTGTACTGGTCAACAGACCATAAAGATATTTAGTGATTACTCATTATCGCAAAACGCCTCAACATAGACCGGTCCAATGGGAATCAAGCGGCATCGCTT
Organism: Heliopora coerulea; assembly: GCA_030142905.1. Classification (NCBI taxonomy): domain Eukaryota; kingdom Metazoa; phylum Cnidaria; class Anthozoa; order Scleralcyonacea; family Helioporidae; genus Heliopora; species Heliopora coerulea. Next base: position 102,906 of record JASJOG010000432.1, on the reverse strand, counting down.
GCTTCAATGTTGCCACAATAACTTTCGACTTTTTAATCCAGTCACTACCTGGGTTTTAACACGTAAGATGACCGCAAAGAATGATGTCTTCTGTGAGGTTATGCCAAAGCTGCAAAGCTGAAACCAAATATATTTGTTTAATTTGTGAAGAACCTACAGGTAGTGGGCAAAAAAAAGTGGCCATCGTCAAAAATATAGTCAATTTGATATAACTGTCACTGGAAGAACAGAAATGAAAGAAAATCGTATATTTTTTAAAAGCTTTCTTGGAGATCTCATTAAAAAGCTTTTGACATACTAATTTTAAGTGCTGCCATGGAACACACGTCAATTCTTAATACTTTTTATGATAATGTCTTCTGCTAAACATAGTGCATTTTCTCCTATTTCTTACAAACTGGATGATATGAACTTGTCCATAAAATTGTCAAAATATTGCGCATCCTACAATATTTAATTGATAACTTAAGTACAAAACATTATTAGTTAAAAAACCAGTTACATGTGCAATTTTGAACATTTTCGTTGAGGTTTTATGTGAAAGTGATGTAGCTAGTAAGGGACTTAAAAAAGTCGGCACCGAGAAATCTGAGATGAAAATTAGAAGGAATCATGAAATTCTTGGATTGCTTTAAGCTGGAGTTACCACATGTACAGTTTCAAAAAAAAATTCACATTGACCTGTTCTGGGAAAAAAAACCCCCAAAAAAGAACTTTGCATTAAGGTAAATTGAGTGGAGATTGCAGTCATGATCCTGGTTCTGGATGGAAACTACCGATCGAAGTGACCGTTTAATTATTAAAACGTCCAAATCAGGCACCCCAACCAAACATTAGCTAGCTGATAAACTAGAAGCTCAGACAGGGGTCAAATTTTCCGCCAAAACCATAAATCACCTCTTGAAAGAGAGAATTCAAATGGAGAAAAAATCTGAGAAACCATTTGGGAGTGAGAAGAATCGTTTACCGCGATTATCATCTGCTCGTGAGCACATTAGTGGGAATATTGATGAATGGGGATGGGTTCTCCTAAATCCCATTGAGAATTTATAGGCTGAGTTGGACTGATTAACAAAAGACTAAAAGTTGGAAATTGAAAAGGAACTTTTTGCAGTAATTAAAAATGGTTACAAACAATCACTAAAGAATACTTGCATCAGCTTATTGAAAGCATGCCTCTTTATGCAAAGCTGTGATCAAATTGAAGAGAGTGCCAGCTAGGTATTGAATAGTACATACACTAGGCATGTACTTAAGTTACTGTTGTTGCCTGTAGTAGTTTGTAAATAAACTTTATTGGCGATTGGGCGAACAAATTCATTAGAGTCAAAATGAAGGACATCAGAGATGTACCAGGAATTTGTAAACTATAATATAATTAAAAACTGCGTAACGTTTGTGAATTTCAAAAATCGGTTATTAAAATTAAGATTTGAGATGATATTTGAAATTACTTAGACGCATGAACCTAAAACGATCATTCTTAACCACGTCTGTTCATCTTGTGATGATTATGTTACGTTAACCATAATTATTTAGGATGGCCACTTTTTTTTGCTCACCCCCTGTATATGCAATAGACCCGAGTGCGCTGTGTTTCTTCCTGAGGAAACGCCCAACTGGAAATCTGGTGCCCGAGTATCGGCGCGTACGTCGTGCGACACAAACAACGAGTTGAAGCCAAATGACGCTACAAAGCAAGCTATGGCAGTGACTGCTCCACTGGTCAACAATGTCCAAGCTGGGACAAAACCACGAAAAAGAGCTTCGCAAACTTCACGTACCAAGGAAACATCAAAGACAAACTGTTTAACATTGCAACGGAGAGTTGAAACGATCAACTACTCTAAAAATCACCCCAGCGAAGGCTACCGAAAAGTCGCTGATAAATTTGGCATCGGTCGGGCGCAGGCACAGAAAATTCTAAAGGAGAGAAACGCGATTCTCGCTCAGTATGAAAGTAACAAGCAGTCGAGTAAGCTGAAAAGCGTCCGCTCAGCGAAGTACTCCAATGTTAATCCAGCGTTGTGGGAGTGGTATACTCTTTGCAGAGGATCCAACATCCCTGTTGACGGAACTATGCTGCAGGACGAAGCTCTGCAAATTGCAGAAAAGCTGCGTGTACGTGGTTTTACCGCGTCAAATGCCTGATTGCAACGTTTTAAGCAGCATTACAACCTGCAAAAAATGGCAAATGTGGGCGAAGACGGGGACGTGCACCAAGAAACGCTGGAAAGTTGGAATGAGTGGATAAAAGAACTTACACGAGGATGGAGGCCGGAGGATGTGTGGAACATAAACGAAACAGGGAGTTTTTGGAGAGCTCTACCTGATAAAAGCTTGAATGAAAAAGGATAATGCTACAGGGGTGGAAAGAAGGCGAAGCAAAGAAACACGTGGGCATTTTTTGTAAATGCTGCGAGGGGAAAGGAGGATCTAATCATCATTGGGAAATATGCAAAACCATGTTGTTTCACTAATTTGAAGGACATTAAACGTCCATATGGGTGCTGGTATTATTCCAACCCAAAGGCATGGATGAATGCCCAGATTATGAGAGAAGTGTTGGTGAGGTTGACTGAGAAGTTAAAAAGGAAGAAGCAAAACATACTGCTATTGATGGATAATGCTCCCTGTCACCCTCATAGCTTTGTCGATGCTTTTGCCAATATCACCATCAAATTCTTTCCAAAAAACACAACGTCAAAGACGCAGCTTCTTGACGCTGGCATCATCGCCAACTGGAAGGTAAAGTACAAGAAAATGTTACCAGAGAAATTGAGGTCCGTTAACGTATCTATAGCAATCGAATCCGGAAAGCAGGCCTGGAGCGAGGTGTCGGTGGATACGTGAGTGAAGTGCTTCAAGAAAACGAAGTTGTATCCTCAGGAAGAAGAAGAGGAGGACGACCCCTTTGAATGCGAGGATCAGTTACCGGCCCTGCAACAAATGCTGGACAGGATTGGCTCTTTCTTGGACGCTGAGACCTTTATAGCTGCTGAGGAGAGCATAGATGTTTGCGGGGGATACATCGACGACTCCAATCCCAGCTGGAGGAATGACCTAGGGGAGCAGATTCTCGATGACGGGAATGTTATGTTGTCTGCCCCATCTGAAAAACGAGACAGAGCAAATGACATGGAAGATGATGATGAGTTTGACCCAGAGCTCGAACAACCTGTGATCAAGACGATATCAAAGGCAGTGGAACTAGCTGAACAGCTGAAAGACTTTGCACTGTTTCATGGCCACGAAGAACTCTCATTGGCCGAGAGCAAAGTGAATGACTCGTTTGACGAAATTAAGCTATGCGGCCCTAAATTACAGACAACCATAACTGAGTTTTTTTCGTCGTAAGTTTGGTGGTGAATATTATATGATGACAAAACTGTTAATGACGTAGCTTACAGCAAAGATGCTTGTCTTACGAACGTCTTAAAATTTAAAAAATAATATTTTGTGTTAATGTTGTTGTTATTTGTTAACAATGTGCATCACATGACAATTTTGCATTCCTGTTCAATTTTTGCAGTGCTATGTTGTTTTACATGTTAAATTTTTAGAAACCTCTATTAAGCGGTAGACCTCTTTTAAACGGTCAGTTGGTTATTTCCCGAGGGTGACCGCTAAATAAGAGGTTTGACTGTATTTTACTTGTGTCTATGACAAAAGAATCATTTTACCGTCCATAAAGTAGTAAACACCTTGAGACCGTTTTAGACATTCACTTTAGACGTTACAAGAGTTCTTAAAACTGAACATCCCGTCATGAAAGAGGTGGTGCTATTGCAATTGTTTAGTTACAAGGCTCCTCTCGTTCGTAAAACAAAAAAGTAGTGGTTTTGGGTCTGCTTAGGATTATCTTTTTGTATTTGGCTAGAATGCATAGTCTTAACTGAATTTCACATGCAAAAAGAAACCAAAAACACCGTATCTTTCTTCCTCGCAGTAGGAAATGCACAACTGTGTTAAAGTGAGGGACTTGGAGACTGAAATGTTGCCATGGCAAAGGCGCTCTGGTGACGTTTAGTGTCATAGAACACATTGACATGCAAAGTTTCATTTGAATTCATTGAACAGTCGATGACACGAAACTTTTTCTTCGGAGTAAAGTTAGTTTGCATTTTTTCCTATTTTCATTTTGGTAGGTTATATTGGACACATCTCTTTCAAACCGAATTTTTGAATGGAATATAACACATAATCTGAGCCGAAAAGATAAACGCGCGGCCATGTCAAGTTCCGATGTCACACCATTTGCAAAAGATTGTCCCTCAACAAAGAATAAATCAACGTTGCGATTCAGTCCATTTTTTGTGCTTGAATGCTTGAGTGTAACGTTCAAGTGAGTTTCTAACTACATTGACTAAAAATATCAATCCTATCGCTCTGAGATCGTCGTAATTCAGCACAGATTACCATGAAGTTTTTGTTTTCGAAGATCTCATACGCCCGACTAACAAACACGCACATAATCTTGAGACATATTAAATTAACTTCTCTTTGACTCCATCGACAAATAAAGTAAGTTGTAGCACGATTTACCATTCAACTTACATCTTCAAGAGTTTTGTCGTGTCTGGATCCATTTTCTTTGGCTTTTTTGTGTGGAATAAGTGCATTTAGATATACATATATTGCGGCAAAAATTCCTTCGACGCTCAGTCCGCTCAGTCCAAACTAATTTATATTGCGCCGCATAAATCAAGCTGATATAAAACATTAAATTACTTGAATCATCTACTTGGATAGCTGTAAATGAGATGCACTCTTTCGGAAGTCAAAGCCGAAACAATGATATAACTTATATAGTTAAAGAAGCCAAAGAGAATTTGATCCAACATACTTCGCCACTGACGACAATCCGCGCGCTTGCCGATCGAATGTCAAATTAGGTCTCCCAAAACGAACAGATCCCCTTAATATGACCTGAACTATGTCGTGTCATAAAACCTTTAGGCTGTAAACACCTAGTATCTTTATTTTAAGAAAATCGAAGCAATTTTTGTCATTTTAATTTGATGACTAGCACCTCTACTGGGTTTCTTGTAAAATGTTTGTTTAAACTCGGCAAAGGTATTTTGCTTGAAAATAGTAGCTATAAAAAATCACTAAAATTGTCCGCACATTGGCCTTCTCGTTAAGAAAACGACATAGATTTTAACACAGTACCTTCAATAATAACTTGAAACCTTGACTCCTTCCGTGCCTCACCAAGAGGCTGTACGCTTACAGAGTATGTACCATTGTCACTCAAAATGGTATTGTATAAAACTAAGCTTGCCTTTCCACGAATGGTCGCTCTTGAGTTTGATCTCTGTGGAGGATCATTTCCCGCTTTACCAACAATCCCAGTACCCTTAAAATTCCACTGTACTATAACAGTTCTTGTTCCAGTATATGTGTACGAGACATTTAGTTCTAACGTAGTACCAGCTGGTACATACGTTATCTTATCTGCGTTGACAACCAGTGCCAAAGCTTGTGCTAAAAATAGAGTTGCAAAAAAGAAAATTACTACGTGTACAAATCAATATAGATTTTAGTTCGGAAGAGGTTCAGTCCACCTTTTTAGTATTCACTCCATGCTTACTGGGTGGTCAAAAATTAACATAGAATTAGTAGAGTGAAAATACCGGCTAAAACTCGCTGTAAAGCATCTATTAAGCGATCTAAGTTTGAGAGGGAAGGATTAGTTCAATTATTCGTAGAAAAACGATTTTGAGGCAATATAGTCTGGTCTGCCGGCAGTCCAGATACGGTCCGGCTATGCCTACATACTTACTTCCGTTTCATTATCAAACGAAACATCAAACGAAATCAAATTGCTTTGCAGAATATAACAATACACTTTTTGTTGTTCATTTAACTTCATTACCAGAAAATATATTATCCTCAACGCCAACTTCGAACTCAATAACACGAAAATACTCCTTTTTTGAATCGACACTCATTTACGCTTTTGTCACTTTCATTTAAAATTTTTGCATAGAATGTGACATTGATTAGCATACAGACGCAGCCATTTCCATCGAAGGGCATTCAATAGCGTTAAAAGACGACCATTAACAGTATTCTACTATACATTAGGGACAATAACATTAAAATTACGCAAGACAGTTGACCAGTGTGTTACTGGGTCGATTTAAGGTAATATGGAATCCTAAACGGTTGACGACTAGAGTTTACAACACTTTGTTGACTCGTATTAATCTTTATGTCCGAGATAAAAACTGGCGATCAAAGCTTCGCAATCAAAACTTCCATGCAATACAGCACTGCCGTGTACTGTGCCGTTCTATGTGTTCGGCTGAACCCTTTCAAGACTATCTTAACTCACAACATTGAAATATATTTTGCTGTGGGATAGAGAACAGTTCTATTCTATCTTCCTTGAACGTCTTAATTGATCGCATACACGGCTTTTAACCTCTGTTTATTGGAAGCCTACGGTCACCGGTTTGTTCATAAATTTTGATAGTTTATTCCCTTATCTTTTAAACGTGGTTTTGTCTGCACCTTCACTTACCTGATATTATAAAATTTTCTCATCACGGCACATTTTTCTTGACAAGTATAATTTCAAGCTGTTAACCAACTTTAGTTCATACCACTTTGCTAACACACATGAACTTTTACATCTTAGGCAGAACATATTTTGCAGTCAAAGCTTACAATAGACGGCAGTATTGGACTGCATTAAAGCATTGAACGCGAAGATTTATTTAGCCGCAGAACAGTTTGTTTTGTTCTTTTTTCTGGGCCACGAAAGTCAATGTGTTAACAAAGCGTTGTGAACTAAAATACATGTTAAAATTCCATTCTGTGCTTGCAATAGACTGAATACAACTGTCTTCAGTAGCATAATCCAATGTTGTGTGTTAAGACAGTTCTGAAAGGGCTCAGCAGTGCAGAATGTGGTGAGCCTCTGCTCACCACATTTTACATAGCCAAACAGTCATCCAAATATCGGCGAAATAAGAGGTTCGACCTGTCTAACCGAATTCAGTTTATGTACGAATTATGATAGTTTTATTCCATTATCTTTTATACATTTTGGGATGCCATATAACCTTAAATCGACCCTGCAGATAGATAGATAGATAACTTTATTTAAACACGCTGACCTCGTCAACTGTAGCTGATTTCCACGGGGGGCGTGTGAGGTAGAAGTATACAGCAAATATGAAAAGTTTTTAAAAGCTATTTACAAAATGTAAGATATAGTGTAAAAATATTGTATTAAGTATTAGGATATAAGATGTAGTATACGAGGTAATAATGTATTTACAGATGTATATATTTGCTTTAATTATCAATGTGAGCAACGATTTTCGTTCGAAAGGAAGAAAGGGATTTGCTCTTTTTATTTCTTTAGGAATAGAATTCCAAAGGAATGATCCATCGTACATAAAACTTTTTTTCAAATTATTAGTACGCGGTTTCGGTAAACAAAGACCACTTGAAATGTTTCGAAGATTATAAGTAGTCATCTCACCTTTATAGGTGAACAAGTTGGTGAGTGATTGAGGGCCAATGTTATTTAATAATTTATACATCATTTTTGCCTTGGCTATCTTCCTTTCTGCTTTAAGTGTCTTCCAGCCCAATGCTTGCAATGCTACAGAATGATCTGTGTCATTGCTCATATTTATGATAATTCGAGCGGATCTATTTTGGAGTTTTTGAAGTCGCTTTGATTGTGTTTCACTGAACACATCCCATACTTCACAGCAGTAATCGAAGTATGGGTGAATAATAGCATTATAAACGCAAAGAAGTGTTTGCCTATCAACAAAATCCTTTAATCGTCTAAGTGCAGAAATTCTTGATGTTATTTTCTTGCAAATATTTTCAGTGTTACTCTTCCACGACAAATACTGATCGACTGTCACTCCAAGAGTTTTGCACTCGTGCACTTGTTTAATTTGTTTGTTTTCAATTTCCACATTTGGTTGCAAATTTGAAATACTTTTAATCATTTGTTTTGAGCCAATTAATACAAATTCAGTTTTGGTGACATTGAGACTAAGTTTATTGGCAATTAGCCATTTTCTAAGGTTTTCTAAATCAGAATTCACAGCAGTTTCAAGACTAGTTATCGAGTCCCCAGAGGCTGTTAGGTTTGTGTCATCAGCAAATAACCTAGGTTTTGTTTTAGATAGACATTGAGGCAAATCATTTAGGTACAATAAAAAGAATAGTATCCCTAATATAGAGCCTTGTGGCACACCACATCTAACCATTTTTTCTGATGACAAAAATCCATTTATTTGGCACTTCTGACTTCGATTTGAGAGATATTGAGCGAATATAAAGCCTGGCCTTTTACACCGTACAGCTCCAATTTTCTCAATAAAATTTGGTGATCAACTGTATCGAAGGCATTTTTTTAAGTCAATTAGGACAACCAGGTTAAACATTTTTCTGTCTAAATTCACATACCAGTCATTTGTACAGTCTAATAATGCTGTAGCTGTAGAATGAAACTTTCGAAAACCAAATTGACTATTACTTAAAAGTCTAAATTTGGATAAGTAACTGTACAGTTGATCATACAGAATTTTTTCCATGATTTTGCTAATGGCTGGCAGAACAGAAATTGGTCTGTAATTTCCTGCCACATTTCGTAGGCCATTTTTGTATAGAGGTATTACTCTAGCCGTTTTCCATTCATCAGGGACTGAAGACGCAGTAATGGCGTGATTAAAAATATGTGTCAGTGAATCTGAAATAGCAGGTGAAGCAATCTTAATAATTTTACAAGAAATCTTGTCGACACCTGGGGCTTTGTTGCTTGAAAGACCAGTCAGAAGTTGATAGACGTGATTGACCGTGACAGGCTGGAATGCAGTGAATTTTGATTCGGCATTTTTGACATAAGTTTCAAAGTTGGAGTTTGAAGTATCAATTCGGCTAGCTAAATTTGGGCCAATATTTGAAAAATAATCATTAAAACCCTCTGCAATATCTTTAGGGCTAGTTAAATTATTTTCACCAAGTTTTAGCTCATTTACAATTGTTGGTTTGTTTTGTCTTCCCAATAAACTGTTTATAGTCGTCCAAGCCTCCTTGGGATTGGACTTACCACCAGCAATTCTCGTGGAATAGTAATTTTTCTTGGCATTTCTTGGTTCTATATTTACTTTATTCCTGGTTCTTTAGTAATTTAACCAATCATTTTTGAGGCCTGTAATAATGGCTTTCCTTTTAAGCTTGTCCCTGGTATTAATAAGTTCTTTTATGGAACTTGTAATCCAAGGGACTCGTCTTGTTCTAATCTTTTTCTGTTGACGAGGTGGATGTTTATCTAAGACTTCTAAGAATAGCATTTTCCAAATTTCCCATTTTGCATTTGGGGTTTCGGTCAGAAAACACACATTTTCCCACTGTTGTTGCATCAGATCCTCAACAAACTCTTGGGAACCAAATTTCTTCATATTTCTTATTTCAACTGTGTTTTCTGGTTTCTTAACAACAGAGATCTTTCTGATTGTAAAAACTAAACTATGGTCACTTATTCCAGTATGGATAACACCAGAATCAAAAACTTTTTCTGGAGTATTAGAAACTATATGGTCAATAAGGGAGGTTGTCATAGTTATTCGGGTAGCTTCTTGAATCAATTGTGACAATTGATACAATTCATATAAAGATTTAATTTTCTTTATCGGCATATTTTCATCTTTACCTGTCTCTAACATATCACAGTTTAAATCACCAAGAATATAAAATTCTTTATTTTCATCATCAATAGTTTTGATCAAATTTTCAAGATGCTCAAAGAAATCAGCTGATGCATTGGGTGGTCTATAGATTGTTGTGACTAGAAATGGTTTGCCATGCGGTTTGATAATTTCTATGCAAATAGCCTCTAGTTGAGAGGGAATTAGATCATTTCTTATGTTGTAGTTTATGGAACTACGCAAGTAGATACAAACTCCACCCCCATTTCATGATCTGTCTCTCCTGATTATATCATAATCATTCAAGTGAAGTGAATTATCACTTATACTTGAATCAAGTCGTGTTTCATTGAAAGCGATCGAGTCAATGTTTTTGCTTGACATTGAATATCTTACTTCATCAATTTTTTTGGGTAAGCTAACAATATTTAGAAAAGCCATTTTAAAACCTCTTTCTTCAGGGATTGAACTAAGACAGTTGTAAAAATCGCTGCTCATATTATCAGAATTATCTACACTACGTATCATGTTGTCATTCGTCTGACATGGTTCAGATAAGTTGTCCACTCTCTGGTCCGATGACCATAAACTTTGGACAAAAAAATGGTCATTTCTACTATTAAATAGACTGCAATAGACCGAAAAAATATCTTGCGTAATTAAAATTTTATTATCCCTAATGTATAATAGAATGGTGTTAAAGGTCGTCTTTTGGCGCTATAAAATCCTCGCTGATGGACATGGTTGCGTATCTAAGCTAACGTATGTCACTTTCTAAGCAAAAATTTTAATTGGACATGAGAAAAGCGTTAATGAATGTTGATTCAATAAAATGAATGTATTTTTGCGTTAACGAGTGTGAGGTTGGCGTTAATATTAATATATTTTCTGGTAATGAACAGCAAAAGGTGTATTTCCTTATCTTTTATACATGTCGGGATTCCACATAACCCGAAATCGACTCTGCAATAGACTGGACAAATACTCTGCGTACTAAAAATTTTGTTCTCCTTAATGTATATTAGGAATGGAAAGGTGTTAATGGTCTTCTGTTTGGACTATTGAATTTCCTTTGATGCAAATAGTTGCGTATCTACACCAGTGAATGTCACTTCCGTGCAAAATTCTTATATGAACGTGACAAAAGGGTAAATTCGTGTCCATTCAACAAAAGTGATGTATTTTCAGGTTAATGATCTCGAGGCTGGCGTTAATGATACTGCACTTTCTGGTTATGAACAGCAAAAGGTGTATGACAACTCTACTTAAAATCATGGGTCAAATAGGTCAAATGATTATGGTCCCATTACTTCCTTGACAGTCAAGAAAGTGATCATCAGTCTGAACAATTCTCCAAACATGCCGTACTGCCATTACACTATATTTATGAAAAAGGGTGAAAATGCCCTAAAAATACAAAATCAAGCAGTGACAGTATCTCCTAATTGGATCTTTTGAAATAGGGGGCCTATCTGTTCGATTGTTGTCCGAAAAAAAGTTTACTGAATTCACCCAGTTTCGAATTATATGTCCAGTGGATATAAAAATATATCCAATGGAGAAGGCCTATCCACCGGTTAAGCTCAACAGATTTACAGTCAATTCCTGACCACCAGCCTCCTCTCAACATAACCGAAGAAGAGATTGAGCAACATGCAGAGTTCAAACCTACTTAAGGTGGTAGTTAACCGTAAAATTTGCAAAAAATTTCCTAATTTTGTAAATTTCTTTGTTTACGCCAATCAATTGAAGTACGGTCAAACCTCTATTAAGCGGCCCTCTCTTAAAATGGTCAGCCTTTATTTAGCGGTCACTTATCAAATTCCCGCAAATCGCTCTCCAAACATTACTGTAAATGTGACCTCTATAAAGAGGTCATCTCGATTAAACGGACGCGGTCACCGTTTGGACTTCTCATCTGGCTAATTTTATTGTATTTCACCTCTACTAAACGGTAACGAAATTAAGCTACGCGGCCCTTAATCACAGACAACCATAAGTGAGTTTTTGTCGTCGTAAGTTTGGTGTTGAATATGATGACCAAACTGTTAATGGTGTGATGAAGCAAGTTGTTTGAACCTGAGAGAATCAGCACGTGTTGAAGGCAGATAGTCCAGGTTAGTATAATCTTGAGAAAGACTGAAGTTTCCACAGCCTCAGTGGTGGTCATCGTCAGAGTCGAAGGAAGAGGTGACCACTGAGGCCATCGAAACGTCAATCACCAACAGTCTTTTTTAAGACTACCCTAACCTGGACCATCTAACTTCAACGTGTGTTAATGACGTGGTTTACAGTTAAGAAGCTTGCCTTACGAACATCTTAAAATCTGATAAATGATCTTATATTTTGTGTTGCTTTTGTTGTTAACAATAAAAAGTACATCACATGATCAAATTTGCATTCCAGTTCAATTTTTGGCATGCCATGTCGTCTCACATACTACATTTTTGAAGACCTCTATTAAGCGGTCAACCTCTCTTAAGCGGTCAGTTGGTTATATCTCGAAGGTGACCGCTTCACAGAAGTTTGACTGGATTACTAATTTTCCAACCCCTCGATTTATTTTCAGAATATTTCAATAGTTTGCTTCAACATATTAATTCATTTGGAAAGGTGTCATAAAATTTATCATAGCAACGGTATCAGATGATATTGTTTATTTTGGTTACTGCAGGCTTTTTGAGCTGGTCCTCCACAGGATTTTAAATTTTTCCTATATTTGAAACATTTGAAACATTGGAATGAAACATTTTGGTAGTAACTGGTGTAGAAATCCAATTGACGGGGCTAGAGAAGACACGCAAAACGCGGGAGTGAATTGTGCCAGTTTCGTGCGAGTGATGTCCGGTACGGTTTCAAATATCCTTTGCGAGAGGCGCTAAAATGGCACCGAGACATAGTTGTCTGTTGAAGTGTCAACCCGTCTAAATAAGGTTCCATTTTGGTGTTGTGGCTGACTTAATAGGCATCATGTGAAGTCCGAGTGATAGTCGATCTGCCCTTGGCTTTTCAAAGAACCCAGAAGTCGAAACAATGCCATATTTTGGCGTCGTTTTCATTCGGGTGGAGGTCACATCAGGGAACCGACAGGGACCTGACGTTTAGCATAAAATACGGCTCAAAAGTGAGTACACCCCATGCCATTTTCTTTAAAACATCTGAGTTTTTGGAAGTGTAACACAACCAAGAGTCAACACTTAAAATGTGAGGTTAGGCAATGAATTATCGTTTACTGCTAGTAACGCAGAGTAAACATTGGTACTCAACGTCACTTGGACTAGTTTTGTAAAACAGTGCTGTTTCAATAATGAGTACACCACTGACAACGCAAAGTGAAAAGTGTTCAGCTTTAAGTCAGTATTTTGTGTGATAGCCCCAATTGGTAATAACAGCTGCCACACGCCTTGGCATGGAATGAACCACGTTACCGCAAGTGTTTTTCGGGGTATTTCCCTATTCTGTTAAGACGATTTCTTTCAGTTCTTTGATGTTTGAAGGTCACCGTTGCTCTACTTGACATTTAAGTACGTTCCACAGATGTTCGATTGGGTTCAAATCGAGGGACATGCTTGGCCATTGAAGTACCTTCACCTTCCTCTTCTTTAAGAACGCGGATGCCGCCTAAGCAGAACGCTTGGGATCGTTATCCTGTTGAAAAATTTTCCCTGTGCCAAGGTGTTTGAGGGATGGTATCATTTTCTCTTTCAAAATATTGCAGTATACGTCTGCATTCATGATACCATCTATGAAGTGAATCTCGCCCAGTCCACGTGCACTCATGCAACCCAAACCATGAGGCTGTCTCCACCATGTTTGACTATTGGTCCAAGGTAGCTATCTTTGTATCCCTCTCCTGGGCGACGCCACACGTATCGAACGCCATCGGAACCATAGGACCACAAAAACTGAATCCCAAAAAGACATGGATTTATCTTTATGATTGTCTGGGAACTGCAAACGACCTTGTTTGTGTTTGGGGTTTAGAAAAGGCTTTCTACGCGGCCGTCATCCATGTAGATTTTCATAATGTATTGTGCGCCGTATCGTCGCCGCAGAAACACTATCAGTGGTTTCAGATAAAGTATAAGCAAGCTGTGCTGCACTCTATCTCCGATTTTGGCCAACCAATCTAGCTATATAACGCACTGACCTTTTTGTCAATGTACGTGGCCAACCTAAACGCTTCTTCACGGCTTGTAGGGTCCCATTCTTTTTGTACCTCCGAACCTCTTTAGCAACAGTATTTTTGCTGAACTTTAGTGATTTGGCTGTCTTCTTATAGCCCAGTTTGTCTTGGTGTAACGAAATTATGGACTAAAAATAGCCAAGAAGTGTAAATACAAATTTGTATAAATTTTGCAAACCATCTACGTCCACACAATACTTGAAAGCCTGCAACAGCAGCCAAGGGACTTACCAACAATAGGATACATCCATTTTCATTTTAAGGTTATTCATGTATGCCATTAGGCCAGAGGTGTACTCATTATTGCAACAGTACTGTTTTATAAAACTAGACCAAGCGACGTTGGGTACAAATGTTTATCCTGCCTTATTAGCAGTAAACGATGATAATTGATTGTCTAACCTCACGTTTAAGTGTTGACTCTTGGTTGTGTTGCACTTCCCAAAGCTCAGATGTTTTAGAGAAAATAGTCACTTTTGAGCCGTACTGTAGCTATTTCAAAACATTTTTCAAAAAGTTTAGATTGGCATATCATTAAGATATGTGGGAAAGTCTCTCGTCAAAACAGAGATTCCCAAATGTTCAGAGATTCTTGTGTGAAGGTGACGGGCTGTTTGGCCACGTACAATGCGTTACAGCATTGACACGAGAAAGAATAAACTACATGAGATCTCACATCCTTGAGAAGTCTGTCTTTTGAAAGGGAAGAAATGTGATAGGCGTTTGTTGGGTCGGAAGACGGTGCGAATGTCGATATGTGAAAAAGCGGAAGAACAAAGTTTATGGATTTACGTATAAAAATTTTCGTAAGTTGAGCAGATTTTAAAAAACCAGTTAATAAGTGTCAGAGTTAAACAGTTTTTATACTTTAACGGGATAAAACTATGAAAGTTGGTGAAAAGCCCTTTAAATGTTGGTTTTTGATAAATAGATGCAGCGAATGATGAGTTGCTGCATTCGATTTGGACATCTAGAAAGGAAAGTGTCTTCTTAGGTGTTTCGATTCCAGAGGTAAATATTACGTTGGCGTTTTGTTGGTTTAAAAAATTAAGAAATAAATTAATATGTTCGGGCGAGCAAAATAACAAAAAACAGTCATCGACATACCTGCGATAGTAAATTGGTTTGAAACGAAGGGGGGGGGGGGGGGGAATTTTCTAGTCACGTATGTTAATGGAATGAAAGAAAAATATTATCTAAATAAGGGCCAAGGGGTGAACCCATGGAAACAGCATCAATTTGTTCGAAAAGAGATCCATTAAAAATAAAGTGGCATTTTTTACACCATAACGTAAGAGTTTGGTAAAATGGTCTCGGGAAAAGTTATGAAAGTGGGCGGCGTTACGAAATAAGCGGTTGGTGATGTTATCGATGGTTTATAGTCAGAAGGAAAAAGGTCTTAGTAAACGCTTTCTGGCTCTCGCACTTGTATTCTATATGGACTACCTAAAACACACAAACCTGATGTTCCTCTTAGACCAATACTTTCTTCAATCGGCACGATGTCTTATAAGATAGCTAAATTTCTCGTCCCTATCCTTAGACCTTCATCCTGTGGAACTTATATGGTAAGCGACACATTTTCTTTTGTTAACAAACTGATTAAGTCAAACTTTTCTTCAGACAATCTCATCATGGCCAGTTTTGATATTAAGTCTCTGTTCACAAACATCCCGCAAGATGAAACCATCGATATCATCACCAACCGCTTATTTCGTAACGCCACCCACTTTCATAACTTTTCCCAAGACCAATTAACCAAGTTTTTACGTTATGCTGTAAAAAATTGCCACTTTATTTTTAATGGATCTCCTTTTGAACAAATTAATGCTGTTTCCATGGGTTCACCCCTTGGCCCTTATTTGGATAATATTTTTCTTTCATTCCATGAACATACATGGCTAGAAAATTCCCCCCGTTGTTTCAAACCAATTTACTATCGTTGGTATGTCGATGACTGTTTTTTGTTATTTCGCTCACCAGATCATACTAATTTATTTCTCATTTTTTTTAAACCAACAGCATGCCAACATATAATTTACCTCTGGAATCGAAACACCCAACAAGGCCCTTTCCTTTCTAGATATCCAAATCAAATGCAGTAACTCGTCATTCTCCACATCTGTTTATCAAAAACCAACATTTACAGGGCTTTTCACCAACTTTCATAGTTTTATTCCGTTAAAGTATAAAAAGGTTTAACTCAGACACGTACTGACCGGTTTTTTAAAATCTGCTCATCTTACGGAAATTTTCGTCTAGAGGTCAAAAAATTTCGGGTTAATGGGTATCCTACTCATCTTTGGGATAAATGCGTGCAATTATTTTTAGACAAAACTTTTAAACCCACCCTTAAAACTGCAACTATTCCTAAAAAGATAATTTATTTCTGTCTACCATTTACTAGTCTCCACTCTTTTCAAATCCGTACGCAAATCCATAGACTTTGTTCTTCCGCCTTTTCATGTATCGACATTCGCACCGTCTTCTAACCCAACAAACGCCTATCACATTTTTTCCTTTTCAAAAGACAGATTTCCCAAGGGTGTGAGATCTCATGTAGTTTATTCTTTCTCGTGTCGATGCTGTAACGCATTGTATGTGGCCAAACAGCCCGCCACCAACACACAAGAATCTCTGAACACTTGGGAATCTCTGTTTTGACGAGGAAGAAACATGTTAATCCCTCGCCTTCAAGCATCCTTTCTCATCTTTGCCAAACTAATCACACCGCTTCTATAAACGACTTTCAGATTCTCCCTTTCTGAGCTTCTTATCCCCTTCTGAGCTTCTTATCTGCGAAAGTTTACTTATTCGTAAACTTAGCCCGTCAATAAACACCAACCTTTGTTCTATTCCCTTGTCTCTATTTTAACTATACATTCTTTGATATCGACATCCTTAACCTATTACTCGCAAAGTGTCGCTACCATTCCTTCTCTTACTTACGTCTCTATGTAACTCTACAGCTTGTAATATAACCCCTCCTGTCAGTTACACATCATATGTAAATTAACTCCTAGTCCCTCTGATGATGTCGCGTATCGCGACGAAACGTTAGTTACTTCTTCAATAAATTATGCTTTAAATTATCAATTGTTATGGCCTTATTCCGCGTTATATGCTGGGCATTAGTATTCATTCTTCACCTTAATTCGTTTTTAGTCAATTTGTTGTTATTGTTGTTGCTGTTGCTTTTTCCTGGGAGTTTTTTCACTTTTCGTTTCATGTGGAACGTTAATCTGTAGTGGATTAATGACACACTTCTGCATAGCCCTATCTTCATGTTATGTTCTTTGGTTTGCGCCAGCTGAATAATGGTGACGACAACCCATAAGCATTTCCTAACAAACAACACAAAAAATTTATTCCTGACGAGATTTAATGATCACAGCTCTCCGACCTGTGTCAGCTTGCTGCCAAAATATTGTCGAATTTACCATATCAATAGCCGATCAGGGGCACACTGGTAACCTTTTGACGCTTGAAAGAAAAACAACCAGAGGAATATAACAACAAGATGCCCTGTAGGCGTTCATTCGGCCTAAATGTACCTGATTATTGGGAATTCATGCAACAAGGACATATAATCATCTCAATGATGGTTGCACTTTATACAAATTTTGTTGCGTCCAAAAGGTTGCGTAGGGAACAACCGAAAACCTGGAATATTTACATTTCAAACGAAAGCCACTCGTCGGAGTGGAACGTAGAGTGATATAAAATCTACGTGATATTTCCAGATGGAAAAAGGTCATCCAACTGAAAGGCCTACGCTCGAAAGCTCAGTATTTTCTGTTTCAAGTTTTCGGCAGTTCCCTATCCCCTTTTAGTAAACACAGGAGCATTACCAAAGTAAAAGTGACTTTTTTCATATACTTCCCGGAAATAAACCACACTATCTGTTCAATTTTAACATATATACTCTCAGAAACTTTTAAAAGCCTGCCTATGGAAATGGCTTGTCGGTGTGTTAGCATACCGACCACGTAGAAAGGGGCCAAATTTCCGAAGAGGGGGCCAAATTTCCGAAGAGGGGAACATATTTCCTAAGAAATCTCCAAGGAAATATGTTCTGAAGAGGACAAATTTGGTGGAAGGAGGGTCATAATTACTAGGACACAATTTCATTCTTCAAAGGAGACTTCTCACACAGGAAAGAGTTACCTACTGCTTTGTAAAATTCTTGATATTCTGAGTATCAAGACAACCGTTTCAAAAGATAACCTTTAATCTTGCATGTAGGCCTGATATTTTAAAAGAAAGTTTTCGGCTCAGTTCAGACGATCAACTTTCCACAAGCCACTAATGCACTGCATAAACATGAATGTCTATTTACATATACAATAACCAACAGATTCACTCAAAATTCAAATTGTTACCTTGCACAGATTGGAATCGAAAAAAGCTCAGCAGCAGTATAATACCAAAAATGTTCCAGGAACCATTCATTTTGAAAATCCAAGAACACTTAAAAAGAAAACGTTAAAAAAGATGAAGAAACAGCCATTCTGCAATCAATATACTATTGACAATTTACAAGAAAATTTGCTACACCCAATGCTCTCCCCACTGGCAAATTCTAAAACAATTAGTTTATTCAAGAATGCATAAGAATATAAATTGTTTTAAAAGGCTGCTTCATACAGCTTCTTCACAAATGGAAAATGTAAATTTCAAATCTGAAAGCTCATACTTTTACATAAATACTTCATAAGAATAAAACTGCACAACATACATTCAAAAAAACACTCTAAAATTTGTAAATACATGTACAGTACTTATAGTTTTAAATGAATAGTTCAAGCAGTTTCATTTGCAACAGTGACATTAGCAAATGACCCCTACTTACCATTTAATTTAATCTGAAACCTTTTTTTCATAAATACTTTTTAAGTGGAATGGATAATTAATAAGCACAATTTTAAAAAAAGTCAATAAATCCAATTCTGTTCCACAGGAAAAGGATATTTAGTTTTTGTTAAAATTTGGAGGTACAGAATTACCAGCATTTAATACCTACTTGGTGACTTACTGATCCATAAGGAAACTTTGATAAAAAGAAAAATTGGCAGAGATTAATCCTATTTTTAAGTTAAATGATATTGAACAGTTACCAAGAGTCATTTTAGAGGATCACCACTGCCATAGACACTGTCCAAACTTTATCTTTCATAACAGTTTTTGATTTTTTAAATGACTTTGTGTGAGTGACACTCAGTTTTATTCTTCTTGCAAAAGACTACCCCATGTAAGTTTCTGGACTCATTACTATTTTTCAAGAAACTGTATCATCAGCCTAATTATAAAGAAATAAAAGGTTAACAATGGAATACTGATAAAATAAACTATGTTAAGGTTTTACCAGTTTTGGTTATTGGAATTTTTATTGTTCAGTGAAATTAGAAGACAAATCCACACAAAAAATTTGGTCATTTAGACAACTACATATATGGATTAATGAATTTCTGTCCAGTTAACCAAACTTTTGATTTGGCCACTAGCAATGCACTGATATAAATCCATAACGATTCTCTCATGGTTGAAAGGTTGAATATCCTTAGGAGATATTGACAAGAGGTTGGTCTGGAGTCCTAAGCAGAACTTGCAGTCAATCACTAAACATTCCCTTCAAATTTGCTACAGAGGGACCACTACCAATTATGTAAATGTAGACTCTCTCTCCTTATTACTCTTATTAACCCATGCTGATGCTACCAGCCAATATATATTATTATAATTAAACAGGTGATTAAAGGGAATCCTGCATTGTGAATGTAGATACAGTACAAGTGAATGTATATGTTACATTGAAGGCATTCACCCAAAATGGCAGCATAATATCATGGTACCCTTAACTTCATGGGTAGAATTTAAAATTTTCTGCACATGAATTATTCAACAACATTCACTTTGCCTGTGGCAAAAGTTGATGATTGTTAAATATTAGGTACATGTAATTATGCTATCTGACATGTGACATCAGGTCATCATATTCAACAAAATATAAAAATAGTAGATAAATGGCTATTGTTAAGTTACAACAGTATAGAATTCCTAAATCATGGTTAATGCTTGTTACCATAATAGAGAAAAATCAAACTGGTATTTTGTTTAGCAAAAAACTAACTGCTACAAAATCCATCCACTTTTATTCATAATAATTAATAATTCAATAGGAAAATAAGCAGCTGAGTACCTTCCAGAAATTGACTCTGCAGGCTGTAATAATTACTGTAAATAGATATGAAGTTGACTGTGGAGGTTCAAGAACATTGATTTGGTCCTAGTTTTGACCTGACAGACCCAACAGTTGACCATTCAAAATGGCATCAAAATATTACTCTAGTCTATGTTTGTGACAATTTTCAAACTACAGTATAAGTCAATCCAGACTCAAATCTTAACCCTAACACTATCCCCAACCCTAATCCTACATGCATTCCTTACATTCAAAGTAATGAAAATAGCTTTGTTTACAGCTTTCTTGAAATGAGAAGAAACTGAGCAGGAATATAATTTTGAAATCATTCTTTCATAATGACTTCAGGCTTAAATCAATGAACTCTGTTACAGGTTGATGTATCACTTCATTAAGGTCCACTGCAAAGGTCCATTTTGGTATTTAAAGCGCTATTGGTAGAGGAAAATTTCTAGTGTCAGGATACATATGTAAGACCTCACCAGGACCTATTGTAAAAAATTCAACTTTGGGTTTTCTGGCTGGAAATCAAACCAGTGACCTCACAAATCTAGTGCAATGCTCTGCCAACTGTTACTGAGGCTGTTACTTCATGGTCATCAATTCAATTTAAGTAATTATTGTGGTAATGCCAACGAGTAGATGGGTATACATATTTTAAAGGTAATTGTGGTTTTTACAGTATTGTACACTTGATTAACAGTTAAGTTTGCAACATTGATAAAGGAAAATTTCAAGTGTAAATGCCAGAATGTTGTTTGGTATTTTGCATGCACTTTAGCCAATGCCAAATGATTCTGCTTGTCAAAGGGACAAGCCTGCCCCTTAATAACTTAAATCAATAAACAAAAACAAGCCCAAACTAACATGCATGGGGGTCTTTCTGGTTGTCTGTTTCAGTCTTAATTGCATGGCCATCTTAAACATTGGCTTGTTGTTATGGTTAGCACACCACCTCCATTAGGTTTATAGTTTACAGAAAAGTTAAAATTAATAATTACAGCACTATCCAAGTTATTCAGGAATTACTAAATAATTATGCTTATATAATTTAGGATATTTCTGTAAATATTAAGTCTGTATCAAAAAGGCACTTGCAGTATGGTTAACATCCAAAATAAAATGACCAAAGACACAAGACTCCACATGTCTAATGCTGCCACTACCACAATACTAATGCAAAGTCACATTTCCATGTTCAACACTCTAACCACGATTTGCTTACCTCAATCAAAAACTACAGCAGTGGCTATCTGTGTTAAGAGCTACAAATACTTACTGTAAAATTGATTAACTTCAAAATTTCAAAAATCAATTTTCTTCTGTAAATATCTTAGTATTCTGAATTCTGCTCTTTTGCATAACTGCTATGATACTGATTATTTATACAGTTATACCAATAAACAGCTTCAAAATTTTCCAGTCACATGCATGTAAAAGTCATAAATTTATGTTAGTGTGATTGTGTGGGATTATAATTACATACATGTACATCTAATCACAGTCATGTAACTGGATGGGAATCTCAAAGCTAAATACACAGCAACTCTCTACAGTGATAACTAACTAATCACAGTCAAATTTGAACACAACTGAATTAAATTTAATCAGCTATTTATATAGCAATAAGTATTGGAATTGCAGTAAAAGTCATTTACAATCACGACTGCAATCCTGATATTTTGCTCCAAGTAAATGGATAACACATACTTGTTTCTTCTGAAATGAACAAAAACATTAATTTTACAACCTATGCAAAGTGTGCATGGGTATTGCATGTGCAGTGACACATACAACATATTGAAAGCACTGCATATGAATAGTGATCTGGCTAAGTTTGGAAAGATTTAGATTTTCCTGCTGTGTAACATAACTATAGCTTAAATTCAGTAAGACACCACAAGGGAAAGACTATTCTGTTCTAGAGTGGCATTAAACTACTGGAATGTGAGTTAAACCATGAACTCTATCCCATCATGTCTTTCCGTGACTATCAAATTTGTTAGTAAAACAATTACAGCTGGATACAGTGCAGGTAGAATTCAAAGGTGAGAATGAACTGTAGAACTCTAGTCTGAAGCAGTTTGATGTTTGAGAAACATGAGAGCTTGGATATATTGAAGTAGATGAACAATCTTCAAGCTCAATACTCAGAAAATGATATCTGAGGCCCAGACGGGGATCGAACCTGCAACCTTCTGATGACTGGTTAGATGCCTAATATAAAACAATTTTATTTATCAGAGGAGGGCACCTGCTCCATGATGGATTAACTACTACTTGCCAACTCATCAGCAGGCATGGCCATACATTCAAACTTTATTATGGCTAATGCCAGACAATTTTATTCAGCAGAGTGGTCTAGAGTATGGTTAGCTTTGAAATTAATGTTAGGTTTAGAAGTAAAAGAAATTAGATTCTTAAATTGCATCTTAATCAAAATCTCTCCATAATCTTACTCAATCTTTCCTCTTCTTTACTGTCACAAAAGAAATTTCAAAAGTGCATGAAAGAGTGATAATTGTGACAATCAATTATTGACAGAAAAATACTACTAAAATTTCTGGGTTTTAGGTTATAATTTTGTTTTTGTTCTTTTGTTGTTTTTTTGTTGGTTTTATTTTTTCTCATTAATGATATACTTCATAGAAACCTAAGTGTGTACCACTTCCACATGCATATTACATCTTGAAATGAAATACCCCCTATATCAGCATACTAACCCAGAAACATCCTAATCTCCAGTCAACTTTCAGGAATCTACTTGGAAATGCAGGAAAAACTGTTATTTAGTTAAACTTCCCCTAATACTCCAAGTCACATAAGGAAACAATTGTCCCAGAATTTGATTTTTTTTCCTTCTCTCTCAGGAACTTCCTCATGTTCTTATTATGTTCTAATTCTGAGAATAGGTAGCGGCCAACCAGATGATAAGACCCGTCTTAAATACGATCTTGTTCACGGCAGAAACTGTTTTTACACATGAAAAGCCCGGTTCTATACCTTGAAAATATACGAAAGAAGAGCAGCACTTCGTTGAAAAATAGTTCATTTACTTCCACCTTCACAAACAGGGGGAAAAATCATACGCAAACTACAAATGACACATACCTTTAAATTTATCAGGCACAATTTTGATCTTCTAAACACAATGAACGTCTGCCGTGAATTGCTGATTTTTCCTTACTTCGTACTCAAAGAATGCTATTCCCTACTCCCTTGGAAAGGGAGGGGACGAGTTTGAATATTCCTGTTTACTTCGTTGTCCTTGGATTACAAGGACATTACTAGATCTCATCTATCTAAATCATGTCACCAACACCTGTAATTTGACTTTTTTCGCATTGTTTTAAGTTTTAGGGTTAATTTTCTGTTAGATTAGGATAGGATTAGATTTAGAGTTTTTGATGGAGTTATTTTTACATTTATCAACGGGTAATTTTTGTCTGACCTCCTATAGCTCCATCTGATCCAGTGTCTTCTGGCTTCCAAGTTTCGATTTGCACTTTCTATCCTCCGTTTCTTTTCTCGTGACCATGGTCTCTCGGCAATGGACTTGGTACCCAATGGATTCGTAGGGGCGGTGATTTGGATAGAACGTATCGGGCGAAATCCCAAGAGTCTGATTTTTCTCGTCCTAACGTGTTTGGTACTGGTACTCTTAAATTTACTTTCACTTAATGTTGACTACATTTCATATGATCGAACATAAATGTCTAATATTCCTAAATACACGCTTCACACCATCGACATTGCTACCCTCATGAAATTTGTGACTATACTCTCAACTACGGGCTTCGCAGTTCAGTTCGCAGAACACTGTCCAGGATTCGCAGGATTACAGGTTGGATTGGCAGCTTGAGACCCAAGATTAGTGTCCAAAACGGAGTGCTGCGAAGGCAGTCCTGAACGAAGTAGAGAGAGTTAAAAGGGAGTACTCTGCCAAAAAAGATAATGACATTTCGAGCGACATTCCTTCGTTAGAGGAAATTGTGAAGTGAAATCGAGAACACCAGGTGCTTTATGTTCGAAAAATGATAGACATATATTTGAGTAAACGGATGATAGGACGGTAAGCACTATCATAACGAAGATCGACCGTGTAATATTATTTTTACTTATTGTCGATCAGTTGACACAGGGAGAGGTCGTTAAACAAGGGTGTTAAACAAGAAGACAGGAAATAAAAATGTGTGAGAGGGAGGAAAAACATTTTTGTAAAGAAAAGAAAGACTTTGTCAAAACCATAAGGTTGGAGGGTTCCAAATTTGAAAATGAGATACCTTTCTTGTCCCTTACGGCTATAATTACTTTGAGATTAGTATGATAGCTCACACTTTTATGTATGAAACCGAATGGTCGGGAGTATTGAAATGTTAGGCGAAGGGTTTATCAATATCGTTGGTCCTTACAAAAGGAAGATGTTCCCAAAACATGTCGGAGTGACGTCGTCCAGTGAAATACGTCGTTAAAATGAATTTGCTAGGACCAGTGAATCGTATATAATCGAAAATTTGTACGGTGTGTCACAATGGCAACACATAATATAATTATTTATTCCTGAACAGAAATTTATACTTTAATACTAAAAAAATCTATTTCAGTAGTAGAATATTTATTTCAGTACAAAATATTTGCTCAAACATGAAATTCTTTGCTACAGTACAAAGCATTTAATCCAGCCAAAAAAATGTTTACTCGAGTTTAAGAATATCAGTTATCAAATTCCGTACTAATTCATTTGCTGATTATCCAATTCGAAGAACTGAATTAGGTCACAATAGCAGCAATCGACGACATAGGCGGAAATCTTAATCGTGTTATTAATATGATGGCCTAGAGAACGAATTTAAATTAAGACATAACCAAGACATTGATTAAAGGCGGTTTTCCACTGAGCGACATATTTTGAGCGAATCGACGTTTGTCGAACTACTACATTTTCGCGCGAAGTATGAACCAATTTCCATATGTTTTAGCGGAAAATCAAACACCGAACACAATCAAACATGGCGGCCATAAATAGAGGATGTTTGCTAAAAAAATTGACACTGCTGTGGATTCTCAGGTTAAAGCTTCGTACGCGAGAGAACAAGTACAAGAAAAGGTTTGGGATCCGTAAGATCTACCGTGAACGACTGCAGAAAGAATACCATCTGCTGGTAACAGATATGAGGCTTTCCAACCTCGAATACTTTTTCGGGTGCTTTAGGATGACCCCTTCTCTATTCGAAGGATTGCTTTCATGGACTGGGCTTAAAATCATAAAAACGGCAACTCCTATGCGTGACTCCATTGGTCCTAGCGAACGGCTTGCAGTTACACTGAGATATCTCGTGAATGGGGGATGCACAAGTGACTATCGCAGCAAGTTACCGTATTAGTCCATCTACCGTTGGGAGGATTATCAAAGAGACTTGTAAGGTTTTGTGGGATGTTCTGAAAACAAAAGGTTTCCTCAACGTCCCTCAGACAGAAGAGCAGTGGAAAAAAATTTCTCATGATTTCAACAATTATTGGAACTTCCCTCATGCACTCGGTGCCATTGACGGGAAGCACATTGTTAAACAGGCACCTCCACGTGCTGGGTCAGAATTTTTTAACTATAAAAAAACTCACAGCATCGTGTTGATGGGAGTGTGTAATGCGCATTATCAGTTTACTATGGTCGACATAGGAGACACTGGAATACAGTCTGATGGTAGTGTGTACAACGACAGCAACTTAGGACATGCAATAGACAACAATTTATTGAATATTCCATTAGCAGAAAAACTTACCAATGAAAGTGAATGGAAATCGCAATATGTGTTTTTAGGAGATGATGCTTTTGGGCTGAAAACATACATGATGAAACCATATCCTGGCACAAGTTTCGACATTTCCCAAAGAGTCTTTAACTATAGATTGTCTTGGGGAAGGAGAACTATAGAAAATACTTTTGGAATTCTTGCTTCCCGTTTTCGCATTTTCCGGAGACCAATCAACTGTCATGTGCAGACTGTAGTTCAGATAACCAAACAGGGTCGCATTAAGTTTTACCAGGCCCCTGGGCACTTGGTGAGGTTGGGGCCCCATATATTCAGTTAACCATATTATTGACATCTTTGTTGATTTGAATTATGGTTTTGATTTTGCCTGGCAGCTGCATAGATGTATGCGGCTTCAATCTGTTGAAATACTGGAACAAGCAAGTGACAACGCCTATAACTTTTCAATGTGGCAATGATTTGAAACATCGCCCGCGAGGCTTGATATTGATGGATTTCCAGCTAACTTCAAAAAGTATACAAAATATTGTACTGTACCGATTTGATTTACATAAAGTAGATGTTATAGTTCTTTGTGATTGCTAATCAGATCTAAGTTAGAGTACGTTATTGTCACATACATGCATTTCACTTTGGTACTGGTTTTCTTCGACACTTCAGAACAGAAAATTTCTTGCTTTCTTTGTTTACATCTAATTTTCGTAAAACATCGACGTTAGCGGCCATTAAGCACAAAGAAACCGTTCTTTCCTGGGACATTGTTGAGCGAAATGGACTTTTTATTCGCTTTAAGGCAGAGAAGCTTCTTTCCCCCGAGGCAACATCACAAGGTAACGTTAGAAACAACCGTAGTGCGATCATGGCATTCGGAAAGGTTGCAGCAACACACCCATTCATGACCAGCTCTAGCAAAAATTGAGCTGTTGACTTGCTTACTTCAGTGTCATTGTCATTTGTCTTATCATCACATTTAGATTTCTCGTCGTATGTCTGGCGATCCTTCTGGGTTTTCTTGGCCGAGAAGATTCTTAATGGCTCTTTTGCAAAACTGAAAAACTGGATCATTTCGTTTTCCATGTTGTCATCAAAGTGCATTGGATAAGCCTGTTTTAAATTGTTGCATTTTTCAACAATATTGTCTTCTTTTGCACAGGACAAAAACTCAAACCTTTCAGATATCAGTTCGTAAGCTTGCTTACGGCGGGCTAACTCACTCTGAATGCTGTCAATGATAGAAAGAAAAGTATTGACATAAAAATTGTCCGGGCCGGATAACTCAACTTCATCGGTCGGGCTCTCGTCTGAAGGTTTCTTTCGTTTTCTTTTCCTCTTCATTTCATCTTTAAACTCTTGGTAAGTGTACTCAGTAAAGGATTTTGCATTTTCAAGATAGTTGTTGAACTTATTTCTGTTCCTAAGGTCATTAATAAACGACTGTAAACTACTGATTAGTTCAACAACACATGACAAGCTTATATCAATTTTCTGCAATGAAAGATTGGTTTTATGGATTCTGTCAAGTAAATCGTACCAAAATAGAGCCATGAAGGTAAATTCAAGTGAATCGATCTTCTCTGAAATTGACGCTGCTTCATTTCTTGTTGTCGACGTTTGCTCCTCATCTAACGCTAAGTCCTGCAACGCCTCCTTGATAGCACCGTCACTTTTGACAATTGCTTTAATTGCATCATGGCGTGCTGACCATCTTGTAACCGATAATTTCTTGACGACTAATGCTTTCTTGGCCAATTTGGCTTTCATAATATCCCAGCGATAAGGTGATGCAACGAAAAACTTGTAAATCTCCGCAACAATAGAGAAAAATGATTCTGCTGCTGAGCAACTCTCAGTAGCAGAGGTTCCCACCAAGTTAAGTGAATGGCCAGCACATGGTACGTACGGTGCACATGTATTGATCTCACTAATCCTTGCCTGAACACCAGAGTATTTACCGGACATATTTGATGCATTGTCGTAGGTTTGGCCTCTGCACATATTGATATCTAATCCAAGGGATGCAATGATTGAAAGAATCCTCTCTGTCAGTGACTCACTTTTGTGTGATTTGATAGGGGTAAAGCCTACAAATCTTTCTACTGGCTTTGAAGTCTCAATATATCTTATGACTAGTGTGAGTTGATCGATGTGGGAAATGTCTGGTGTAGAGTCCACAATGATGGAATAGTACTTCGCATCAAGGATAGAGGACAAAATATTTGCTTTTTCTTCAGAAGCAAGAATGCTTATGACTTCTTCCATTACTGTGTGAGACAGATAGGATGGGTTACCACGTCCTCGGTTTCTAAAACGTGCAATATGATCAGCCAAAAACGTATCAAACTTAGCAAGAAGTTCCATGGCTCCAAGAAAATTTCCATTACGTGGATTACCGATTTCATGAGAATCTCCTCTGAACGCTTGCCCTCTTTCAGCTAAATACCGCACACACTCCATAACTCGTAGAATAACTCCCTTCCAGTAATATTCCTCCTGTTGAAGGAGCCGCAGTTGCTGAGAATCCACTAATCCATTTTTCATCTCCCATAGTTTGCATGCTTTAATGCTTTCAAAATGAGCAGAACACTTTTCATGCTGATGGACAATTTCTGGATGTTTCCAGTCATCAAATCCCTTCCCTGTAAACAGAGACCCGACATTATTTGCATTTGAAAGCCCGAATAAAGTGCAGTAAAAACAAAATACTTTTCCAGTCGAAGGAGAATACAAAAGCCAATCCCTTGGAACAGTATCACCATTTGGCAATATTCTTTGAAGAATAGACTTGCTGAAATATCGAACCTTTACCTTATCTTTCTCCTTATATTGTCTGGCCGATGCTGTATTGCCACACTCCCAATTTTGACATTTTCTTGGACCATTAGTGGACCAGTAACACTTCAAATCGGCAGAAATAGGTTTCCAGAGCGCAGGATCAGTTGGAAAAAGATTTGAATTTGATTCTAGGATGGTCATACTACTCTCGGACTCGGGAGAGCGGGTTGGTATGTCGATGCTACTACCAGTTTTGATATGGTCCATGGTGGTTTCTACGTTAATATAGTCCGATTCTGCTGTTCTGTCGACAGTTGTAGGCTCAGAACTCTCGATTAAAGTATCACAAGCGTGCCGTTGCTGTCTAGTTTTTTCAGGAGTCTCGTCTGATTCAGTTGCTACATCATCTCGAAGAGGCTCATTTCCTTCATCCTCTCGAAGAGGTGCATTGGAACAAAACCCGAAACGTGAAAGTTTTGGAATTGTTGCTAAAAGTTTCTCGTTTGCAGCTTCCTTGTCCTTCCTTATTTTCCTTTTGGGTACACCATTCAAAGATCGTCCAAATCCAATATCACTCATTTTACGAATGCTTTTGGAATGCTTTTTGGAATGCTTCAGTGCTTTCATGTTTTATTTATTTGGAAAAAATTGCTCGTGTAATTAAGGGTCGCATCAGATTATCAGGTCAGTGGATTGCTTTGTTCATGAAAATGCTATACTTGATGTACAGTCACCAAAACAAATTGTTCGCGATTGAAGGTATTTTGGAACTTAAAGCGACCTGTCTTCGTATCGAAAAATTATATTTTTAATTTAATCTCTTTCTGGAACCCTCAAAATTTTGGGCCCCTGGGCACTGGCCCAATGGGCCCAGTGGTTAATGCAGTACTGTGACCAAAGCCGCTGTTGCATTACATAATTTTTTGATTTTTACGAGGTCACCTGGAGAAATTCACAGCTATTGTCCATCAAATTTAATTGATCAGGAGTCATCTTCAGCGTTAATGCCAGGAGAATGGAGACAAGAAGTTACAGAAGGCATGCTTCCTTTGAGAAGGACAAGTTTTAACAACTATTCAAATGATGCAAGAATTGTGATGAATGATTTTAAAAACTACTTTTTGTCTCCTGAAGTATCTGTTAGTTGGCAAGTTGAAGCAGTCACTGGTACATCATATTAATTCCAGCAGAAAATGTGTAATAAAGTTAACCTGGATCATAATGTAACACCAAACAGATATACATATTACATATTATAATTATAGTATGTCTCTGTTTATCCAACTTTCTAATGGTAATGTTTTAATCCTCTGAATCAAACTCTATCTTTTAAAGAAGTTCATCAATCCTCAACTTGGCCAATCGTTTTTTCTTTAAAGGTAGTTTTTGTGAAACAGGTATGAGATTCCTGCAGTATAATGAATCTTCATCTTAATCCAAATGAACTTGAGGATAACTGTAATGTTTCATGTCTTGTAGTGTTTTTACAAGCATAGGATCCACAGTGTGGGCTAATTCTCTACAGCTTTTAGCACTTTTTCCTCCACTGGAGAGATCAGTTGAAAGCTTTCTTTTATGTACTCCAACTAAAGGTTGGACTTCTGATTCACATGATGAAGGTGATGGTAAACTTGATGTGTCAGAACCTTCACCACATGCAATGACTATATTACTTTCAGTAGGTTTGTTTGATGCTTTGTCATGGAGAAATGAAAGTTGATCAAAGTATCTACATTTTGATAATCTGGAACTAGCTGCTTCCAACTTGGTTGCCTTTCCACGTCGATCAAGGCATTTCTTCAGGTTGTCCTTTAATTTTTTAAATTCTTGTATCAGGAACTCCACTAAAGTAAAAAGCAACATTTTATAATACCAGTCACATCAATCTTTAAATCTTTTACACTAGCATGGTCATTATGGTAGTTGTGCAGCCATTAATCCTACTACAGTGAAACCTGAGTTTTACGACCACCCATTTTGCCCGCAAAAGTGGTCGTAAATGACAGGTGGTCGTTAATCGCAGGTTGGAATATGACGTCATGGTAACGACTATAAATAATATAACTTCTGAAAAAAAGGCACTGTCCACAACTGATAACACAAATAACTATACATGTATTTATTGATGAAATACTTTATTTACAACAGTGAACTATAATTTCAGACGACATATATCTATTAAGCTTATTTACTAAGTGGAAAAAAAGTGGTTAGCAAGGATTGTTTTGATTTCTTAATGCGTTCGAATTTTAGTTCCTGTATTGTTCCCTCAATTTGAAGCATGGCTTCGATTATTTCTGGCTTGTTGTTTTCAAGGCCAAAACGTCGCAATCCTTCCACCATAGCAGCGGCCTCGTCAATGGTCACAGCTGGCGGTTCAGTTTCCAACTCCAAACCTTTCTCCGTCTGTGATATCAGACGTCTGAACTCAACTCATATTCTAATTTTAGAATTTAAAAGAAATGCCACCTATTGTGTCACCGTCGGCATAAGGCATTAGGACATTGTTTCGAAGGTGAGATTTCTCTACGGTGAGACTTTTGTGGTGCGATTTCTCTACGGTTAAAGCCCATTCTAAATATTAATGGTCGCAAATCACAGGTGTTTTATTCCATTTTGACTGCTAAAAAGTGGTCGCTGGTCGCGTTAGACAGGTGGTCGCTCACGGCAGGTGTATTTGAAGGATAAAGCGTCCATGCCTGAAAAAGTGGTCGTTAACGACAGGTGGTCGTAAAAGGGGAGGTCGTAAAACTCAGGTTTCACTGTATTACTTTAGTATTCAGCATGTGAATGACCAGAATCAATTTTTTACTATTTTATACTGTGCTGAGCTTTGATCTTCATTTTCAAACTATTATTTTGAACTGATTACTAATTATGCCAAATTCATCTAATACATGCACTGTATATGATGAAGAAAGTCTTGATACAAGGAAAAATGGATAGGCAACATTCATTTTTGGAAAATTTTCAAAATTTAAAGTCCTTTTGTTTAGAAGTTGAAGAAATGCTCTGCAATTCTGGGCATGTTTACAGAACAAGTTTTCAGAATTGAATATTCTAGTCACAAGACCACTTCTCATAACCAATTAATCTTGTTTCATACAAAAATCAAACAAATAGATCTGAAAAGAAATAAAAACGAAGACACTGTGTAAACACACGCAGTAAAAGCTGCTCTACCTGATTAAGGGAGGAAGATATATGCTGAAACATTAAGCTAATTTCCATAATGCCTCTAAAATAATTATTTCTAAGATGCTGGTGAAAATCTTGCTGATAAGAACAGAGTGAAATTGCTTGGTGTCAGCCAGAGTAAAGTAACAACAGATCATTTTTCATGGAGTGGAGAGGCCAGTAGGCTAAATGAGTCAGGTGTTACTATAAGTCTTTGACAATTCTGGATTCTGGATCCAGTATTGACACCTGTACCATGAAGTCAAAAATAGCTATATTGGGGAACAGCTTGGCCTTGAAAGGTGTAGCTCATGCTTAGTCTGAACTGTTCCTTAACAATGCAATTAATCTCAAATGCCTTTGCCGCATTGGCCAGGCCCTCTCACTGGACCTGCTACAGATAACCCCTGAACTGGTCATGATATCCCCTCTTGAAAAGTAAAGTAAGGCCTGTTTGAAGGTTACCTTCTACTAATTAATCTCACTTGGCTAAAATAACCTCCTGCTATTTTATCTTTTACTGGTAAAAGAGTGATCCTTTGGCCAACTTGGGGGCAATGGGTAGACCAGCCCTATATAATTCTCAACTAACTTAAGCAGAAAAGGGCCATTTTTGTTTTCCTCTTATTCAAACTTTAAGATTTAACTTGTTTAAAGGACACTTTTTGGTTCATCTCTATTTTTAATGGGTAAATGTATATCTATTTGATGAGTACCACCTATTTTCAAACAGAAAATGTTTTTCATGATTACTCCTATAGGGACAAATAAAATGTACAATTACAACGTTAGCGTGATTATCGTAAGGCAAAATGTAAATATTGCACTAATATTAAAGCAAGACGCACCCCTACCAACAAACAGTACTTAAAAACAAAATAGGTTAACATACAATGAATATTGATTACAGTGAAACCTGAGTTTTACGACCTCCCCTTTTACGACCACCTGTCGTTAACGACCACTTTTTCAGGCACGGACGCTTTATCCTTCAAATACACCTGCCGTGAGCGACCACCTGTCTAACGCGACCAGCGACCACTTTTTAGCAGTCAAAATGGAATAAAACACCTGTGATTTGCGACCATTAATATTTAGAATGGGCTTTAACCGTAGAGAAATCGCACCACAAAAGTCTCACCGTAGAGAAATCTCACCTTCGAAACAATGTCCTAATGCCTTATGCCGACGGTGACACAATAGGTGGCATTTCTTTTAAATTCTAAAATTAGAATATGAGTTGAGTTCAGACGTCTGATATCACAGACGGAGAAAGGTTTGGAGTTGGAAACTGAACCGCCAGCTGTGACCATTGACGAGGCCGCTGCTATGGTGGAAGGATTGCGACGTTTTGGCCTTGAAAACAACAAGCCAGAAATAATCGAAGCCATGCTTCAAATTGAGGGAACAATACAGGAACTAAAATTCGAACGCATTAAGAAATCAAAACAATCCTTGCTAACCACTTTTTTTCCACTTAGTAAATAAGCTTAATAGATATATGTCGTCTGAAATTATAGTTCACTGTTGTAAATAAAGTATTTCATCAATAAATACATGTATAGTTATTTGTGTTATCAGTTGTGGACAGTGCCTTTTTTTCGGAAGTTATATTATTTAAAGTCGTTACCATGACGTCATATTCCAACCTGCGATTAACGACCACCTGTCATTTACGACCACTTTTGCGGGCAAAATGGGTGGTCGTAAAACTCAGGTTTCACTGTACTTTCCATCTTTATCGCAGATTTTTAAAAGTTTTCCCCATGTATTTAGCTTGCAGTTCGTGTCCTTGTATGATGCAGTAGAAGTGTTCCATAAACAGGGAAGATTTTTTATTTCTTCAATGAATATCTCCATATCGAATTCTTTTGTTTCTTCATATTCTGGACCTGTTCCAGAAACATTTGATGAACCAATTTCTTCATCATCAACATCTTTGAAATCGGCAGCATCGTGTTCTTCAGTTCGGTCCTCTTCAGATGGCTGAACTTCAGAATGATGTAACCCGATATCCAACTCTGAAAATCTATGTGTTTCATTGCTTTGCTGTTCTTGCAACCGCTGTAGTAAACCAACTAAATCCATCTCACTTAAAACTCCTCCTATGTCCGCCATCTTTGTTTGAAGTTCGGAATGAGTTTCCCGATTACTGGATTTTGATTGGCTTTTCAGTTTGTTCGACATCCATGCAGTCGGTTTGCGAAAACAAGATAGCATTATGGTGCATACTCACAAGAATTTTTCATCGACAAACGTCGATTCGCTCGAAATATGTCGCTCAGTGGAAAACCCAGTGGGAAAACCGCCTTAAAATATTAGTATTTCTTTCACTTCGTCTCGTCGCTAAATCTGCAACATCTTTAGAGTAGATAATACCAGTGGCGAAGCTGACCATAAATGACTGGTCATGCTATTGTGACTTGAGAGTGAATGCGAGCGTCAAAGGCACGAGCCCCCTCTAGGGGGTCCAGGTGCATGCTCCCCCGGAAAATTTTGAAATCTGGAGTGTCGGAAATGCCATTTCCTGCATTTTGAGGATAGTTTTTAAAATGTTGTTTAAAGTAAGCAAAGTACAACATATTTTGGGCTGTTTTATCTTATGTCAGAGCCTATTGCCACACTTATGGAGCACTGACAAAGCTGTGAGTGAATCCAACATTGATAGCCATGACTGATGAGCAAGTCTAGCCCAACATTACTGTTTAACTAAAAATAGAAGTGGAGACTTACTGTAAGTGTAAAATATTTACCATGATTATGCTTGAAAAATACTTAATTGAATTGGTCCTCAATGCTTTTTACACTGAGTTCACCTCAAGTCTTCTTTCATGGATTTGTTCATTGCATTCAGTTTCACTGTGAATGGCTTTTCTTTCCTTTGTAAACATTTTTCACTGAATTCATCACATCATGCATGCAGATGTACAAATGGCAGGCAGCACATTCTTAACCAGCAATAAGTCATCACAGTAATGAATAGCTGAATGAAACTGAATCACTGAATGAATATTTCTGACACTTCATAAAACAACTTGTCTATTTAATCAGCAAGAAGTCATCATATAATAATGAACCACATCAATAATAATCTGTCTGAATGTATAAATATCATAATATTCCAGATGATACAGAAAGTCCTTTACAAACTTGATAATATCATGGTGAAACTGACACTTCATACAGCAACTTGTCTATTTAATCAGCAAAATATTTATCATAGTAATGTACTAAATTAAAAATGATCTCATTGAATGCATAAATGTCATAAGATTCCAGATGATACAGGAAGTTCTTCACATACTTGAAAATGCCACGGTGAAACTGACACTTCATACAGCAACTTGTCTATTTATTCAGCAAACATCGTCATACAATAATAAACCACATCAAAATTAATGATCTGCCTGAATGCATAAATGTCATAATATTCCAGATGATACAGAATGTCCTTCACAAACTTGAAATGCCATGAGGAAACTGACACTTTATACAGCAAGATGTTGTGAAACTCCAGGTCGAAAGAGCAACCAAGGCCAGCAAAAGAGACGCTTCTTGTCTTCACTAGCACATTGCCAATCCTTCTTCGTATACCAAACCTCTTGGAACATGTCCCTCGTCTTGATCATGAGCTTTGGCATAGGTCTTCGACCAACGATAACTTTCTGCTCGCTCACATTTCTTGCAGAAAAAGACTATCTCAGAAGCTGAGATATGACGCCCCAGTCGTTCTGAAGATCCGCATGGTTGACTTTGATCCATATTCGCCGTTATTCGCTATTTCATCGCTGTTAGTATTGCTACTGAATTTTAAATAACAGGAGTCGTGCTATTGGAAATCAGCATGACCTGAAGCCCAAAACTGGCAAGGTACGCATGAGCAAGGGATACTTTGGCCAATCCAATGACGCACAAATTTCGACCGGGTCCTGCTATCTGAGATGAGCATGACTTGCCACAGATCACCAATGCACGTAACTCAATATTTCAATATAGGTAGCTCATAATTCACTAATGCCGCATTCGATTTTTTTAAAAAAAATTCGAAGCAAACTTCCATTTTCAAGCATGTAAAAAAATTCTTAACTCTGGAATATTTTTGGTCATCCTCAGCATGACCAGCATGACCGCAAGCTTCGCCACTGGATAATACCAGAAAAAATAAAAATAAAATTGTAAAATAATATCATACTATGAAGATGTTGCGGGTTTAGCGATGGAACGTCAGTTAAATAAATTCTTACACTTTAATCTATGTCTTGGTTATGCCTTTATTTAAATTTACTGTCTGTGCAATTTTATTCATAACGTGATTGAATTGGGTCTTGTTGGAAGACTTTACACCCCGCAGGGGAGCAGTAAGCAGAGGTCGTAAACTGTTTCTTCATACCAAGAACTTGAAGTAAAACAGCTTAAGCCCTAGGATTTCAAATATGACGTCTAAACCCGAACAAACGGACGAAAAATGTCAAGACTTCATGTAATGAAGAAAGTCAATAAAGAGGATTCAAAGGTCTCCAGTTCGGATTTTACCGGAGTTTCAAGTGCTTAGAAGTTGTTTCACTTCTAGGTTGCACCTTGGATTACGACGACTTTCTTGTACTTAGAACACCGTTCAACTTCTCATTGAGGGCCTATAAATATTACTGGTCTTCCAGGACAAATAGCTCGAATGTTTGATCTCAGACTCCTTTGTACATTTAATGGCAACCACGAGACAACACATACGACTGCTACGAGACGATTTGAGGAAGGAACTTTCAAAGGATATGAGTGGGCAATCTGAGTATCGCAATATTTCGATCCAACTACGATTAGGAGCGGGAAACGACTTTGCCCCAAATGTGACTCCTTTGTCAAAATTGGGCGAAAAACTTACCAAAACCAGCGAGAGTTAATGCACTCGAATAAAAAGCAAAGTTCCCCTCACCAAGTTTCAACTCATTTGAAGCCTTGCATGAGAAAGAACGAGATTCATTGCCTAGAAAAAAGCATAAACGCAAAAAGCCGAAAATTCAGCAAACCCAAGTAGCCATCCACATAGGTCGAATGAAAGACAGAGGTAAACAAGAAGTAGACAAAAGACGGGAAGATTCTTCCCTAACTAGTCCTCGCATTGGCCAAATTATTAGTTTTAACTGGGAGAAGAACGAAAGCTTTTTTCAAGCCCAAGTCCAAATTTGAAACCAAAAATTTTGAGATTTTCAACATCGGATTGTACACTGAAGTGCAAATTCTGAAGTAAATAATTTTGTTGAGAAAACAAAGTCCTGCTCAGGAATAAATATTTTTGGAATTGCGCCCATAGCTTGGCAGGCTCAGCTTGCCATACGAAGCAAACTTGTATAAATCTTTATGAAGTAACCCAAGTTTACCTTGTCTTGCTTTGTACTAGAATATATATTTCTGGCAAGGAATAAAAATATGTGCATTGTCCTTGCGGACAACCGTAAATAAAGTCGAACATTCGCTGAAAGAAATTGCGTTTACAATATTTACAGAAATAGATAATGTAAACATTCCTCAGTTTAACTTTTACCCTGTTTTGACTGAAGAAAGTGTTTTTTATTGTGGTTTTTATTGACAATGTCATCCAAACGTAATGATTTTAAAGGAAAAAATTGTTCTTTGGTGACGTTAGGTTATTTTCTACACGGCACGTGTACCAATTTATAATCTTCATGGCCGCATTGTCGAACAAAAAGATCAAGTTGACATTCAAGTGGACACCAGTTGACGAGTAATATCGTGCCTGGTGTTAAACCAAAATAATCCGGCGTAAACCAGAAAAAAAATAATAAAGTTGCAAAATTGCCACTGACCCAAATAAACAGCTTTGCACCTTTTCAGGATGTCTCTCCTCTACTAGTAAAATCGTCTCGCTTTAGCCAGAGTAAAAAATTACACGGGCCGCCCAGAGTCTTGGTAGGACCCAAATTTGTCCCCTCCCTTACAGATATTATTCTTGTCGATATTTCGCTTGACAAGAACGCTTTCATCGCATTCTTTACCAGAGAGCCTGGAGATAACTATTTTGGAAAAGACGTGTGTGTCGTGCCCTGGCTTAATGTGTAAGGGCCCAGCGTTTAATAAATAAACAAACAGGTTCGATTAAATAAAAGTAGTGGATCTTATTCAGTAATTTGATCTTTATTTAAAACATAAAGGAAGTAAATTTGTCAGTATGCTAAGGGAGCCTCTCTTGAGCTTGTGCCTGGGCATCCTCTTGCGCTTGGGGGCGGGGGCCCCTCTTAAGGCTGGGGCCCGGGGAAACTGTCCCAGTTGCTCCCTCTTCTGGGCGGGCCTGATAATACATGCAGCTGGGAAGTTATTACTTTGCTTGATATATTAGCGTAGATAAGGGGGAACAGTTCCCCCTCTCCACTTTTCGTCCTGACTAGGTCTGTTGGTACATCCAGTATATTTGTCAGTACATTGAGCTTGTCTGTCACGAATGCCATTTGTTTTTGAATAACAAAATGAAAAATGGTTAAAAGCTCCGGCGAAGGTTAACTATAGGAAGGCCGTTCAATACAAACTGTTCGTTAGGAATTCTGTTCTCTTTTAACGGACAAAAATGATAGATTCGATTAACCCTCAGGACAAAGTGGTTGTGGTAGCGGTGATGACCGAAAAAGAAGATATGTTAGTAGACATCATAGCTCACGCGATGTGCGCACTTTTGCGTTAAATCATTTTCAAAATTTAGCACAATTATACCACCTAGAGCTTGCAAAATAGAAATCATTTATTTCTTCTTCACAGAAAGAAGCCCCAGAATGATGATACTGTAAACTTAGAATGTATAAAATACAGCAATGTACTTGTGGCTTTGTGATACCACTGAGCGTTCTGAAAATAGTAGTAACAAAAGTGGGTACACTGTAGAGACTCTTTGGTCTGAAGTTGGCTAACCATGGAAAGATAGCTGTCATGTTTACATTCTTTCCGCATGACTAGACCACTACGTAATAATACCATGAGCTGGTAGGCTATAAATATTTAATCTGAAGAAGTACATGCCTCAGAAATACCACACAAGTAGTTACTGAATAGTCAGCATGGCACCTCATGGCCAAGAACTCTCTAAAGATCTCAAGGACAAAATTGTTGCCCTTCATAAAGATGGCCAAGGATACAAGAAGATCAGTATATCCTTGAAACTAAGCTGCAACACTGTGGCCAAGGTCATTCAGAGATTTGCCAAGAATCGTATGACAGTGAATCAGAGTCACCAAGGCAGACCTAGGAAGATGACTGCATGTACTGTTCGCCAAGTTCGTAAGCTGACTCTTCAGTACAGACATAAAAGTTCCACTTGTATTGATGAAGAAATTTCCAAAACATCTGGTCAGACTGTGAGTGCGCAAACCATATGTCGCACACTCCACCAGGTCAATTTGCATGGGCGTCGTCCAAGGCGTAAACCTTTACTGAAGCAAGTCCACAAGAAGGCTCGCAAACAGTTTGGTGAACCACATCAATCCAAACCGACGACCTACTGGCAGCATGTCTTGTGGTCTGATGAAACAAAGATCAACTTGATTGGACCTGATGGGGTACAGTATGTATGGCAACGACCTGATGAACAGTACCAAGAAAAGTGCGTTGTGTCTGCTGTCAAACATGGTGGCGGTAGCTTCATGGTTTGAAGCTGCATGTGTGCTGCTGGTACTGGAGAGATCAAATTCATTGATAGAATTATGGATTCCACTATCTACTGTAACATTTTGAAGGAGAAGATGGTTCCCTCCATGCAAAAGCTTGGCAAAAGAACTGTATTTCAGCACAACAATGACCCAAAGTATCGCTCCAAGCGGACCACCGCCTTTCTGAAGAAGCGGAAAGTGAAAGTGTTAGAGTGGCCGAACATGCCGCTTTATCTGAACCCAATCGACCACTTGTGGGGCATCCTGAAACGCAAGGCGGAGGAACGTCGGGTGTCCAACATCCGGCAGCCCTGAGATATCATCACAGAAGAGCGGAAGAACATCCCAGTAAAGACCTGTGCAACTCTTGTGAACGCAATGCCCAATAGGATCAAGGCTGTTCCGAAAAACAATGGTTCTCACACAAAACATTGGCATTGGTGCAGATTCTAAATGACTGTGCTGTAGGTGTGTACTCACTTTTGTTGCTACTGTTTTCAGAATTTTCAATTGTATATTACATTGTTTTTGTGGAATAGTAGTTTTGTATGTGCAAATAAATAGCAGAATGCCTGCACTCTAATGAACTTCATGCCAGTGCCACTAGTTCTGCTGCTTGGAAAGTTGCAGTGAAACAATTTCAGAAGTGCAAAGGGTGCACTCACTTTTTTCAGCAACCGTAATTGTAACCTAGAATTTATTCAACCTCAGGAGTCTTTATCTTCTGACAATACTCATATTATAGGTATAATATCGTTTCTGACGTTCTCTTCAAATGTTTTAAGGTTCTAAAGAGTTCTGACAGTCACATAATTTTAACACCAGTGATATTTTGTTCTGCTATAACACGCCCATGAACAATTGCCACGGTCTCTTCGTAATTAACATTGCATCGTTTTTCTTCCTTTATCATCAAATAATCGCATCGTCGTTGACTGGAATGATTAATTTTTCAACAGCAGAATTTCTTTTGCTGATAGTTGGTTTTGATCTTCTACTACCAAAGCTTCAGTATAAATCATTTCTTCTATCAGTTCTATGGTCGGAAAAAAAAC
Organism: Heliopora coerulea; assembly: GCA_030142905.1. Classification (NCBI taxonomy): domain Eukaryota; kingdom Metazoa; phylum Cnidaria; class Anthozoa; order Scleralcyonacea; family Helioporidae; genus Heliopora; species Heliopora coerulea. The sequence goes on along the minus strand of JASJOG010000432.1, from coordinate 62,408 downwards.
TTTTGGTAATTGGCTATGCAGCTATGGGCACCTTATGTACCTGGACTCTGCTCCTCCAGCAAACCTCTGGTGCAAAACAATGGCTAGGTCTTTGAGAATTCATACTTGGTCGAACGCTTTGCACAAACGTATCAATCCATCAAATACATCGAGCCGGAGAGACCAACTCTAGGTCAACCCTGGATCATTCCTTGCCCAACGTTTTTTGAGGCATCTCAGACATTATAGTTAGTAATAAAATGGAACTAAGTAACACAGTCCATTTTCAACAGGAAAAAACATCTATATAAGGATTGGTCAGTCATTAGCTCGTAATAAACTGACACAACTTAGCAACACGGAATAACTAATGATGCCTAATTGGATATTCTAGGCCTCCTAGAGCCGCTCTTGCGGCGCCAACCCCACGAGACTTTAAAAAAGCCCTGTCCAAATAGGGCCAAAATGTTTTCTTACAGTTTCTATGTTTACATGCAGAATGTAACTGGTACGGTCTTTATTTACAGGTATTTCCGTCTTTATAACAAGTATAAGCTCGGTGCAGAATATATATATAACTATAGAAGGAGAATCATGAAATCAAGATATCTTGCAGATCGTACCACTATTGTGCAACCATGGTAAAAATAGCGTTGGAAATTGGCTTATTTGTTTGATTATCGCAATTAAGTCACATTATTTTCAGTTTGCTTTCATGAATTTTTCAAAAAATTCGTATTAGGGTCGATATTTTAATTACGAGGGACACAGAAAAGTATTAGCACACGTTTGATAGAAAGATTTTTTTCAATGTAGACTGTCGACTTGAAAATTTTCTGTCTTATGAAGTATATTGAAAATTTGATATTATGTTGTACGCCTAAATTCCTCTGTTTCACCTATTTCTAATTTCAAAAGAAATTCGCAGAATAAAATGACCAAAAGTTTAGTATTTGCTTTTACGTCGATGTTACTGTCATGTTAGAATAACAGCGTCAAAAGAATACTATCTACGTATGCGTTTTAAGTTATGTTCAGTTACTAATCTCCAAGTAAAAATTTCCCAGTGAGCCTTACACTATTCAGTTCGGCTGATTATATTGTCATTCGGGCTCGGTGTAAATAAAGTCATACGATGTCCCGAAATAGTGATACCTCGTAACATTACGAAGTTTGCACTACTCAGTCACTAAGCTTAATGAGCTCTTAAACATGAAATGTGTTTTCGCTGATGTTTGAACTTTGTTCTCAAGATGTTTATTTTATCCATTTGCATGTCCATTTTCTTTTCGTTGGTACAGAAATGAGTAGATTTCCAGCCTCTCAAAAATATACAGATGCAAACTGTTGCAAGCTATGATCGTGTTTGGTCTTAGACGTATGCGTTGTGTATGCGATAAAAAAATTTAATGATCCTGTGTTATCATTTTGATTTTAAAATACATGTTAAGGACTATCCTGATCCAATATCAGTTCAATTAAGTGTGTACTGCATGGGCAGGGTGTGTCTCCAAAATGGATAATTTCGAAAGGGATAATTTTAATCCTGGCTAAAATCTGATTAAGGGCTCACGAAGAACAACCTTGGGAAATTATCCTGACATTACATGACGTATAAGGCACAAGGTTAGCTTGGGGGTTGACTAGAATATTTGATTTGCTCTCCTTGAAGTTGTGGGCAGAAAGAGGGCGGAAAGTTCCCTGGTCCGATATCTCGAAAACTATTGGGCGAATGGTAATGGAATTTTTACAGGTTGATAGCATGCTCAATCTGAATGTACGTTGCAATTTTGTTGTCATGCAACAAATTCTGGCGTCATAATTACGTCAGTTGTTAAAGAACTTGAATTTTAAGAACCTCAAAATGTTTTTTTTTTCTGGATTATTTATCGCTCTTCTTTCAGCAAGGAGAAATTTTTAAATAAATTTACTGATTTTTCTTCATCTCATATTCGCCTTCTACGCTTTTAGTTTCCGCAGAACAATGAATAAATGACCGGCATGATGACGGAGGGAAAACGTCACTCAAAAAGAGAGGAATTACGATCGTTTACATTGAACCCTTCAATTCAGACAATCTTGGCCAATAATAACTGGAACAGCAATGCAAATGAATCGCCACTAACCGTACCAAAAACGAAAGAAGGAATATCGCTCGCTCCTTCTCCCCTCCCCCTTAATCAAGGTTGCTCCATTCCACTATGTCAGACTATGCTAACTGTGTCACACGTAAAACTAAAAATTGACCAAAAACTCCGCAACATTGAAGGGGGAGGGGGTTAGCATCAAGGTGCGTCAGCTAAACTGCACTCTGGCCGATATCACTATTAACTGTTTAATAGACTTCTGACTGTAGTATAGTTAAAAGATTATTTTTATCATGATGCAACCCCTTCAGCTTTCAGTCATTGTCAAAATTCTATCCTCAATTACAATTTGCACTAATCTCTTGATGTCGCCGCAAATAACCAACGCAAAACAACAAAGCAAAGTCGTTCGGTATAGATGTGCATATTGTAATTCGACTGGTAAATTTGAAATTCTAACTTATGATGATATTTTGTGATTAGTTTTTATGATTAATCGCTACCTGCTTTGTTGTTTTTGAGCAGATAAAACGCGAGGGACTGCTCGCGCGTGGTACGCGAAACTAATCCGGGAAACGGAATATATTATATATTTTGAAGTCCATAGGTACAAAATTGACTAGGACTCAGCGACGGCGTTTTGATCACAGTTCAGGCCAGCACAAGTTTGATCTTTGAATGTGACGTGACATGATTTTTCAAAGTTATTGCTTCTGCAATCACGGTTAGGCTTGGGGTTTGCTCAGGGTAAGAATTTGGATTTGAGTTTGAAACTGCGTCGAAGGTAAAGCATCTGGCTGTACTACATATTAAGTGATTGGTGTTATGTATAGAGGCTCACCCCTATTACATCAAAAAGTTATCAAGGGGTCACTCAGACAATCTCAGAAATTCTTCCATAAATCGCTTTGTTATAGGACGTTTAATTGAAGCTGATTAACACATTTTATGAAACGGAGGAAAGGCATCATTCGAAACAAACATGCAAACAAAATTTACTCAGATGTAATTCAGACTTATTCAGATCTATCTCATGCCAGATCATATTTATTCAGATCTAGTTCAGGGGTAGGTTTCCTCATTATACTGGTCATCAACACTCGTTTGACGCAAACCAAGCATTACAATCACAAACATGACTTTAAAAAAGGGAAAATATTGGAGCAATGTATTTTGCGGGAAAAAATAGAAGCTCGAAGCGAAAAAATACCCGGCTTGGTGTGTATAAAAAACGACGCGAGGAAAAAAAATAAATGTATGTATTTATATTAAGAAATAATTTATTGGTGGAGCTACTGGTTCATCTTCCGTATAATTAAAGTTATTCAAAATGGTAATAGAAAAAGATAGAATGCAAATGCTATTTTAATTAGAATCATTGCGTGAATAGATATCCATACCAATGAACGAATGTGGATTTCCAGTGAATTTGAAGAAAGTATTGCATGCGACAGAAGTGATGCGATAACGAGGGCTGGTTGTTGAGCTAAAGTTTGCCCATGCTCCTTAGCCTCCTTAGCCCCACCTGTCCCTATTGTAAATCCGTAACTGGTACCAATTAACCTTAAACTTATCGTAGGTCATCATTGTTCATTCCGAGGCACTACACGTTTATTTTAAAACACACGAAACGCTCAAAAAACAGATTACTGCTAATTCTTGGTAATTCCACAAAATACCAAAGAAAAATTTGCCTTTTTCGATTTCAATGCTTTATTTTTCAACAAAAAAGAGATAAAAAACATTACTGTTCTAGAGGCATGCAGTATTTCCCTCTCTCTCCAGCTGTTTCACTGCTCACGTCAATGCTTCAATGCATTGTCAAGTATTTCCAGTGCTTCGTCTACTCTGAAGTCTGGACAATGCTCCAATTGGTCGCCGACCAAACTTTCACATAAAATTTGTGACTGGATCTGTACACCGTTCAATTACCAATATGGCCGCATTAGATTGTCTGTAATTGTTATAGTGGAGATTTTGTTTTTGTTGCTGGTGGGGAAAAGAAAACAAGAGCGCGGAAATGAACTAAGGAGACGGGTGAGGAGACAAAAGTTCTAAATGTTTTAACGTTTAATGCAACTTTCAACACGAATTCCTTCTCTTTTGCTGATCTCCTTCCATGCATTCATCTTCTTCCTTTGGTCCTTCTCATCTTTTAGATTTTCGTCATATAAACATTTGAACTCGCGAACTGAGAATATAACTTTAAGGAATTCGTCTTTGATTTCACCAGTTGGAAACCAGTTGGTGTTCTATTGTCCATTCTATTTCTATCGCCCTTTATTATGGGCTATAATTTTTCCTGCAGATAGTCGCCGATCGTCGCCGATAATGTTCACATAATGTCAGAGTCATCGTTGAGTCTCGCCGACTGTCAGCAACAATCAGTGTTCGAACGGGAAAGTTGAACCAAGTTCAAACCTCCCAATCGATCGTTGATCAGTCGCAGACTGTCGCCAATCATGTGCGTTCGATCTGTGTTCGTGTTTACGTAAAAATTCGACACCAGTGTGCGCAGTTTACGGCGATCTGCGACGGTCTGCGATTGCTTAACGACTATATTTGAACTAGGCTTGAGACACACGACTCAAACCTCCGGAACAGTTTCAAAAACATTATGCTAAATTGGGTTATAGTAAAAAAATCATTAGCATTAGTGATCCATTATTAAAACGATAATTTTTCCGTCAATTAATTCAATCGTAAATACTATGTACATTCCTCAGTTCAGACATGGTTTAAGGACTGATAGTTATTATCAACATTTTTCTCGGCTATATTTAATTCTTGATAAGCATTCCGGTCTTCGCCTTTTGTTTCATTGTTTTCAGGACGCCTTGCATGCCCTCTCAGAAACTGATACAGTTCGCCATCATCCATCTTTCTTAAGTTTAATTGTTCATAGGTGGAGACATTTCCTGCTTCTTCGCAATAAGGTCCAGAAACGACACGGGTCTCAGGGGCTTTAGAATCACGAGTTTTAATCTTTAACTTTCGACGAATCCATTGCATGGCACATAAAAACATCATTCCAACGCATATTCCACAAATTAATGTGATCATGATTAGGTACCATTCTGTTCCTCTACTGCCACGGTCAAAATTTGATTTTTCTGTCAAAGATAAAAGAAAACCTCGGTCACCCTACGAAAGAAATCTAAATCTTCCGCTTCAAGAACAAAATACAGAACTGCATAGGGTTAAAATACTTTTATATAAACTTGAGAGATCTGGAATTAACCTCGGCAAAACCACAATCCAGAGTCATAGCTTTGAAAACTCGCACTTGTACACTTTGCTCAGCCCATTATGGGTATCGAACCAGGAACCTGTAGCGTACCAGAATTTTGCGAGTATGGGCCTGATATGCCACCATTAAGTTTCTACATTGCTATCATTATCGCTCAGATATACTCAATACGCATATCGACAGTATATTGCACTGATGGTCAATATGTCGCATGATAAGGAATTACTACACATAAATAACCTTTGCTCACCACCTGAGTCTGTGCACCTAGTAAATTGGTCAATTCACCGGCAATCAGAAATTTATGCATTCCATTTCCTTTGACTCGTAAACCCTTTTGAGTATTGGGTTGCATCTCGAAAATGCCTTCCGTCCAATTTCCCTATTTAAATTTGTTCTACCAATAATAACTGATAATTGCGTTTGGGGCTGATTATATGGAGAATTCCAGCCCGGGCTGAGATTTCAGTCGTACCTTTCGACAAAATACTTGAAATACGGAGCTCGCGATTACATGAAGCATGGGTGGATCCAGACCGGTTTACTGGGTTTCCGGAAACCCATCAAATTCTCCTAAAAAAATGAGCACGCACAATGTATTTGCTTTTATTGTGTTTATTATCGCTTCTCCCGCTAACACCATCGGCACGCCATAGTTGGCGGAATTAACTGCAAAATCGAGCCGAATGAGCGTGGAGGATTCGTGTATTCCGTGAGCCATCGCGTTGGAAACTCGGAAACCAGTGCTTCTTGCGTGAAGCCCACGGAAATCCACCAGAACTTCGTATTATTGGCCAAAACGTCACAGGCAATTAAAGTGAACCCATCGAAACTGTATTTTATTGGTCGAGCACAAGTTAACCCATCGCAAACTCATCATCGATTAGTGCTACAATATAGCTGCGCGTGGATAACCTGTGTGTCGCGAAGAAAATTGTTCTTCTTTTGATGTTGGGTTCGTTTACGTAACGATTGGCCGGTTCTCTCCGACAGAAAAATTGCGCTTTATTCACAATGTTTGGAAACCTGACCGGCTCTTTCTCTTTCCCCCGACTTTTGAGAATGGTGGAAAACATCGACGGTTCAGGTATAAATGGTTAGTGCGCTGCCATTCTGCAGTTGTATGAAGATGATTTTGAACTATTTAGCCATCCTTACTGCCGTTCTGCTGTTGTATGGGGATAATTTTGAACATTTAGCCTTCCTATCTACCATTCTGCTGTTGTATGAAGATAATTTGGAACTATTTAGCCTTCCTATCTGCCATTCTGCAGTCGTGTCAAGATGATTTTGAACTACTTAGCCATCCTTACTGCCATTCTGCTGATGTATGAAAATAATTTGGAACTATTTAGCCTTCCTATCTGCCATTCTGCAGTTGTATCAAGCCAATGAAGTCAATTTTGAATTAGTTCATGATTTTGAGGTATTGCTATGTGCCTCTTGCTAAGCTTGGGTATGAGATCCACCTGAACCTAGCTGTATGGTACAGCTATTTGTGATGAAACTCTTGGGGAGGTACTCCATAAATCAGTTTTGCAGCCTTTGTGCTACAAAAGTGATTTGTGAAACACTGTCTTTGGAAAATTGCGGCCTCCTAGGTTTGTACAGTATATCTGTTGGAAGAGGTAAGTGATGTTAAAATGGTACGATTCGAGGGATGAAGGTACCTGCATGTTTTCATGAACTGGCTTCTGAAAATGCAGAAAATTCCATTTTTGAGCATCTAGAATTTCAAAATTTTCCAAGGAAGCATGCCTACGGACCCACTAGAATTCTCGCGCCTGCGGCGCTAGAAAACCCCTCACTTAATTTGCTGGATCTTTCCCTGTGAACAACGTTTCAGCCAAACTGAAGTTTAAAGCGGGATTGAACTACCCGGGCTGAAAAATTACATGCAATCGCATGAAAAAATTTCAGACCAGGCTGAACTCTGGCAGTTTACAAAATTTACATTTTGGCAAATGTAAATTGCCAAAACAACAAACGCTACCGAGAAATTCCTGCCTAGGTTCAGTTCCGATTTCAGTTTCAGCCCGGGCTGAAATTTTCCCATGTAATCAGCCCCTAAGACCTAAATGACCATCACTAAAAAAGTGGAAGTGCATCAAACGCTCCTTTGGGATGCGACGCTGCTTTTTAAAATCCTGGTTGAAACTACTTTCTATGTTCTTAAATCGCCTGGGAAATAAAGTAATAGTAGTGCTAATGTAGACTTTATTTAAAGTGAAAACGGCTCCGGACGAGTCGCTATCAAAACTATATACATGTATAATTAATGCAATAGGCGCTCTTCCCGTTTGAGTCCTGGAGCATAAGAATCAACAAGCGAACTTATATATACATACATACATATATATATATATATATATATATATATACCCGTTTGTTTACCGGAAGGGAGCATACCTCTGGATTCTAAGGTTTGGAAACCTCATGTGTGTTAGAACTTTTGTTAATGAGAACAATTGCCCAGCAGAGGAAACACTAGACAATAATGAACACGATGAAAACTGGCCAAACTGCCTCTTTAAGGGATTTTTATATCTTGTCCTCCTAGTATTATCGACAAGATGTCGTTCTCAGAGAATGTTTACTAATAGCAAAAATAAATCGTTCCTTTGACACCAATATATCAGAGCTGTTCTCTTATTCTGACGCTTTTTTAAACTCCTTTTTCAAATTCCGCTACCACCTATCGTTCTGGTTAATTCCTTCTGCGCTGTCACATCTACTTTCGTAATCCTTTAAGAGATTTAAAGTAGGAAAACTTGTACTAAATTTCGCTTTAATGATGTTAATTACGGCTAACGTAACGAAACATCAGTTACTTTAACTCTTTCGAGGCGGGAGCTGCCCCCTTTGACGAGTAAAATCGCCTGGCGTTAGTTTGAGTAAAATAATAAAATTATTACGCTGCCGGAAAACAGTTAAAAACTGAAATGTCATATTCATTCATGACTCTTAATATGATATTTACGCCTCTCTTAGAAATCATCTATTTCAGAATCACCTTCGCGGGAACATGAACAGCAAATTTCACAACTAACCAACAATTCTGTTTAGAGTAAACTCGGAACAGTATGCTGATTTTATACCTTTTAAGTGCACGACAGAATCTCGTGACAACGAAACTCATATCAGTGAGGAATAGCACGGTAACATGAAGAGAAATTTTATGATCAATCAACACTGCACTATTTTGCATTGGTGCACTATTTTCAGTTGACTCGATACCTCGATACGTAGAGCAGCAGTCCAGAAACCCGATGGTGCGAGCTCGAATCCCGCTCCAGACAAGTCAATTCTGCGAGTTGACTCAAGTAATCTTGGTTAATAATGACGTTTTCTCTTCACCTTACAACGACGATGATTCTGAAAGAGAGTCGAAACTCTGTACATTCTTTGTGAGGGGACCCTACCTTTTACTTTGATAAAGGGCTTTCGCTCGAAACGTCAGTGCCTCGTTTTCTCGTTTTTTTTATGGAGTACCAGCGTTTAAATTTTCATTAAAAAATCTAACATTTAAGGGTAATACACTAGAAAGTACTTGGTATTTACCGGGTTTTTTATAGGGAAAATGAAGCAATTTACCCTGCCGTTGTAACATCTTCAGTAAATCCCCATCGTTTACTCGTTATATATATACCCGACAACTTACCCCACGGATAATAAACTTAAATAAAAACATACAAGCAGTCCAACTTCAAACAAGCCCTTGGAACTACGTTGTCCACACCGCGAAACATGACTAAGTCATTCTAGTTTGAGGTACGTGCACAAAATGTATCATTAAGCCCCGCATGCTTTTTGATTCAATTACTTTTCGATCAAGGTAGTTTGTATAAATACTGCCCATAGTGTCCTTCCTAACTTTAGCGAATGGTAGCAAAATTGTCGATCAGAATTAGAATTTCGTAGCGCGTGAATTTCAAAGTATTCTTTTCATTAGCTCTATTTACAATTCTCTATTTTTTGTTTTGTTACGTATTTTCTCCTCTATAAAGCACATCGTAGCGGATAGTTGCTTTACAGACTGAAATTGCGGGAACCACAGAGTATTCTTATAAAATACACCACAACGGTAACTCCGAATAACGATAACATTTTAATTTCGACGTTTCGACTAGGTTTTAGTCACCATCAGGAATGACCAAAACCTAGTCGAAACGTCGTAATTAAAATGTTATCGTTATTCGGAGTTACCTTTGTTGAGTATTTTACAGACTGGTTACTGAGCATGTGGATCAATTCAAGAGTGTCCCTTCCATTTGCCTTCGTTGCCTTCGTTGGATACTATGGAATATGACGAATAATAACAGCCGTATTTTTAAGTCTCCTTACTTTGGTACTTCAGTAATTTGTCAGGAAATTTTTTTATACTATGTCACCAGGCCCATTATTTCACTTTATTATGACTTTGGTACAGATCAAAATCAATCAACGATTTTAACATTATAAGGTGTTCAATACAAACTTTGCAAGGTAAAAGGCACAGTCCTTTTTCCTGGCTTAAGCAGATTTAACCAACCTAAAACAAGCAAGCTGCTTTTTTTATAAGTCAACACTTTGTAGTACTAAAGATAACGCGGCCTCTTAGTGCAATATCAAAACTACTCTAGGTTATCACTATGTTTAATTGCCGTCAAGAATTTTCCTAGTAAGATACAACCCCTTCCTATTTTTTCAGAGATCGGGATTAAACATCTTATTGTGCCAAAGTTGTTGATAATTAATACTCCTGAGAGAGAAAGAACTGTGCAATTTGAGAAAGATCAAGAATTATTCGTAAATAATGTGGCAAACGCTGACTAGTTAAGGGAGAAATGCGGGCTTAAAGTATACAAAAGAGTCTTGATTGCACATAAAAAATTATTTCCTGATGCAAAATATGGGGTGCAGGTGGCACAGTGGAAGCACACGTGCCTCTGGCCACTGTGACTTGGGTTCGATGCCGACTCCATGTTGTTATCTGATTAAAGTTACCCTTGTCACATGTGAGAAGAGAGTTATCCAGTTTGACTTTACTAAACATCGCAGGTTTTCTCCTGGTACTCTGGTTTCCTCCTGTAGTAACACTGGACCCATGAGGAGTGGCCCTTACTGGACCTCAAGGGAGAACAACTTAGGAAGCTGATAGGGTTATCCAGCATAAATAAAGGCACTTTACCTTCTTACCATTGCCATTGCACTCTGTATAAAATCACCGACGATTAAAATAAGCTGTACACGGAACGATCCTACGTACGCAACTACGTACGCAAATGAGGATGTGTTCGTCAACGAGTGAGACGTCGCACCCCATAAAAAAGCATGTAGAGCATGGCAATTTCTCTTACCTGTAGGTGTAGGAACGGCAGTCCCAGCTGTGACACCAACTACTAAACTTGCACGTAGTCCACCCTCGCTATTGTTTGCATAACAATAGTACGTTCCAACATCCTTGAAGTCAACATTTTGAATATTTATGCTTCCACCTTTCACCCCACATAGATCCGTACCATTAAACATGATCCTGTACTTCGGTTTAGGATAACCGTCTGCTTTGCAAGTTAGCACGATGTCTTTACCAATACTAACGTTGTTGATTCTATCGCTGGAAAACGAGATAATGGCAGGTTTAACTAAAACGAAAAAAACAAGAAAAAGGTGGCTTATCATCAGTTCTAGAAGCAGGTAAGGGGCTACAAAAGCTTGCTATAACCCGTAATTTTGGGGTTTTGGAGGTACAATTTGCATTACAATAACATCTTAGTTACTGGGAATTCTGATGAAACTGCAGTGGGTTTTGGTATCAAAAGTATTAGCAAGATATAGCCACTAGTGGTTGTATCACATTTACAACAACTGATTAAACTTTAAACTCTTTTTTTCCCTATTGAATTATTAATGAATTTTATAAGGAGTTTAAAGAAATAGATAAAGCGAGCTTTACTATGGCTGTCACGGACCAGGGCATAATTTACTGGGGTGTAACACCCCTCAGAGTTTGTCAAAAACAGAAAATTCAGGCTAAATGTGGTTTCATTAGTGTAGATCAAATTCCCTTATAGTTACAGGTTTAAATTCAATTTACGTATTAAGGCCGAGGAAGCGAGTGTACACCATACATAGTCTGAATACGTATCAAATTAAACTCAGGCATTTTTTGAAACTATACAATATTCGGGCAAGTTATAGCTATGAGTTAACTACGCTGCTAATTATAGCTTAGGAGCTCTGCCAAGAATAAGTCACCTTAGCCCACCAAATTTCAAGTTAAACAACGCGAAATACGAAGAGTGCGTTTTTCAAAGTGGTCAGGAACTTAGGCGGCTCTGAAATATCTTTCTAGAAGTTTCTCATACACCAATAACGATGTAGATAGATGTCAATTCCCACTGGACGATATGGACGAGCCAATGTTTACCCCAAGACAAACCATCTTTTTTTGATTCTTTATCTACGGGATCTTCTTTCAAAATAGGAGAACGAGAAACGACTGTTGCAACACGGGTCTAAAGGCGATTTTTATCACGAGTTTGATAACGAGTTTTCCTATAACTCAGAAAACACGTAAAAATGTTTTCTATCTCTGTCATAGAATAATTCGTGGATACACCAGAAACAGTTCTCCTTTATTTCCTTCAGAACGTAAAATTTCTTTAAGTCTTCAGAACATCGAACTCTAAAAAGACTGGAATGGTACCTGCAAACTGCATCTTGAAACCATGATGGAGGCAGACATGTAGGTCAATTTGTAACAATCCCAGTCCCCTATGCAATAAAACAGTCAACCTTTTGACAAAAAACCAGAACTGATGGTTTATGTCTCTGTTACTTTACCATCCCTGTAGTACGGAGCCGACACATACGACATACAGAGGCCATCCGAGAATGCTGGAGTAAAAGCACCAATTGTGCCTCTAAAAGATGTTTCCTATTTTGTGAAAGCAGTATCGTACCTACATAACATCAGTATCCTCAGAGAAACAAATATAACCAGCATTGAATCTACGACTACAAAGCATTAACTACGACGGCGGCTTGGACACTTTTGTTGCATGTCTAACTAAAGAATTCCTAAACAGTCATTTCTTGACCAGCCGAAGTGGGAAAAATACTTTCAGAGCGGGATAAATACGCCTTTCGAAGATTCCATCAAATCTAACCTTGGAAAGTACGACATTAATGCTGATCACTTCAGAAACCCAGTAGCACATAGAACCTGGTGGATTAAAAATCATTCGCCAATTAAAGCTTTAGTAAGCAAAGTTGGAGAAAAATCGACTGAAGATTCTAATTTATGAGAAGTATGTCCGTAAGTAGTGTGATGCAAAACTTACCAATTCTCTTAATTTCCAATACCTCAATCTGCCATATGTGTAACAAAGTGTGCCAATCAAACATCGACCGATGAGCCAACGCACTAATTTTGTTGATTGGAAATGATTTTCGATATTGACACTTTACAGAGTACTTAAGTGCAAAATTTATTACGGCAGGAAATTCCCAATCTTCACCAGTCTAACCTGATCCGATATAAGTTATGAAATGTGATTTACAATAATTGTTAATTTAAAGCAGATTGGCAGCTCGGATTGAAGGTGTTTAGCCGCATATGCAGTGGGTTTCGTGCCTGAAAATGATGAGCGATCATCCTCCGTGAGACTATGCAGGCTCTAATTACGAGTGACGTAAAATTCTCACTAAATGGAAAACTCCCCCAGCAAAAAATTCAAAAGAAAAAGAAACAAACTGCTGGAAAACATTCTGCTAAAAAGAAGTAAAAGGATCGTAGCCACGTCATTTAAGTAGTGTCCAGATTGAGCAGAACAAATACTAAAATTTGGCTGCCCTTTTTGATAACAATAACGAAAAATTGGAATGTTAAACTTTTGTCCTATCCAGCGAGCAAAATAGCAAAACAAAAAAAAATTTAAAAAAAAATCACCCACTCAAGCAAGATTTAACCATGTTTTAACAAAGCTACTGCTGTACGTTGGTGGGCAATTATTACCATAAGGTCATGCGACTTTTCTCTCGTTCGCTTAAGAGTAAATTTGCAGATATATATTTCTTGGGGAACTTTGGACCGTTGAAGCAGATCCTAAGCCCGAAAACCAAACAAAGAGTTGGAACACGTAATTTAAGTTGTCAGTAAATAATGTATCCGTCAATTGGCATTTTGCGTTCAACTTTTTGACCAGAGATACAAATCTCTTAGAGATCCTTGCTGGCTTCCTTTTCCTGCTGTACTAAGGGGGAACTCCACGCAGGCTACAGACAGCGCCTTTACAACACGTTTTTCATCAAAACAAAAGTTAGCAATGAACAAAAATTTAAAAAAAATCGTTAACAAATCATAGGCAATCATTTAATTAGTGTCCATAAAAATGATACAAAACTGACTAATATGAGATCAGTCCGGTATGATATTTACAGAAGATAATGCTATACATGTACAGAGTGTTTTCACTTGTAAAATTATTTCTTTTTACTTTTACCATCTTCAAAATACGACATAAAGAAACTTTTTAAGGGTTTTTTCTAAAATAGTATCCGTTCTGTATCCAGATCTATAGGAATTGCCTTTGCCTCGGGTTTGTAAACAGCGAGTACCACATGGAATTTCCGTTTCAGTTATACAAAGAAAAAGTATAGCTCCTTACATCTGAACCAAGCTTATACCTCTACAGCCGTAAACGTTTCAGAAAGCGTTAAAAGATTAGGGTAAGTTATATTAGGGCTGTTAAATTGATTTTAACAAGCTAAAACGTACGACAGAAACAGCTATTTTATTCCTTATCTTGTCGAAAGACTGGTACCTAGAAAGTAGATCCACATCCGGCTTTGTGACCTATGCAGTGTGACATACCGACGTGCTTGCCTCATTTTATATTCGGGGGAAGTGCAGTTTAGTGGACCTCTCCATAATAGATAACATGCTCAGTGGCGGATTTAGGGTACGTCAAATAGGTCAGCCGACTAAGGTGACTATCTCACTATCCTAAGATATCAGATTGACTTTGCGTCGCATATTTGCCGCTGTAAACTCGTCAGATAGCTTTGTTTACATCACCGAATCTTAATTCCCGCCGTCGTATGTAGTGAAGCCGGCGTGCAGTGCACCTGTCGTCTATGGTAACATTGCCGTGCATCAGAATCACGCTCTAGCCGGTTTCTCGGTCAAGTTAAACCAGTTGCCGAATCTTTCGATTGTATTTCTCTTTGCAGTTGGCTGGTTTGTCGAAACTGCTTTTATTGTGAGCCGTAATTGGTTTGACCAATTTCACTGCCTCTTTTCCCGAATCTTCATTCGTTTCACTTGCTCTGATTGGCTCAACATTTTGAGACGCTGCTTAACAGTATCAGCTATTGGCTTAGCGGTATAAACTTTGAAGATTTTAGCCGAATTTGTGATGGTCATCTAGCCCAGTTTGCTGAGCTTTGTCACCTTGCCGAGACTATCACGTTTCATTAGTTGTTTTCTGATTGGTCATATTACCGTAAACAGTGTTTGGTTGATTTTGAAACGCTTCTAGTAGCTCGTGGAGACCGTTTTCGGTGACAGTCTTATGGTCCTTCAACATGTTGTCTACGAGCTTTTTGAAACGCTTTCTTGCTGCGCTTAGCAGCGATGATGGTAAGACCTTGATTTTCACCAAAGCATTTGCAGTTGTTCTGCTGAAGAAAGTAAACGTCTCGATAATAATAGAAATTTTGGCGTCGAGTACTTTGACATTTCATATGCAGTGGGCAAGACACGCATTGTTCTCAGATAAAGTGGTCTTCAGGATCAGATTTTCTTAAAATTAAAACAGTAAAATTAGATTTATTATTGACTGAGGATAGTATAATACTGGTTAATGCCCAAGAGTAATTTAGACTATGTTCATTCGACACCATACGAAATGAAACCGTAAGTAAATCGACTGAGATAGGCTCTGCGCTCTCACGATACCGGCGTAAAATGCAGTGGAATCGTAGTTGTGACTGTAATGATTTGAATCCTTAATTCTAACAGGAATAACCTGATTCCGTAGCAGAATGACAGCTTGCCCGGCAGCTTGTAAACACTTGTTATTCGGGCCAAGATTGAATACTGCGCTTGATAAATGTATTGAAGACTCTGGCGAACTATGGTTTATCTGTCATGAAAGTGCTGTGATGTCACAAAACCGTAAAAACAAAGCCAAATCAAAAGTTGACCCCGGTTCCTCAGCTGGTTCTGTTACTTCGGCCTGTCGCATTTTAAATTCAAATTTTTCTGATTTACATTTAAATATACGTACACTCGCTTTTGATTGGTCCGAAGCGATTTAAATTCGAGAAAGTAATTCAAATTAAAATTATGATTTATTGTAAACTTCATTCCATTACCATATTGTACTCCCCCCTGGAATGAAAATTCAAAAGTTTGACTAAGGTAACAAAAATCCTAAATTCACCACTGATGGTCAGTCTCATACACCAGGGATGGATCCAGCAAATTTAGTGAGGGGTTGGCGAGCGCCGCTGGCGCGAGAATTCTAGGGGGGTCCGGGGTCATGCTCATCCGGAAAATTTTGAAATTCTAGATGCTCAGAAATGCAATTTCCTGCATTTTCAGAAGCCATTTCATGAAAACACGCAGGTACCTTCATTCCTCGAATTGTACCATTTTAGCATCACTTACCTCTTCCAACAGATATACTGTACAAACCTAGGAGGCCACAAATTTCCAAGGATAGTGTTTCATAAATCACTTTAGTAGCATAAAGGCTGCAAAACTGATTTATGCATTACCCCCCCGAAAGTTTCACCACTATTTGCTTGACTATACAGCTAGGTTCAGGTGGATCTCAAACCCAAGCTCAGCAAGAAGCATGTACCAATATCTCAAAATCTTGAACTAATTCAGAATTGACTTCACTGGCTTGATACAACTGCAGAATGGCAGGAAGGATGGCTAAGTAGTTCAAAAACCATCTTCATACCACTGCAGAATGGCAGGTAGGAAGGATAAATAGTTCCAAATTATTTGCATACAACAGCAGAATGGTAGGTAGGAAGGCTAAATTTCCCAAATTATCTTCATACAACAGCAGAATGGCAGGTGGGAAGGCTGAATAGGTCAAAATTATCTTCATACAACAGCAGAATGGCAGGTAGGATGGCCAAATACATGTAGTTCAAAATTATCTTGATAGAGCTGAAGAATGGCTGGTAGGATGGCTTAATAGTTTGAAATCATTTGATAGCCATGGGAAGCGCACTAGCCATTCATACCTGAACCGTGGATGTTTTCCACCACTCTTAGAAGTCGGCGGAAAGGGAAAAAGCTGGTCAGGTTTCCAGACATTCTGAATAAAGAGCAATTTTTCTGCCGGAGAGAACCGACCATTCCTCGCGTAAACGAGCCCAATATCAAAAAGAGAACAATCTTCTTTGCGACACACAGATTATCCATGCGCAGCTATATTGTAGCATTAATCGATGATGGGTTTGCGATTGGTTCACTTTAATTAATTCAAGGTGCTTGACCAATTTTAGAATACAGTTTCGATGGGTTCACTTTTATTTCCTATGAGGTTTTAGCCAATAATATGAAGTTTTGATGGGTTTCCGAGGGCTTCACGCGCAAGAACCACGGGTTTCCGAGTTTCCACGAGATGGCTCACGGCATACGCGAGTCCTGCACACTCATTTGTTCCATTTTGCGGTTAATTCCGCCAAATATCGCGTGCCGGTGGTGCCAGCAGGAGAAGTGATAATAAACACAACAAAAGCAAATACACTGTGCATGATCATTTTTTAGGAAAATTTGATGGGTTTCCGGAAACCCAGTAAACCGGTCTGGATCCACCCCTGATTCACAATATAAATATCAACCTTACCCCAACCCAAATCTTACCAACAAGTCCGTGGTTTCTTAGGTCCGTTAAACTGCACTCTAGCCTCTTCGATTCCACAATGGTAACTCAATGTTCTATGATTTAGATATCTTCGTGCAGTAGCCTATCGTTGGATAGTCCGATGGATATTTGGCATGTTTGGTTGGGAAAATGCTGGACCCCTTCTAGCATCCTTATATGATGATATCCGAAAAAGATATTCGTCACAAAACACTACTGGGAATAAATCAGCACAGCGGCGTTCTTGAGGTTATACACTATTAATAGCATGCTACTAATCTCCGGACGAAGGGCCTTCGCTAGAAACGTCGAAAAGCTTGTTTTCTATATTTTAGATAGTGTATAACCTCAAGAACGCCGCTGTTTCATCGAAGCTATCTACACTGGACCTCCGCGCCTTGCAATAAATCAGCACAGCAGAGGACTTGAATAAATTGCTTTTTATTGGCAAGCTGTTGGAAGTAATAAATTTGCGTTTTTGTGGCAAGTGCCTTGGTCGGGTTCCTAGGTCAAATGTATAATAAAAAGATTATGGATTTAAATATATACATGTTATAAAAAAAACATATTAACAACAAATAGATTGATTTTCATTATTTTAATAAACAATTCTTATTCACAATAGGATTTACTGTGCCCCTTCATCGGTTTCCCACTTTTCTTGCCACATGGTGCCTTGTGCTTCTGTTGGTTGGCCGTGGAAGTTTTTACTTTTGCCAGAAGTCTGTCTTGGGTTTTTGCTAAAGAACAGATACAATGCATTTGAGTTATACAGTACACACAAAATTATAAATTACAAGGAATTTACCTGCAGGAAATAATTCAGTAATTTTCCTGTGACAAAGGTGTTGTTTTCTCTCGTTGAGTCTCTGGTACATCAAACATAAGTTGATCTTGCGATGCTGCTGTGTTTGGAGGTTCACATGAGCCGATGTTATTGCTGGCGTTACCAGTAATTTCCATTTCTTCACTCTCAAACTCTGTAGGCAATGTAGGAAAGTCCGTTTCAGTTACACTTGGTAGTTCATCCAAATCCGAAGTGTTAGACAACTGGTTGCGCATAATCTGAGTAAGAATTTAAAGCATTTTATTATTTACAGTAATCTTGTGATTCAAAATCGTAAAGATAAAAACTTTAAAATAATCCGATTGAATGATTTTACACACGGATTCGTATAATTCTATGCGTCGGAAGCTAATTGTAAGTACCACAGTATTATAAACAAAAATCGTGTTTATGAATATGAATGAATTTATAAAACCCGACTTACCAGTCTCTTCTCGCGCGAGGTCATCGGCCTTTCTTCTTGGATGATAGTGTCCTTTGTAGATACTGACCCTGGAATTAAATACCTCGACCTAGGTTTTAGTTTATCTAGAACTTCAACTTGATACCTTCTCGCAGAGCAAGATTTCTCGAAATGCGCCGAGCAAATTAAAGACAAACTGGTGGCAGTAAAATCGGGACGATGTCTTCGCACAAATTTCACTCACAGTTTTCGTTGTCCTTCGTTATCGGGAAACTTATGCATTGATATTCCTTCGACATGATATGTGTTGCTGCAACTGAGCAATCCAGGCCCACCATAAACGCAATATTTCCCCCCTTTTTGATCTCTTCGCACTAGAAGCCATGCTTGTAGAAACAAATCAAACGGAGCAGTGTCACATTGCGTACGTCATCACCAATGCGCTACCTTGCTAAGCCGCGCCATCGAATTTCGACTGGTCATAGTTGTAACTACGCATTTTTAAACGCAAAGTTTATCAACTTCTAGTTCGAATATTTCAACAAGATTGGTACCAAAATGATGAAAAAAGGTTAGATTTTCATAATATGCAAAAATCCCGACATCAAAAATTCCATTGGCATAAACACTTTAAGGACCACAAACTTAAATCATCTTAATCAGCCGGGACTTTTTCTTGCTCTTCTTTCCATTGCTTCCATGAGGATTCCTCAGCACCAACACGGTTATTTTTGGTCCTGTATTTGTTTTATTTCCTTGCTTCTATCCACCCTTCTACATAGGAATGTTTGTCTAATGGCCTGACTAGGTTTCTGGTTAAGATGACTCTGTTTTTGTCCCGCAAATCATCACAATACACATTATTAATTATTACATTCAAATGCAAGCAGAAACGCTAAGAACTAGGGTTGGGATTACGAATATGTGTAAGCATGGGGTTAAGCTTTGAACTGAATTAAAATCAGGACCTCCCTTTACATGAATGATTAAGCCTCGTCCATAGTGTCTTTCTAATTGACAATTAGATAATGAAGACACGTTCCATTTCACAGAAATTAACAACGAATGATCTAATTGTTTACGTAGAAATTATTCTATTTTATGTCAATCTCTTCACAACAAAACGGGATGGTTTTAATTGTACTTTTTACTACGTAAATGAAAGGACACCTTTAAGAAGGAAGTGGATAATACAAACTAAAACTGAAAAATTGCAGTACATCGACTCCCAACCATCAATCACCAGAATTATTATAATCTCCTGCGTTGCGACGTTGTCACAAATACACTATATCTCAAGTACAAAGAGAAAGCCACGTACTCGGGAAATGAATGCCATGTATCGCTATATTGTCCACCGTTATTTTGGAATTTTTGGAATTCCCTGGCAATGCTGAGACAGATTTCCGTTGCAAATTTTGTTTACTTCCTGGTTTATTTGTTTCGTATCACGAGAGTAATGCGTGTAGCTTTCGCGAGAAATTGACAGACATCAATTTATTTGGAGCCGCCAGTAGCAGTAGAAATCAGTTGAGAGCAGGGCCTATGAGAGGAAGGGGTTCAGCCGCTGCATCGCTTTGGGATCCGGAGGGCCTACGAACCCCCTCAAAAAATATGCGCGCGCATGTGGATCCTCAGCAACAGGCCTTAAGAACAAGAAATCTCAAGTAAACCGAACTACGCCGCTACACGTGACCCATTTCAACGAGTGTTCTTTATGCAAAATAAAAATTGACTCGTATTTGTTGTTCTTATTCAAAGATCATTAAAAAGTTCCCGTTTAAAGTTCAATCTATCTTAGCATGATTAATCAGGAATTCCTCTGACGAGATGACTCATTCTTACTTCTGACCCCTTTTTTCACTGTTTATTGTAAAGGAGCGAGTAGCGGCAGAAGACTTATGTCTCAAATGCAGGAAATCCATAAAATGTTCCATAGGCCAGTACCTTTGACAGAACTGGACCCTGGGACTTCAGATTTCGCAAACAAACGTTGTATGACATAAGACTACTCGTGCACTGGGCTTTAAAGATAAATTTAAAATTTCAACTAGTTCTGTTGGTCCCAGATTTTACGTCATAACCTTGTCTTGCCTAATTTCAATGTATATAAATAAATAACTGCCTTTAATGACTAAAGAAATATGAACAAATCTATCATCATAATTAACCCTTAAATTCCTGCGTCCTATATATCGAATACCCGAGAACAAAAGAATCAGTGAGGAAACAAAGGAAAAATAAAAGAGAGAACAAAGAACAAAAATCAGGCAATAAATGGTTAAAAGAATGTTTGCCTTGATCAAACGTTAACCTTGCTTTTATTATGCTACTTCGTATTGCGGTATCTTTTCACAATAATACTGCTCGCACGTAGATTCTCTGTTCATACAAGAATTTGTTTAAATTGGCCGGTCCAGATAATTCTGTGGAGTATTGTGGAATTTACGCTCAACAGCTGACATTTAAGTTAATATTTTTGATGAAGGGAAAACATTAGTTTACGGTAGCATTAATAAAAGTTCACTATAGTTTTCCCACCACGCTGGTTTATGAGCTCTTTCAAGTCGTGTTTCAGGTTCTGTTGTACTTTTTGTTCTACGTCCCATATCGAGAAATCTCGCTTTTCGTTCCTCTTTACTCCCTTGCAAACATTTTCGCTATGTTATGCTCTTTCAGACACTGCTTTTTCCTTACCGTTATTCTTTTCTGAACGTTTGATGTGAGCTTTCTTCTCAGAGCCAATCTAACATCTCGTTCGTTGTCCTCTTTTTCTGTCTCTTTGCAATCTTTCAGCCTTTTCTAGTAAAGTGCTCGACTCCCGGACTGAGATCAAATTTCCCAGACTGGGACATGAACAGATTGTCAAATCTCCTTGGGTTGCCTGCACCCCTCTCCGTCAGGGGAAAACAATGAACGAGCATTTATGGTAGTCATGACAATCTAGTAACATTCTTTTACGCTTCCGTATCAAATTAAGGGAGATATTTATTTGGGTCAACGTTTTCAGGACACTGATGGCCATAAATACCGCTCCCCAAAGAAGTGCTGCCCGGGACAGTTACGCCTATTACTTCCCTCTCGTTACGTCACTGGTTGGACGCTGTAATATTTGAGCAGATGTTTGCTGAATACACTTCCAGAACACTTTGCCGCCATCACCATTAAGAGGAACCACCTATTACCATTTTTCATTCTTTCCCAAACATTGACTACTTTCTGGAAACTAGTCGAACTAGTCCAGATCCACTCCCTAGAGGAGACTGGCTTCAACTCTTGTGTTTTCATTGTAATCGCGACACATTTACACAATGTGTCTCAAGTAACAAATTTATAATACCAGTCGGGAACTTTCAAAAATTTCATATATTCTGGTTCATTAGAGCTATAAAATCCCTTGTGTTTATATCCTACCCAGAGTTTTTGTTTCTTAGAATAAATTACTTTTTATGGTAAACAATTGACTTAAGCAATATACTTTAAATGGTTTGAACCTGGGAGAATCGTGACATGTTTGTGGAGGTTGATCGGCCAGGTTAGTGTAGTTTTTCTCAAGACTACGCTAACCTGGACGATCAACCTCCACAAACATGTCGCAATATACTTTGTACATATTTTTGGTGAATGTGTTGCTGAGATCAATCATATTAGTTTAAGGACCATTATTTCTAGCTTTAACGTATAAATTATGGCACCATTTAGGACATGAAAGCGAGCTAGATACAGCCTTGGCTTCTTAGGTAGGAACAGCTAAGGCAGTCAAACGTCATGACTAGGAAATCATTGTGGAAAACTAAGTCAGCCATTCTCTACTCAAGATAGTCGAGCAGAATACATATTTGCTTCTCAATTTTAACTCGCAAATGTTGCTGTTCTTTCAGAAGACTCTCATAACTTGAATACATCAAGACAATCGCATGTAACAACCGCGCCACGTAAATCAGTCTTCTGGCAAATCACGAGTTATAATAATATAGTGTTAAGAATGGCGTGGAGTTGCTGGATTAAAGCATTTCTGGTTAAAGTTATATCCTAACACAGCACACCATAGTAAAAGCCGGACCAGCTGTTTATTAGTCTAATACTGGATTGGTGAAAAATTAGCGGAGATAATTCTAAGTATACTGTTTTACAAAATTGGAACTGCTTTCAAAAAACTTTTTTTAATAAAGCGTTGATCCAGTGAAATTTGAGCCGACCAAAATACACAGAAATAATCAGCAGAATAATTTGTAAATGCGGATAAGCGCAAATTATCTGGATAACGATATAGCTATTGTAATTATGATACAAAAAATGCAGAGTCAAATTACAGGAGTAATACGGGAAACCTAGATTTCTTATTTTGTTTTCTTTCGGATTTTTTTATTGTCCTTTTTTTTCTTCTAAATATACGGACCTCTTCTCACATATCACTAGGCCAGATCTGACAAGCGTACTTCCTTTGACTCTGAAGATAACTGCTTTCAAGGCCGTCGAACCGTAAGTGACTACCACCATCAATAAATAGTCTTTTTAAGAACTATACTTGAACTATTAACCTCTTCAAATATCTAAGGATGCTTCTAAGTTCAAATCATTTAAGAAGTAAAGAAACTTTTGGTTAAGCAACAAGTCCACATTGTACTTACATTTAACTTTCACTTTGATCGTTTTTTCATCTGTTAAATTGTGACTTTTAACTGTGCATTTGTAAATTCCTGCGTCTTCGTGGCTAACCCTTCGTAACAACAACGTTTTCTTTAAATATCCCACACCGTCGATCACGTTCCTATCTTTAGACCATGATGCTGTGGGAGGAGGGTTTCCACTTGTACCGTTACACAAACACGCAATTTCCTCATGCTCTTTCACAGTGAGAAATCCAGAACAATTCGTTATGGCATCAGGCGACTCTAGATCAAATACGGATTAGCAGTAGTATTAGTTAAATCAAACAGTTCGTAATTTAACACTTTGACGACCAAGGACGTAAATCCTGGGGGGGGATCGGGGGACATATCCCCCCACTTTTTGGACAGAGGGGGATACATACATAATTATCCCCCTCACTTTTTGCAAAGTTCATGACAACTGAAGCCTAATTTCTGTTCCCTCGGCGCTTATGGTTCCATGTTTACCTTTACGATTTTCCGATATAACCTTTTTCAGTCCCAATTCTTACCTAGGTATTGTTGGTTCGAATACATAACAAATTATGAAAATTTGCCAAGTTATTTTACAGTCCGATCGTTCTTCTTTGGACGCCATTTTGTAAACAATCAGAAATACTTTGTTTAGTCATACTATAACGTCTTTGTTGCTGTTTGGAGGAAATGCATGGCTTCGTTTCGATTGAAAAAATAAGGTTTGAATGTTGTTCCAAAGAAGTAATCTCAGAATGCCGGAAAAGGCATTTCATAAACATTAGATTTAAAAAAATAACAACCAACTTTCAGAGGGAATGCTTCCACATCACTCGGCCGGCTCCGTCCCCCCCACTTTTAGGAAGCTATTGTCGCTCTTGTTGACGACGGATATCTGTCCAGCTCACATAACCACCTATATAACCCACAAATTTAGCGTGTACAGCCTCTCGAGTCTTCAATGGAAAAAGTGTAGGCTAAAACTACGTGAGTGGAATACTATATTTATTCATTCACAAAATTATTTTACGGAAAAACTGGAGCGAACGCCTGTTGCCACACAGATGGACTGTTGAATACTTCGGGTCAGCGGTGCACGTGTGTTGATTAGGTTGTCGAGCGATCACATTTTGAAATCTAGATCATCAAATGTACTTTTCTAATAATTTACTTTTAAACCGTTTTACGTAAAAGTTTAACTTAAGTTGGATTTCCGGCACCGTTAAGTCCTTTATGTTACCGTTCGGGTTTATGTTATGTGTATTCATCTTGTGATTAAGTATCTTTTTAAGTATATTCTGCTAGAATAAAACGACGTTTAACCGAATTCAAGTCGTAAAATTGGGGTTCAAATCCGTTAAAATTACATTCCAGAGACTTTCTCGTAAGAGAAGTTCGGACTCAAAAGGACAGGAAGAAAGGATTTTAAAGTCCTTTTGTCCTTTTGAGTCCGAACTTCTCTTACGAGAAAGTCTACTCATTCGAAATCTTAAACCCTCTTTAAATGCCAATATTGGCTCAGCACCACTTTTCCTTTTATAATTTTTCTTTACTATTCCATGTTGTTTGTGTTCTTATACCTGTAACTTTTATTTTTAGTACGTCCTCTGATTGGTTAATGCTTGAATATTATTACACCTTGTAACTATATATACTTAGGCTTTAGGCAGTATGTAAATTATTCTCTGATGATGTTGTGATTAATACAACGAAACGTTAGAACTTTATTAAATATTACTATTTACTTCTGTGTCCGACTCGATGGCTTTCGTAAAGATATTTTGCTGGGCTTTGATATTCCTTTTGAGATTATGTTCACATAAAATCAGAGTTGTCGTTGAGTCACGCCGACTTTCTACGACAATCTGCGTTCGACTAGGAAAGTTGAACCAAGTTCAACTTTCCCAATCGATCGTCGATCAGTCGCAGACAGTCTGCGATCGTCTCCATTCGAACTGTGTTTGTGTTCACATAAAAAATACGACACTCGTCTGTGGCGGTCTGTGCTTGTTTACCGATTTCATTTGAACCAGGCTTAAGTCTTTAACTCCTGAATTTTGTTCCTTTTGTTCTTTGTTCTCTCTTTGTTTTTCCGTTGTTCACTAACTGGTTCTTTTTTTTTTTGAAGCGTCATTTTGACCCCTATTCCTACTTAAAGAGTTAAGGGGCAAGACCTAGTGTTACAGGAATGCCCAATAGCTGGCGTGATAATCGCAAGGGACTTCAATCCATACGACTTATATAGGCAAGAACTGCATGCTATCAACTTGACCACAGTGCAAATCTTCTGACGGGGACTTGGGATACTGAAGAATCGAGAATTGCTGAATTGCGGTTTCGTGTTGTACATAGGTTCTGCTTTTCAAAGGCTGAAAGATAATGTCTTACGTAATCTGGCAACTAGACTTTTGCAGTATATAACGAGGCCTCAAGAGTAAATTATACAAAGCTGTAGCTAACTGTTCTGTGTAACAGAGAAAATCCAGGTTGAAATGTACGCGACACAGCTTGGCTTAATCAATATCATTTCATCCTACATAAATGTTGAGTAGTTTAGCTGTTTACACTCACAGAAGACATGTCTACAAAAGAGACTACAGTGACACTTTAAAGGGTAAACAAGTCAGGCGAGAATATCTATATATTCTGATGAAGAATCAGTAGCGCCTGTTTAAAAACAACAGATATTTCTTACCTAGAATTATAACCAGTACAGACGAGTTAAGGACTGTTTCGTCACGAAAAGTAATTATGAATGCTGAAATAGCAGATAATGGAAGTTATACATATAATATGTATAAGTTCCATTATCTGCTATTTCAGCATTCTTAAACACTAACGTCGCCTGGCCGGTAATGTCTACTTTAGTGTGATCAATAATAACTCGACGACTGACAATAGAATCTTGCGCCAAAGTTTCAGATGAGCCAGGTTTGGAAAAGATCCAAGTTATGAGGCGAATATCACTCCGGGCAAAGTTGTGAGTCCACGGTAATGTAACTGTTGATCCTGGAGACCAGTAAGTGACATTACCCAGCTTGGAGTCAAACAAAATCTCAGCTGTATAAACAAAAACAAATTTTAGGAACAACTTATTTTAGGAACAGGTCTATGTCTATAGCATTTACTTGAAATTAATATTAAGTACGACGTTTACAGAATGGCTGGTGTATTACTTATGTCAATGCTAATTGGACATTAAGGAAGATCACTGCATATAGCAAGTAATGCCTGGGATAACCCAAGATTCACCATAGCTAATTCACATGCTTTTGTGAGCCTGGTGTGAAAATCCGAAACATATTTTTGCTAGGAATACGAATCCATCAAATTCATTAACACTTCATCAACAAAATTGATTCGTTGTAAAAGTTGTCTAATAGGCTAAAATTGAAGTTTAAAAGACAAATGGCCCTTACTGTAACTGGAAACCGAACAAACTTTAGTGCTAGCCAACAGTTGTTGTGAAATGTGTGAAAACAACGAAAACTAACAATCACAACCGAGAAATTATCGAGAATCTTCTACCCCATTCAGACCTTCTTACCTCGAAAGTCTACTTGAGAGGACTGGGGAACGGTTTATGATAAACTGCCTTCGAAGCAATAAAAAAACCCCAATAAAAAAACAAAAAACCGGGAAGCCCGGTTGAAACATGGAACACTAGTATGAGCTCTTAATTGGGAAACTTTTTTTGTTTGTTTTTTTTTCAGAAGCATCATACCTTTGCAGATATTTCGAAAGTACAACTAGGTTTTTCATTATGTATTTAATATAGGGGAGGTCTGCACTTTTAATTGCCCACTTACTATGTCTCCTTTTTTATTTGCCTTTGTTCACAACCTGCGGAACTACGATAAGACTGATCAACATTACGCCCTGCACGTTTCCGTTTGTTAGTTATTAAAACATGGAGTCCATACTATTATCCGGAATATTTTATTCTTATTATACGTCATTTTTATAATATTCCTTTATTTCTGAAAAGATCATGAAGTTTTTGGCCTGAAATTTTTCCCTACGAAACAACAGTGTAACTGTAATATCATAAATTGTTAGGTAACGTATAGAACGGAACAGTTTAAGAGCATTGTATTTTAAATTGAGTAGAAATGGGTAGCAAACAACCAAAGGTCAATCATGCAGACGGAATCAGACCACTCTAGCACTCACATCATTCATTGGAATTCATTTACCAAATACTCCCATTCTTACAACGAAGCCAAAATGATATTAGCCTAACCGTCGAGGGTGAATAGTGTCTTTCGCGCAATCTGATTGGCTTCCCTATTTCAGAATATCCTGCCCTATTCATCTCCTAGCAAAACAAGATGGCTTCCCGTTCTGGTTTAATTACGGAAGAATTTTTTCTCAATAAACGAAGCCGCCGTGTCAGTCAAGACCAAAGAGCAACGAAATTTTGTTATAAAGTAAAGAAATAAAGATATTTATTTCTTTACTTCTTAGCGATAAATGTATTCAGGCTGTGTTCAAAATGTTATGTATTCAAATGATGAGTGGACGACAAGCCAACGTTCGGTAAAACATTTTTAAAAATTTTAAAAAGATATACAGTATATGTGAAAACAGTTATGCGACGTATATGCGAAAACTATTATTCTTCTCAGTGTTGGTGAATAGTGTAGATATTTACCGAGCCGCTTCGCGGTTCGGTAAATGTCCACAAGTACTCACCTTCATTATTCATAATGACTGTTTATTATTTTCATCGATTTACTTGTGCAATGCAAATTGCAGAGTTTCAATCACAAACATGCGGAATTCAAAACCTTGAGTTGTTGTCATAGTTATCAGTGAAACTCTATTCCGCCATTTCACATAAATATAGTCCGCTAAGACTGATTTTTATGAACCTTTAGCTTAAGAAACCTCCAATTGACACATTTTTGACGAAACATCTCCTCAAGTCTGTTAATCAGGTCAAACAAAGATGGCAGAAGTCGCACATACACAATGCTGTCACGGGAGAGAGGGCAGTTGGACAACTCGAGTAAAAATGGTATGAAAGCTTTTCGTGAAGGTCTACGTCGATGAGGCTGTAAAATTTAAGCGATAAGTGCATAGCAAACATTGTAAATCACCGTTTTGAAAGACATTTGGAAAAACCTACCAACAACTAGATAAAAACGAAATGTCCAAATAATGCCGAAGACTTCCAATCAAAATGCTCCACAGCTTCGTAAAGTAGGACGGAAAATACCGAGCAATTTTGCAAATTTGTGACACGCAGGATAAAAAACAGAAAACACGGACTCGCGCTACCTAGATAGCCGGGGTAAAAAATACTTTGCTGATGTAAATCTGAACATATTGCTTAATGGAAATTGTAATAAAAACGAAGAAGAAAGAAAAATTAGGAACAAGCAAAAAAAGAGAAAAAACGAGTGTAATAATGAACGGAATATTTAATCAATTGACCTACACTTCTAAAGTCAACTAATACAGTTGACTATAGAGGTATTCGAACTCCCATCTTCGTGTTATCGAACCGCTGAAATAGAATGCAATAATGTTATGCGAAGATGCCGATGCCACAGGAAGAGGCGGAACACCGGAATTTTTTAAAATATTTTTATAATTCAATTGTTGGTCACCATGCTTACGTTATTACTTAATTTTCATGCATGGAACGAAAACTTCTTCACCAACAATTACACTCAATGGTTTAAAAAATAAGAACAAAACTGTCCTGAAAACTAAAACAATGTGTGTGCAGTGATCAAACCTTGTGTTAGTAGCGCTGGTTCCTATCCAGTATCGTTTCACTGCAACATCATTCGCATGCAGGTCTTCACGCGAGATCTTCTTTAAACGGATCCAAGCAATACTCACTCCAAAAAGGGGTTAGGGTAGTTTTCCCCCAAGTCCATCTGTGTTTTTCACAGTTTCTTTAAGAAGTCTTTTTGAACGTTAGTTTTTTGATGTTTAGGAAACATGAGAGCTTGGATATATTGAAGTAGATGAACGATCTTCAAGCTCGATACTCAGATATCATTTTCTGAGTATCGAGCTTGAAGATCGTTCATCTACTTGAACGTTAGTTTTATCAATCGTCTGGACAGTCGAGAAGTAGTTGTAGATATCCGAACGTTCAATACAAATCTTCCGAGGAACTAATTTCTTTAAACCTCAATTTCCGGTGGCCAGTGGCGGATCTACCGTGTCAAACCGGTCAAGCGATTGAGGTAAAAAATCGACAGCTCAAATTCAAATGTAGACATTGCATTATGTAACTACTTCCACGGAAGTCAGTCAGCCGCAGATTAAAGTCAGCGGATTGTTTTGTTATTCTTGATCGATCTGTGTTCTATTTCAGTACTTTGATTGGTGCTTGGACGATTTAACTGATCTGTTGTGAATCTGATGGATTTGTCTGAATTTGGTGTGGATATACCAGGCAATTAATTGGCTATTGCTCAAATTTCTTAAGCTCTCACTGGCCAGTAGGTTCCGACAGGTCTGACTGGATCTCCTGGTGCAGTAATTTACTCATCGATGTCGAGTTAGTTTGATCCTTTAGACATCTCAAAATTATGTATCAGTCATGATTTCGGTAAGCGATTTTGAGAGTGTAGTATCCGCTTTTAGAAGAAACGAACGGTGCTTTTTGTGAGAAATCTACGATGAACTAATTGCCGAGGCATTAGTTCCCCAGCATGCAAAGAAAGGGAAGACTGGCATCGCAATAAGGTAGGTCGATAGATTTGGTTTAATCATGCACTTTAAGGACTTTGCTAATGTGATGAGTAAACTATAAGATACTCGTGCTGCTGCTAGCGCTTGTATAAGGTCGTACAATTTTAAATACGTTCCTTCTATATGACATAATACCCTAGTGCGTTCATTAGCATAATTTTGGGTTGGCCAGGGTCAGACAGTCGTGTGTTTGTTTTCAGTCAGTTATGAATTGTAAAGGAGTCGCTTAATCAACTGAACGCCTCTGTTTATCAGCTCTTGGCGCCTTCGAATGCTACTTCAATTTTAAAATTGATACTTAATTCTGACGTAAGAATACTGGAATCAATTGAACTTTTTCTCAATGTCAACAGTTACTTGCAGCATCCACGTTCTGGTCTGTTTTCTTGCTGAGCTCGAGGAACATTGCGGTAAAAATTCAAATAATCCTGTGCCTTTATCTGTTTATGTTGAATGTTTTGACTCTGATTTCTGGGGCGGATCCAGCTCGAATTCCGACTGTTGCTGAGAGGACATTAACCTAGGGCAGTTCCCCTGGAACCTCGCAAGGGTTCGAGGGGCGGATCCAGTTCAAAATGAGACTGTTGCTGAGAGAGAATTAACCTAAGGGGATCCGGAGCTATGCTCCCACGGAAAATTTTTAAATTCTGAAACCTCGCCAACGCTATTTCCCACAATTTTGAGGGCATTTTATACAACAATATTACAAGCATCATCGGAAAAATGATCAACTGTTATGGCAAATTACAAATATCTTTGTAAAACTCGTGTCTATCGCAAAGCAGCAAAAACACTGATATTCAAAAAGACGGGAACAGTAATAAAGCGTGGAGGTAGATGAATGATCTTCAAGCTCGATACTCAGAAAATGATTTCAGAGCCCCAGACTGGGATCAAACCCGCAACCTTCTGATGACCGGTTAGACGCTCTAACCATTGAGCTACCGAGACTCAGATGGTGAGCTAAGGTGCAAATTCGATATATATGTGGGACCTAAGCGGAAGCCACTATATATTAATAATAATTGAAGCTGTTTGATGTTTGAGGAAACGTGAGAGCTTGGATATATTAAGGTAGATGAATGATCTTCAAGCTTGATACTCAGAAAATGATTTCTGAGCCCCAGACGGGGATCGAACCCGCAACCTTCTAACCGGTCATCAGAAGGTTGCGGGTTCGATCCCCGTCTGGGGCTCAGAAATCATTTTCTGAGTATCGAGCTTGAAGATCATTCATCTACCTTAATATATCCAAGCTCTCACGTTTCCTCAAACATCAAACAGTAATAAAGCGAATTAGCAATAAGGAAATGTAATTTTGACAAGACCACATGGCACAACATACACTCCAAGATCTCATATTACTTAGTGATAAATTTGGGATTTACATTGCCTGGTAAGTGCGGCAGGTCCGTCCACCTTCCATAGCTAGACTAACTACAATCCGCCCGGGGTTTAGTTTTAAATGTCAAAACACCGTTTGCATTTTCCCTTACAGTTCTCTTTGCTAGTTCACGAATGCTTATACTTCGAGACCACAGGCAGCTCAGTGATTAATATATCATAAATGTATCATGCATATTTAAATATAATGTAATTCATAATTATGCATGAAACGTAAATCTAAACAAGTCCTTACATATCGGTCAAAATCTTTGATATTCTTACCGTAGACGTGATTCAATGAACGCGACTCCATCCTGACTACGTGGTAATGGTTGCTTTTAAAATTGACGCAATGAAACTCCACGATTTAAGTCACTTGTTTTGTAACTATAACCCGCAGCACATATAAAGACGGTAAGAGAGGAAGAGCATGACAGAGAACAACAGGAAGGTTTAGTTGATAACCGTGATGATGTGCAGGAGGCAGTTGAACCGGGACTTGTTCACAATCATGACTTGGATAGACAAGATGCTGAAGAAGATAGAGAGGAAGAGGGGTCCGACGTCGGTGAGTTCGAACCTCCAGTAATCGGTCGACCTCGGAGAGCAAAGAGTACCAGGATGGCATGAATAGTACGAGACGGGAGAAGACTACTAAACATTTTCAAAACTGATTTAGGATTGTCATAAAGTGAACAATCAGACTGAAGCTAGTATATAACCTTATGTTGTGTTATAGTTAGTTATAGTTTGCGGCTGGTGAACTTCTTATAACTATTGATAGAAAGTTTTGGAGGGATGTAGTGTCCAGGACCGCGCGGACACGGGGAAAAGGAAAAGCATGGCGGCCATATTTTGATGTGATTCTGTAAACATGAGATTAAGTGACAGTATTAAAGTATTTCACTCGCTCACTCTCATAACGAAGAATCAATGTTAGTCAACAGCAGGTCTCCGCTACGATTTACGGCATTTATTATATATTGTGCGTTTGTATTTACTATCTTTTTAGAATTAAAGTTTTATTATTAAGCAATTGAGAACCCGCACGATGAAAGGAAATATCTCAAATGAAGATGTTTACAAAAGAAGAACAACACTATACTCAACATTTTCAAATTACCTCGATCACTGCTTTGCATTCAATTTTTAAATGTAAGCGAGTAAGAGTTTAGTCATTGTGTGATGATTTAGCGTATTATTCTAGCTTTAAAAATCTGAACTCGTACTGTACTTGGGCAAACTGTTCACTCAAACAATGTTTATAATTATAAACGTCAAGAGTACGTTACAACAGTCAGTACCTTGTTTACTCTTCCTCTGACCGAGGACTATCTGTAAACTTTTTTTTCTGCTTTGTTGCGGGTAATTTGATATTTTTTTTCCTTTTAATTTTTAGTTTCCAAAGGTTCATTTGGCTGAGCGACCCTTGTCAGTCCTTGTGGAAACACGGGGTTTCTGTATTTCAAAATGGGACCTTATGACGATATTTTATGCAATTTTTATCACTGCTAGTATAGAAACTTGCGTATTGTAATGTGTTGCACTCTGTAAATCACAGCTTATGGAAACATATTCACAAAGATGTAAGTGATCATATTATTTTGAAAAATACTTACATGTTTTTGTTTTACTGTATTAAAGATCAAGTGTAATAATTTTTCATGTACTGCTAATTGAGAGTTCAATTAATGAAGAACCATTAAGAAATGTGGGAAAGTTTGCATCTTTTCATCAAAGAGATATTCGAATCATAGAAAAATTTGAATTTTCAAGGTCATCATTAGTAATCTTGCTGCAAATTTCAAGCTTGAAATATGTAGTTTCAAAAATTAACCCCCCCAACCGCCTTTGATAATTCCTGTTCATTTCAAGGCATGAAAGTATAACATAAACGGCAGTCATCAATTATCAGATCACTGATTTTGGATTTTTGGCTTCACACTGTCTCAAGACAAACCAAATGACTTTTTAAGCTTTTATAATGATATAAATATATAACTATATAGAAATGGCAAGAGTACAACAGGAATAAATTTAAAAAAAAATGTTACCATTTTACTTTTAATGTATAGTAGTTTATTCCATGTTTAGTTGGCAATGATATTCCATATGTAGGTCAGACTGACTTTCAGCATACTCATTAACTTCTCATGATTTTTCCAAAATTACAAATATGGATGTACCATTAAAAACAGTATATACGTGTGTGACTATTAAATGAGTGGTTTCATCAAAACTGAAGTTGATTTCAATTGAAAACTCTTGAAAAATTAGAGCTGGATGTTACAAGTGGTGTCATGAATTAGCATTGGAATGTATTAGCAAAATCAAACAGATTTGGCCATTGTATGTACAACCCTCTGTGCTTCCAAGTTGTTTTGAAACAAAATTCATCATTTCCATTTTAATGATGATATATTTATAGTAATATTTTTACCTCAACATTCCAGTACAAATATTTTACAAAATAATGCTTTGTGTAAGCTTATCATAGCCTGGGTTTCCTTCTTTGGAAAATAATTGCAGGTCTAATAGTAAAAGGAATCTACTTGAAAGAGTATTAATAAGGTTGGTGGAAGTCTAGCAAGGAAAGTTGGTAAAAGAAGAGGGCTGTTTTGTTCAATAGTGACTGAATGAACTGTTCATTAAGTCACTTGATTTTTATTCGAGAAATTCTGCTGAAGGTTTAGGGAACATTCCCCATTTGGTAGCTCCATCAGGTGTACCAGCACTGACCAACACATCTAGTCAGGGTCAAACTTTGGCTGCTGCACCTATAGATTACAGGAAAAACTGTTTGCAAAAGTAGTACAAGAGAAAAATAAAAGCCATACAAGATCTGCTGTGAAAGATTTTCAATAGTAACAGCTCAACTTGATGGTGGCACACTAAAAGTGATTGAGCTAGTAATTGTGCGACATATCAGCCAAATACTGCAAATATTTAAGGATTAATAACTTTGCTTAGCAAGTTTATTGACTGCATTGCTAGTTCTTGGAAACATTAATGTTTACATACCAAGTTAGATTAGGAAAACTTGCTCTTAAACAATTCCCAAGTTTTTCCCGTTTCGTGTGCTGTCTTCAGAAAATGTGTTTTGAAATTCTTAATTAGACTGGGCTCGCACTGTGCTGTGAAACGTTAATTCAACAACTTTTCATATCTTTCAAAAATGAAAATATAGCCACAGGTTGATCACTCCACTAACGTAAGAAACGTACTGTAAATTAACCGAACCAGTATTGACGGAGTTATAAAGACCATGAGAAGGTTACCAGCCGATAAACAGATGGCACAAGGACAAAATACCAGGTGCATTATTGTTCTTAACTGACTCGAATTGTGAAGATGACCGACAGATTTTGAAGAACTAAAGCCACGACCATTCTGAGCAGTTCATAACAATTTGCTAAAATTTTCTTAGTTTTACAATGTATTCAGTCTTTGTGAAAGAAATGTGATCAACATACCTTTGCTTTATGTGATTAGCTCGATAAAATGGCTGCCTAATGTCTTTAGCTCCAAAAAATTGCTTTAGTTAGTGAAACTACTTATTGTTTCCTTGAAATTTGGGCAAGTTACACTTGCGGAGAACATGGTGGCCGGCCGGCTTCCTTTATGCGCGAGGCAACATGTGCTGGGACAAAAACATCAGAGTGCCGACACGAAGTGAGACATCTGGTTGTTCCTTATCCTGTGCCAGAATGGTGCCAGGCATCGATTCGACGTACTCGCTAAGCTCGATTCTCAGTTTGGGATTCGTTGTTCCAGATTTCCTTAATCTTCGCGAGTACATCGAAAAGAAACCTGATGTACGGACGTGGATGTTTTACTGCCCACCGGGTGCTGTCGAAAGATTTGAGGCGGAAAAATTGTGTTTTGTGGCTGTGTTAGGAGAGATGAATGTAGTTGGAAAACGGCAAAGGATAGTCAAACTTAAAACGTTCCGATGGAGAACTTGAAGCCTGAATGCTCAAATATCTCTTGGCAAGTTGGCTTAAAAGCGGAAGTTCAAGTTCGTGTCGTTGCCACCACTTCAACGGATCTTCATCGCCGTCAATAACAGGATATTTCGTGTACTGCTCGAATTCAGCAGACAAACGATCGCGAAATGACTGGGCTGCAGAAGAACGTTCCTTTGGCTTCTTGGCGTCAATGCTCCGAGGCTCAACTTCATTTTCTTTGCTGGCGGTTCTGGAATGGAATCAGCGACTTCTTCGTGTTGAAGGAAAACAGCTTGCTCAAGAAGTCTCTCTTGAACCACATTAAGTTTCGGCTCAGTTTCGTTCTCTCCCGGCTTGTCCGTTGTTGTGAGGAAATCAGTGATGTACCTCGGGTCGAGAAATGAGGTAACACCCATCAAGACTTTGAGATCTTCTGCCACGTATTTTGACTTTAAACTGCGGAGAATTTTGCGTTTCAGTTGACATGCCAACGGGAGATCACCATCTCACCTCTTCTGTGGTTTTGAAAAAATTCCATACTGCACTTCTTGCTGACATTGCGAATACGAATTACCACTACTGCACATGTTGCGACTGCGAGCACGTGTTGACGAATAAACTGAAGAAAACAGTATTTTCAAAACACTATCTCATTGGCTGATGCCGTTGAGGTCGACTTGTTAAGCGACGAGTTATACACTTTAATAACCTTCTTGTCTGCCCACACGTCTTCGCTTGGAACAAGCGCAGCCCTATTCTCGCGTTGAGCTATCTAAATGCGTGCAATCGCTTAATCATCAGTCATTTTTGTAGTTTGCTTATAGTTTGGTGTTAATCACATGTAGCATGCTTGTTTGTCTTTAAATTTTGAATCGGTTTTTCGGTTAGTCGATTATTTGATATTAAGAAGACTCGTGAAACCTATCTGTAAAAATAACCGATTCTTTCCGGTTAACCGGTTTACCGCCTCACCCTATTTGTGGCTGTGTTAGGAGAGATGAATGTAGTTGGAAAACGGCAAAGGATAGTCAAACTTAAAACATGTGTCTGTTAATGCACACTGAAATATAAAATAACATCGTTTACGCATTATGATGAAGTAAGTCACTTTACGATGAAATATTTACGCTTACGAGAAGTAATGGGACAGACAAACTCTCATATTTCTGCGAATAACACGCTTGAACACGAAGCTATGATAACAATGAATTGTAATTAATGTATTAATTGAAATATATGTACCGAAATGACCATGATTTGCACAAACACCACGTTCTCAACTTCTTTTCTGTGTAGATCATACGATAAGCGTTAAAACAGTATCTCTGCAATTTCCTTGTTCCTCCTGTGCTAAAGACGTGTGTACGAAGCGAATTTGATAGGTTACCAAATACCCTGCAGTAATGAATGGCTGCCTGGTCGCATTAAGACTGTTTTACTAGCCAGTGAGATTGCCCACCAAGTACAAATCTACTGTGACAAGTGACACTGTCTTAAAGTTATTTAATTTAGAGAGGAATCAAGAACCAAATCTCAGTCAGTTAACCAGGTCTGTTCTATTGCTCAATCATTGGTAGGGAATCAACCAGACGATAATCACAATCGTAATATGATATATGTGTATAAGTGCCCCAGCACAAAACACCAAACTAAGCCATTTGATGTGTAATTTAACAAATAATCTTGATATGACTTTATGTTTAAAACGCTTCATCGCATCGCGAAACATCATTATAGCGGGTAAAACTACATAAAGAGTGAATATAAAGTTAGTTTGAGACGGATTAAGTCATGGGAAGACGCATGCAAGATCTGCCAAGCTTGAGCTGGCGACAGTCGACTGTGACGATTGATGACAAGCGATATGTTCGCGAATATTTCTTCTCGAAGAAATTTCTTTGGACACTGGCTGTACTCTCGAAATCAGCCATCGTCAATTAGGAACCTTGAACCAAAAAATCCACGAAAAGACGTAATGCTACATTTCTTTAAAGGTGAAATTTAATTTTGACCTTCCCAAGTTTAAGATCAAAGCGTTGGAATGTTCGCAAAGCGTCGAGTGAATCAATAAAATACAGAATTCGCACTCACTTGTTAGCGTTGACTGGCGCCCATTGAAACATGACACAAAAGTCTCTTACACTGACTCTATCCGCGTCAGACTAGCCTCATATTCATTGTATAATACAATTTTATCAAGTGTGATGTTGCGCGACGAGAAGAAACCGTAGTCCTAATATAATTGTTATACTCCATGTTAAATAGCGTACATTACAGTAGCTCATTCATATCGTATTGGAATGTCTTTGAATATTATAAGAGCTTGATCGAATCTATTTTAAATTCAGCATCGAGATGAAATTACCTTACCTGCCAAAAGGCAAACCATGTAATCAATTTGCGAAAAACATGGTGTCCAATAACTTGACAGCGATCCTGTCAATTTATCGCTCGTACTTCTAGTTCATCGTTTGTGTAATGACCAATGACTTCGTTCTCTGTAGCAAGTTGTCCTTCCCGACGGTACAGTCGCAGAGCTTCGGAACGGCGTTAACCACGCTCTATGTGGCCACGGTTTAGTTAAGCCACTTTGGGGCCTAGTTTCCACAAGCGACATGACGACATAAGGACATTAACATAAGGAAAGAAAGAAAACAGTAGTTTCTTTTTTTTATTTCGTGATTTCCTTGTCATTACGACACTTTGCTGACTCCATCGCGAATTGGGGAGACTGAGTTTGTTTTGGTTTTGTGTGACCCAGTCGTTACGTCGCTTTGTGTGAAGCAGACTTGAGTTCACTTATCTTTAGTAAGTTCTTGGGTTTACGTTTGATAGGCTATGTTTGAGGTTATCGCTTACTGGAAGGTATATATTGTTGACTTTCTTACCTGAAGGCGAATGAAGTCAATAGCAGTTGTCTGAGTGATATACCGTGATTTCCAACGAAAGTAACTATTACAAGCAACACCTTCACCATATGTAACCACAGACTTCTGACCTAATTTGATTCCGGATTTACTTTATTAACCAAAGTTGACCAATGGTGTGATGCCACTTCATTCTCTACTTTAGTTTCACTATGGGAGGAAATACACACCAAATTTGTTTATCCTTGTATGTCGTCAAGCAAATATTTCCCCTCTACTGCCACTGCCCAGATGGCTAATCTGTTTTCGTTAACTATTTAATATTATATATCCATGACCTAGCAAGAAGAGGAGACATGATCCTGGTCCAGTGATTGGCTCATTCGCATATCATGGGGTCGATGGGGAATGTATTGGGATCAAATACAGCAAGCAACAATTTTTGAATTTTTTTCCATCAGTTGCTCTTTTTCTCTCTTCTTCTTAGTTGCTTTTACTTCAGCATATTTTTACTACTTATGGATTAGGATTAGCGTTAGGACCAAAGTTATGGTGATTCTACACTGTACGCGAACGCAGCGAGTGTCAAAATTTAATTGAACAAATGACACAAATCATATAGAAACATGATCTGTTTTTCAGACCCTTACCCACTCAACGAACTGAAGAGAGACCAATCAGAAAAGAGAAACAGGATTAATCTAATCCCACGAGTTGTCAACACAGATTAATTAATCACAGTAAGTCTCCGTCCACACGTATACGTTTTCACATGAACGCTTACAAAGTTTTCCGTTTACACGACCGTTTTTAAACTGTTTTCATTTGTCATCCCGTCCACACGTAAATGCAGCAACGATTGGAAAACGTTAATGCCTGTTTATTGAGCATGTGTAATATGCTAGCTCCACGCACGCTGTGATGTCATTGTCGTTTTCGAAACACTCAGTTTTTGCAACCGGAAACGCCGTTATCGTGTAGACGTGAAGCCAAAACGTAGAGAAAAGTGCACGTTTTCATTCGAATCAAGTTCATGTCACTAGCGCCCTGAGTAGATGCAACTGTTTGGTAAAAGACGCTTGCTCCAGTCATAAATTAGGATACTGTGTTGTTTTTGAGCAGGTACCCAAAAAGCTACTGCTACCAGGACTTACCCAATCCACTTGCTCGCTTGGGCTCAATTTTGCGTCCTAACTTCACAGAACTGTGGATGTTGACTTAGAGCCTATTTACCCGATTGGATTGTTGTATATGACTGTTTGATGTATTCTGTTAACTCATTGGTACGGTGGCCGGTGAATCAGCCTTAAGGTCTACCCTTTCTCCGTGCAAACATGTAGTTTCTCCTAGCTTCTGTGAGGAAATGGATCTTCGCGTTGGTAATATGACACTGTCACTTCGACATTAAAATGTGCATCTCCTATTTGTAAACGCAGCTTTTCTCTATGAAGTGACATACCTTCACCGGGAAAACGCGCATCTTCGCTGAAGAAATAAGCTTCTTCCTCTAAGAAATAGACGCCTTCTCTGTAGTAATGTGCACCTTTTTCGTAGAATAAGGCATCCTACATCTCTCTGTCCTTTCCTCGCAGAATTTTCATTACAGTATTGAGTCGATTAAACGCCTGCCCGATTTAGCACCGCCCGAATTACGAGTCGCATATGAGACAAGGATATTAAACTGCACCGCTCTGAAATATGCCTCAGGAATCGTGCCTAAGGGACAACATTACATACCCCAGGATGAACAATTGTTTTCGATAATGCCGTGATAGTAAGTACCTTGTAAATGGGTCCTTACATACATTAGGCTACAGGAGCAGATCTTCTTGCATCAACAAATGGTAGAAAAAGTAAATATTTACTTTGTCATGCAAATAGGCGTATTTGATGTGATATATCTTCCAAACGAATCTATTAAATCAAAAAATTGTGAAAGAACTAATCAGTTCGCGTGCTTGCTCTTTAAAAAAATTAAAAACTACAGAGGGTTTAATTGCAATTCAAGAAATACCAAATGCACTTTTCCTTTTGGATACTGTCATCCAAACATGTGGGATGTGGCAGCACTTGAGAAAAGCATCCCGCTGTAGCCAATTGGTACCTTATCCCAGAAAAAATAACTTGCAAAGAAACACCAATTTAAAAACAAAACAAAACAAGTCTCCTGCATCTAATACGGGCGAGAAAAAAAGCAGAGTTCAGTTAAAAAAGAATATTGCCCAATTTGTTCAGGGAAAAAAAGTTATCCTAGTTCACCCGAGATGATCGTAAGAGGTCAAGCGGTTGGCCCCAAAGCGACCAGCGGCAATCATATCGTGTGAATAACACTGATCTCTAAATAAGACTGGATAGAGCAACTGGGCTCAAGAAGTGAAGCCGGAAGTCAAAGAGCGGCAGCCATATTGGAAGGACCCAACCAGGTCCCAAACAATATGGCGTAAATAGGAGTTGTAGCGGTTAAACGGCATTTTTCGCCAATTTCAGGGAGGTTGAGATGACTTGACGACGAAATTAAGGTTCTTAATCTTATTTCAAGTAATAAATAAGTATTCTGAATTGTTTTTTTGTTTTGCAAATGCTTTATTTTGCGAAATGCACCCGTCTGTATACTTACTTCAAAATTTGATAAATGTCTATCGAGTCTGTGAGAGACTCTTGTGTATTTGTTTCTCTGTTTGTTTTTTTAATTACCTTTATTATTTGCCAATTTCCTGTGATGTGTTTTGCCTAAGTCCTGATTCATTTGTTGCTGATAAAACCCCAGGATGTATTAAACTGCAAATTTCCCGCTCATGCTGTACATGTGTTTGAACACTTGAATCGAAATATGTGGAAATCCAACTTAGCCGTTTATTTGAAGAGTTCTAACATGAAACCTCATGCAGAGGTTTCATGTTAGGTGTTTGTTACATGCAGAAAACTTTCATCGACTCAGTTACTTTCTGTTTAGTCCTCCCAAGAATAAGTCCCGATCATCCAATATATCCAATAGCTGAAGTAAAACGCCGTTCGAAACCATTGTTGACATAAGTTAAACTAAGCATGTCTCGTT
Source organism: Heliopora coerulea (assembly GCA_030142905.1). Classification (NCBI taxonomy): domain Eukaryota; kingdom Metazoa; phylum Cnidaria; class Anthozoa; order Scleralcyonacea; family Helioporidae; genus Heliopora; species Heliopora coerulea. The sequence continues at coordinate 21,369 of JASJOG010000432.1, read as the reverse complement.
GCTCAGCTAAAAATCATGGTTGAACTGGCAAGAGAACACACTGTGCGATTGGTTATCTTAATTTTTCAGAGCTGAAGCTTTACTTACTGTTGCTGACTGTTGTTCCCACCATATAATGCTGTACATTCGTTGGCCAGCAACACTTCAATGCTTCTGAAAATCTTTATCGACAGGTTATTTTTAGTATGAACTGTTGCTCCCACCATTTCTTCGATGTTTCACTAAACTTCTCAATGATGCTAGATTTTCTTGCGGGCTACGCTCGTTTTTAGGGGCTTTTGTCCCGGCTTGCAAGCCAATCATGCAGGAATATATGAATTGTAACCATAATTATCGAAAAGCTGAGATTTCCGAGTTTTTTTGTGGCCAAGTAAGACAGATGTAGCTTTTTTCAACGCTTACTAGAGAAGCAAATTCATCTGATTCTTAATTTTTGACCAGAAAATCTGTGTGTAGCTTCAGGAACAGCCGCAACCTGCCTCTGGGTTTCTCAAGGGATAATTTGGTGAAGGACGACGCAATTTGTCGTCAAATGTCGCTCAAAAAGTCATGTACGAAACGTTGTGACTTAGTTAAAAAAATTCCCAGGTTCGCCATTGGTAGTGGCCTTAAAAAAAGTTTGCTTTTGGTAAAAGTTTGGTTCGACGAATTCTGGGCATCATTTCTAAAATGGTGTTTTTGTAAAGAAGGAAAACATTGTTTATCCTTATTGACACGGCTTCCTTCCAATTACACTCACCAGTTTAAACAGAACACTCTATTTAGCGTTAAGTCGGCGGGTTTAGAGATTTTTTGACAATTGAAGGAAACAGCGGAAAGTGTTTGAGAATAACACGATTGTAGCTTTACGGACTGTCTGTTCAATGTCCGCGATCACACCATTTTAGGAGGGAATGAGGATGAACTGTCCTTTGCTCATTCGCAGCAAAAAAGGATGAACCACTGTGGTTAAAAAGTGTAAAAGGATAATGAATTGAAGGAATCCGGGAGCTGCAAGTTTTGCCAAACGTGTTTGTTCAGGAAACTCCCAGTGTCCGTACTGATCCGTTCCGAAATCACTCGTCACATTTTAGTGTACGTTTACAGCAAACGACGGGTTTACCTGTACCGATCAGTGGGATTGGTGATCCAGTTACACACGGTGCGAGTAAAGTTCCGAAGCTAAGAGATTTCGGTGTTCTCAGCGACAGTAACCCATACATCGTCTACTTGACGATTTGCGTTCAACGATAAAAGAAAAACACGGAGTCCCCTTTTTAACACGACGCCTGCCACAGGCAGCCTGCCTGGTAATAATTTAAACGCCTGCCGCTCAGTTGAGTGAACTCTACCGTAGTTTCGTTTACATGCCTTTGTTACCGGCGGTCTCTGTCTTTATGGGCCTTTCTGCTTTGTCTTTATCGGTTTCAGTTTGCTTTCGTTTTCGCCGCTTTTTGTCCACTTTCTTTGCTGGCCTTCATTTTCTTGTTCTCTTTCCATGGTAAAAAGCGTTATTTCCTCACTTAGAATGCAGTTTTTTAGTAAACGTTGTCTAAAGATTTTTTCTTTTTTTCCTCTGTCGTCATGGTTTGATTTTACTTACTGTTGCCAGTATAAATTCGAACGCCTGCCGCTACCTAGAAACCTTGATGCCTGTCTCCGGGTTTGCACACGGCATACTTGACTGAGCCGGATTCCACTTACATGTACCGAAATACACACAAACATAAATATGCGCTACAAAATTTTGCTCCTCTTCTAACCTCGCGTGTAAATGGACCCCACTCACGTCGAGATCTGTATGTTAGCGCCGGGCTTATCGCTGCGGACGAGGGAAAAGGATTGGAAGAATCGTCATCACCAGCAAGGAATATTTCCATTAAGAATCAGAGTGGTCCACTTACAGCGGATCCGAAAACTAGTTCAAATAGACGTAGGCCAAAGATTTTTGAACCAACTCTCTAGCAGCACATAAAAGCGAGTGAATTCCCTCTTTCCAGTCCTTCTCCATTTCGAAGCAATATATCCCAATCAATTTTTTAAGGTTTGATGAAACCTTTCAAGAGCGCCGTGACTTTCCGGATATGCAGGTTATTTATCTTGCTTGACATTCAAATCATGCACAATCCGCAGGAAAATATCTGATGAAAGTTTGAACACTGGTCAAACTGGACGGACTTTGGAAAGCCAATCAGCAAGAAGAATTTAATCAAAGCTTTTACAGTAATTCCAGTCTTGACGTTCCTCGAAGGTATGGTCTTAGGGAATCTTGTAGAGGTGTACATAATTGTCAAAAATTACTGATTACCAGATATAGTCTTGGGTAAGGGACAAAGACGATGAACAATTACCCAACAGAAGGGCTCTTCAAAGGCTGGGACCGTTTGAAGATTAACTTTGGAATCAACTGGTTTGGTTTTCCTACCAGTTGACAAATATACGGGAGATTTGTTCGCAGTTGTCAGTAGACATACTTTCAGATCGCGATACAGTAATGGAGTTAATTCTATCAAGGCATGAGCTCGTTCCTGACGAATTTACCGCAAAAAAGTTTGGAAATTCAGAAGGAACAAGTGGTCGGGGCTATGTGGAGTTTGCTAAAAGGAAGGAACTGTTATTTGGACGTTATTACCTTTCTATTCAGTTGCATAAATGATTTCGAGCAATACAGACAAGACAAAAGTTCAGTAGCAGCGAGGTGACGTATTATGCAGGATAACAATACAGAAACTGGCATGGAAGTCATGGATGAGGAGAAGCTACTGGGAGAATCTACCGAGACATACCTTGCCTCTGTTCTCGACAGTATTGTTATGAAACATACATTCCATCAGCTAACTTGGTGGTCTGCAAATTATTATGAATTAAATGGAATTTATAAAACGTCAACCTAATCTATTGTGAAAATAGCTGCTATGAATAGGTAGACGATCGTATCGCAAAAGTTGTAATGTTTGTTTGAGTTTTGTCTAGTTTTAGACGTGTGAAGTTGTTATCTTATTTTTGTAACCAGCACCATAATTAGTCCTCTCGAAAATGTCAGTTACCGATCTGGCTTAAAAGGTTTCTGTCTATGTTATCGAATGTAAGGTCAAGGTACAAGTTGGTATTGTTAAATTCTTGCTCTGGTTTGTGTTAGTCCCGCGTATATTGACTGAATACCTCACTGAATTCCACATATGATGTAATCCGATTCAGATTAGATTTGAACTCGAAATATGATGTGAAACTGTGAAATAACATAACTGAGATAAGAATTGGTATATTCTGATTTTACCATTTCAACTTTACAAAAAACTATATTAATTTAGTACTAGAAAATCTTTTTCAAACATCCTTGTTGATTACGTTACATTCCAAACAACGCCTTCGCCCGGCAGAGCGAGAGACTTGATCAGAATGTATCTGATTGGTCAACGTCTGATGTCACTCACTGTCAACCAAAACTGCCCACGAAAAGCATAAAAAGAGATGCTCCTTTTACAACAGAGAGAGCAGAAAGGAGGAGCCCACGAAAGAGCAGAGAAGAGGAGTCCACAGAGCAGAGCAGACAACAATAGAGCAGATAAAGCAGAGCTGAGAAGCCAGTGGAACAGAATTCACATTTGGAAGAACTACTAGCGAGCTGAACAGTAATTGAACATTTACGATTATTAGTTATTATATCTTGTTTTGTGATCCAATAAAGATCCCGTTACCTCGCCAAAGCGTGACTCTACTGAGCTAAACACCTCTCATTTAACAGTATGAATGCAGCCATGTTGCTATGAGTGACTCGCTCAAACGACTTCATGACAACTAGAACGATAAGGCAGGACCTGCCAAAAAAGCCAAACCGGCTCATCCTACTCACCTGTCTGAGCCAGACACAGATAACTCTTACTCAGAGGCCTCATTAGGAGAGAAAGACAGGATTAAAAACGCTGAAAAGGAGGCACAGAATGACGAAACAGACGCCTTGCTAGATGAAATTGAACACTCGCTTAATGAGACCGGTGAACCGGTGAACCGATGAACCGGTCTCAGAGAAATTAATGCAAATTGCTAATAAGCATTGGCTAAAAAAGCTGAGCGACAACCAGCTGAAAGAAAAACTAGAGAAATACTATAGACCAGCAAATTGCGAAAAACTAACTGTGCCACAAGTAAACCCAGAAATCTGGGGAAAGTTGTCAAGACTTGCAAAAGGTAATGATCTAAGATTTTTCCTCCCTCACACCAACGTTAAAAAAGTTGGACGCATACTGCTGAAGAGCACTGATTTTCAACTGAAAACAAAAGCCGATAGTTCTGAGTTCAACCTTGAAGACTTGGTACGCATGAGCACGGATGTCCCAGCCTTGCTTGGCCATGTTAGTTTTGAGATAGCTGAAAGAGGACGTGACAGCATTAGGCCAAATCTGAAGAAAGATTATGGCACTCTGTGTTCGCCAAATGTTCCCGTGGCAGCATTTCCTTTAGGAGACGAGTTCCAAACTGAGCTCAATCAGATAAGAGCACCAAACAAGATTGGATATACTGCAAGCCGCTCAAGTTCGCAAAAGCGAAATTTCCAAGGCTCATCCTCAAAACATGGGAGGCCTTTTTTCAACCAACCATCGGGAAGCGACCATTCACTAAGTACAGTTCGGAGAAAAAAACACAGGACCGTCTCCCTCAACAGAGGAAAGAGATATGCCAATACTCGACCGACTTCCTTCAATAAAGATAAGTGAATATGAATCTCGTTTTCCTCATCTCATCTCGTACCTTAGACACCAAGTATGTTTATTTCACGCTGGGAGACTTGCCAACTATTTAGACGCATGGAAAACGTTAACCTCCGACCAAGAAATTCTGACAACTATAACAGGGAAACTCACTGAATTTAAAGACAAACCTGTGCAGACCATCACTCCGGCTCAACCTCACTGGAATGGGCCAAAAAGTAAATTTCTCGACAATGAAATAGACTCACCGCTTCTTAAAGGCGTAATCACGCATTCGACGCATGAACCTGGGGAATTTATCTCCCCAGTTCTTCTTCGTGACAAACGAGACGGATCGTTGCGAATGATATTGAACTTAAAATCACTAAATCAACATGCTGCATACCACCACTTTAAGATGGACACTTTATGGACGGCCTTCTCTGTGATGAAACCGGGGTGCTACATGACATCCATCGACCTACAGGACGCTTATTATTGCTTTCTCATTAATAAACAACATCAACAATACCTTAATTTTTTGCGGAAAGGCAAACTTTATCAATTTCCATGTTACCCAAATGGATTAGCCTCCTGTCCTAGGAAGTTTACGAAAATGAAACCTGTGCATTCCACACTGAGGAAAGCTGGTCACCTTTCAAGGGATTACATAGATGACTCATGTTTATCAGGTGATGACTATAACCAGGGCGTTGAAAACATTAAAGCAACCGTCACTTTATTTAGCCAGATGGAATTAGTTGTACACCCAGAAAAATCAGCATTATATCCTACACAACGAATTGTGTTCCCGGGATTTAAACGTAACTCAGTTTCTAAGACTACTTCACTTACACTTGAGAAAGCTCACAAGGTCAAAGAAGTTTGGGAAAACCTGTTAAAGAACATCTCACCTTCCATTAGAAAGGTTGCCAAAGTCTTGGGGCTTCTCACTTCAAGTTTACCAGCCGTCATGTATGGTCTGTTTCATTATAGGTGGATAGACATGAATAAGTTTCAGGCCCTTAAAACCAGTAATGGGCAGTTTGACAAATCTATGCACCTATCTGATGAAGCAACAACTGACCTTAAGTGGTGGGTTCATTCAATTGACTGATGTTATAATGCAGTTAATCAAGGGGAGCCAACAATGACCATGACAACTGATGCATCAAAAATTGGGTGGGGATTTCTATTACAGGATACCCCCATAGGAGGCCAATGGACCCCAGAAGAAGCCCAAAAATATATTGACTATTTAGAAATTAAATCAGTATTACTCGGACTGAAATCTTATAAAATGGATATTACAAATAAGCACATCAAAGTTCTAGTGGAGAACACCACTGCAGTCTCATGCATAAACCATATGGGGGCATGCCATTTCAAAGATATAAATAAACCTGTAATCACTATTTGGGAGTAGTGTATAAACCATCATATGTGGTTAACTGTTGTTCACATTTCAGGTACTAAGAATACTTTAGTGTACAAAGAGTACAATGCAAAGCGCAATGAAACAGAATGGGCTTTAATCCCACAGCTATTTCAAGGATGCAATAAAAAAGCTTGAAATCACACCAGAGATAGACTTGTTTGCCTCTAGACTGGATTACAAGTGTAAGAAGTATATATCTTATCACCCTGACCAAGGGGCTTTTGCAATCAATGTCCGTCTTATCTCCTAGAGAAGTTTTCAGTTCTGTGCATTTCCTCCATTCAGCATTATACAAGGGGTCCTACAAAAAAAAAAAAAATACAGACCAATCTACAGGCCTGATTGTGATGCCACACTGGCCAACCCAGTCTTGATGGCCATATCTAACATGCTCATTGCAACCTCTCTCCTTTTACCTGGACAAGCCGACACTCCACAACTGTGTGCAAAATAACCTATCTAATAGTACTATCAATACAGCTAGATCTGCATTGTCACATGTAATCTACCCACCTGAAGGATGTACATTTGGAAACCACCCACTAGTATCTCAATTCCTCAAATGGGTATTCTCAGCAAGGCCATCACTTCCACGTTATAAAAGTGTTTGGGATGTTGCCATAGGACAAAAATATTTAAAAACAATGGAGCCACTAGAGACCCTGAGCCTCAAGGACCTCAATCGGAAAACTACAAAGTGAATTACGCTCCTCTCAGGTCAACGATGCCAGACAATTGATGCTCTGAATATTAGCACAACATACGTGCGGCATCAGCCACACCAACACTATAGTTTCACATCAATCAACTTCTTAAAACCTCATGACCAGGATATCACTTCAGCCACCTTGAACTGCGTGCTTGCGATGAAGACAAAAAGCTCTGTGTCGTCAAAGCCCTACAGGAATATCTCAAGCGACCAAAGTTGTTTAGGGTAACCACACCCAACTGTAAATCAGCTATCAGAAGCCACGTAGACCGGTGACAACATAAAACTATTGCAAGGTGGATAAAGAATGTCCTAGAGAAAGCTGGAATCAATGTAATTGTCTTCCATGCTCATAGCACACGGTCTGCGTCTACATCTGCGGCCAAAATAGGAAATTTGTCAATAAATACCATCATGGATGCAGATGGATGGACGAATGCTTCTACATTTAGTTGACTCTACGATAAGCCAATCCTTTCCAACAGCAATTCAAAAAACTTTGGTTATGACTTGCTAAAATCTGTTAATGCTGCTGAATGAACCTCTCAATATTTGATAAATCTGTAAACCTGTAAATATCATTCCCTGACAGACATTACTGAGTTTTATGCTCATGGCCATATCTTTCAAATCTCGAAGTAGAAGTATGAATTAGAAAATTAAACGAGACTTACCTTTAAGTTGAAGTTTGATTGTAATTCTGTGAGTCATTGGTCAGGAACGAAGATGTCACGTACCCACCCAGTTGATTGAAGCAATCTCTCCAACCCATAATTTGTCATAAATGTATGGAGGGCCATTCGCATAACACCAAAAACTTAAGCTCGACCTCGCGCGCGCTATTTCACGGGACTTCTTCGTTCCTGACCAATGACTCCCAGAATTACAATCAAACTTCAACTTACTGGTAAGTCTAGTTTAATTATTCTAATTTCATATCAAAAGATGTTCCTTGTATGACATCAAGGAATGAGAAAATTTACGCTTTAAACTTGTGTCTGAAAAATACATTTCTAAATTTACTTTCTGGCTTAGATGCAAACCACTAGAAATAAGTGCAGGCGACAAACCCTTGCCCACTCTTCCATTACATCCCTTGAGAATTCGAGTAAGATTGATAACTTTTTAAAATTGTCAAAAAGCCCAAAATATAAACTTTTTAATTGACAAATCGTCATTATTATAACTGGGAGAATGAATGCAATCAAGGACAGTTTTAAGTTAATGGCAACTGAAAAGAAAATCTAAGGAGAGGGAGCCTGTGTCACGGGACGGTTTTGAATACTGACTGCCTGAATCAGGCATGAAAAACGAAAAAAGAAAACAGACAAAAGTTAGAAACCTACACAACTCGGCCACTAATTAACAAAAATCCCAACTGTACATTTTTTTTTCTATTTAAGCTGCCGGTCGATATATTCATGTTTAAGATTTTTTAATTCTGTCTTAAAACGTTTGGTGAAAATAACTTTTAACGGCTTAACCAAATTGCCAACAGATCTATTATTGCAATTAAGAAAGTATGTGAATGCTCGGATCAAGACACTTACACTTCTTACTCAGTTCGCCTCAAAGTAAGATTAGTTTACATAGCCAGGTTGTCCATCTTAAAAATGGAACATTCTCACTGTAGTCGGCCGGCCAAGATTGTACAATATAACTTTGAATGGCATTTTTTGTTTGAAGCATGTAAACTCGTTAGATGGTATCATTTATCATTTGTAACGAAGCTTAGAGGAGTTTCCACTTCAATTTCGGTATGTGAGGCGGTAAATTTAAGGCTCTTTTATGATCACTCTGTGCCCTTTAGTCCCAATCGAATGCTCATTGCAAATCTCGATTTCACGTTGCTACGCGACAAATACTTGACTTCATTGGCTGCTTCAAAGATTTGTGTACCACCTGAGTCAACAGACGTGCAAATATCAAAGTCCAGCAAACTTACTTAAGCCCAGCCTACTTCGAATAGGGTTCCGGGGTGGTTCCTCCCTTTCAACAAGCAGTCGTGCACTGATATTAATCCACAATGCAGTTCTGTTACGGTGTGTTTTCCAATATTTATTACATTACTTAGCCAAACATATCTAATATTTAGTATACATTTGAATTACATGGATTTCTTTAATCTTCCACGCTGTATCCACTGATAAGGGTACATCGCTGGTCACTTTTGCAGTAATGACAAGCTGGGGATATAGGTATCAACGCTTGGAGTTATCCACACAAGTTCTACATAATTGTCAGATATTTTCCATCCACCAGATTCACTCGTTTAGCAAGTGGCGTACGGGTGAAGGGGGCGACGCGGGGGGCAGCGCCCGGGGCGGAACTTCCGTTGAGGAGGCAATTTAGCTTTCATTAAAACGTAAAAAAATATGACAAATCTTCCGAAATTCGAAGTATCGTATTTAATTCAATAAGCGCCGTGGCGCTTATTGAATTTTACGACTTTTTGATGCGACGCTTATTAAAACTAATTTAAAGAAATGAGCATCAAAAGGGCGTATAACGTAATCTTCGGATTTTTTATCAATTATTGGGAAGGGGTGCCAATTTTTCCTGGTACTCCAAGCGACATTTTCGCACAGTAGGCCATTGAGTTTAGCCAACCGTTTAGCAGCTTCTGTCAGCCAGGCGCCAGATTTTGCTTGGTAATTGCATCGAGCAAATTGAAATTTAAAATTATCTTGGGTTAAAGGAAGCTTCTCCAGCTCTTTACGTTCCTTTTCAAACAGATTATTTCAGCGTTTGTTTACTCCTGTTAGAGCATTAGGTGCCTGATAGATTCAAGAAATAAACTTTTCAACATCAGCAACTGAGTAACCTCATCCAACACCATAAATTAAGACTTTCCAGACTTTAAAGACTTTAAAGAACCGATGGTGTTGCAACTTGTGAATGCAGACAAACCAAGAATATTACCTGACCAATGACTTTGTATGTCTGACCAAGATTTTCTGCACTGTCCATAAAACGGTTGGTAACAGTTGCTACGGTCTAGCTGTCAACTGCTGGAGGTTGGAGAAAGATTTGCTGGAATCATACCAGGAGGTGTGATGGGAAGATTTACCAACCTGACAGCTTCACCGAAAGCTGCTCATGGAGGTACTATTTATGGAGTCATGCTTACATGCAAGAAACCAAAGTGCCTTTTTGAGTATCTATTCCATCCGCTCTTTACCTAACTTATTTACCATCAGTAAGTAGTAAAATAGTAACATTAATAAAGAGTAAAATAGTACCATCAGTATAACTTACAGTATAACTTACGTTCCCGAAATATAAACTTTCGGGAACTGAGACATAAACAATCCTTCATGGCGCGTGCTTATAAATATCTCTTATTAGACTAAAACTTATTTTATTGACATTGCAACATTTTTAAAATAATTTAGGTAGTTATATTTCTTAGACTTTTTAGTATTCTTGTTACATTTTAAACTATAATTTTGTATAATACTTTTTACCTTTTCCATTGTAAATCCATTGTATTTTTCCTCACTTAAGATGGATATGATTAAATTATTATTTATTATTATTATTGTTTAACCAAGCATCCACTTCGGTTGTCAGGTATGAGAGAAAACTAGTGTAGGTCTTTTTCCTGGTAGGCAAGCAAGTAGGCAAGTTGCTAATTGCTTGGTCTTTTGGCCATGACATCATCTGAGTGCAATGAAAAATATTCTTACGACCAGTATTTTCTTTCAAGGCATCAATGTTGTCTCAGGAAGCGGGGACAATATGACCAGATTAGCATGGTACAATTTCACAAGAAACTTGCATATTTTCATTTATCTCCTATCTTGCTAAAATTTCTAAAGCAATAGAGGTATCGATTGTCTGGATTGTATCCATCCCTTTGGGTGACCAACTGCATGAAATAGATCAATAGATATTTCTGACTTTGTTGCTCGTAGCATGATTAGACCTATGTGTTTTGGAGTCACTTTTTGTATTCCTGATGCTGAATATATGATATCCTGGGTAATCTTACATTTCAGATTGTGCAACTTTCCTGATGGTGTCTGGTCAGAATCTAAAACATCAGTGCTTCCAAGTAAAATTAATAAAAAGGTAAAAACTATCAGGGATAGTTTTTGTGATATGTTCCTGATCTGTCCCTACCCATCCAGAATCTTGACTGCGGGTATTTTATAATTTGTTTCTAATGTCCAGAACACTGTTAGGTAATGCTGTAAAATGTTGACCTGCAGGATTGCCAGTGAGTGCATCACTGTTCTTTTTCACCAACATTTCCTTCTTTGTTGTTGTGAAGTGTTGTGCAATAACAAAGTCAGACTTATCGTTTGTATATATGGAAAGATATGCTATTGGGTCGATTGATCGAATGAAACCAGCCTGTTCTCCAAGGATCTCCGGCAAATCATTGTAGAATTTGTTAACCTCGGTCTGTACGTACGGGGAATTTAAGTATTTCCCACTCCACAGCTCCACAAGTCCTAAACATCGATCTCGGTTTCTTGGTTCATGCTCACTCGGTTTATTTTCCATCTTAAACCCAGTATGTGAAATAATATTTTCCCTCTGATGCAACCATATTTCTAACAATTGCTAACCTCACTCGCGTGATTAAGTCAGATTAAGCTAAACTAACAAACTTATTATTTTCTGTACAACTTTATTGTAGAGACAGCATGCATGTTTCAACGATACTTTCTTCACAGAACGCGCACAAATTCTAGTCAACTGATTATTCACGATGACTTCGTGTACGCGATTGATTTCCTTGTTCATCAAGAGTTGATCTTCGTGTTCTTGTTTCATGATTTTCCCTGAACCCCCCAAGTTTACCTTAGTCAGTAAATCTACTGAAGCATTTGTGATGTACTAGAACTGTAGCACGTCCTGGTTATTGTCTGAGAGAATTCGTTCGATAATGGTACTTGATGCTTCATCATTTAACTTTCTTCTACCTCTCGCGGCTTCTATGACACGTTCCCTCTCCTCGTCAGAAGTGCGGCGAAGGTCACAATCGTTCCCACGAGAAAGACAACTGTTGGATTCCGAAACAATTTCTTTTTCTTTTTCTTCGTCTTGAAAAAGTGACCGAAAGGATGTTGTCGCTCTTTCTGTTCGAAGTTGATGGCTCTGTATCGTATACTCATTTAAAAATTTACTTACCTATAATGAAAAACCTCTGACCTAAATAGCACGATTTCTTGAAAGAACAAACAAAATAAAGTAAAATTTCCAAATATTCTATATTTAGATTAACTTCAATAAATTTAAAATATCTTCAGGTTGTCAAGTATGTCAATCTTGTTTTTTCTTTATAATAAACTCGCTGTTGATAATAGTGTTGCCTTTTGCTTCAGTTTACAGTACGAACAAGTTGCCCGTGAAGGCGTTTCCTAAGTTTGTGTTCACAATTGTGCGTTGATAGGTTAAGTTGGATTTTTTTAACAACCAAGCAACATGAATAAAGTCAGCATTACTACGTCAAAGGAAAGCCCGCATTCCGCTTTTAAATGGGATTAAAGGCTGCTAGCTGCCGTGACGGATCTCGGATTCGGAATTCTTTGACATCAGTCACGGCAGTCACCTGCAATGAACTTTTTATCTCATTTAACACTGTCTACGCAGTATTCTGTTTTTAAAAGCGATTGATTGGCGCTTTTAGAAAATGCCTGTATTTTTACTTTAAAACTTTAAATCTCACGTGGTAACCACCCAAACCACTTCGATTTGAACATAATCTAACTATCTGTGGCGGTTACCAGCTTCTAACAAAGAATACCATTAAAAGTTTTTAGAAACGCTTTTTCACATGTTGGCCGACTATGAGGTTTTACCTCTGAAATAGCGTTTTCTGACTTCCTAGCATCCCCGTTCATGTCTGACAATAATTCAAAGAAATTAGATTGTTAGCTTTCAGCAGTACTAGAGTTTAGTTTAAAATATCACAGGGAGGAAAACTATAAATTGATGCAGACTGATAAAGTGATGTCAGCATCTGCATAAGACAAGTCACGTAAGAGTTCAATTCCCAGTAAGGTAGTGATCGGTTCCGTTGTTTACCAATTCAGCTCATAAGGAAAACATGCGAAAAATAACACGAACACTACTAAAATATTGTGATGTTTTTTCATGAGATAATTTTAGAAGTTTTTAATTGATTTTTCGAAATCTGACATATAGGAAATAATTGTTTGTAAGATTGAGAATCACATGTAGTCTAAAATGAAGGAAGAAAAGTAAAAGTTCAGCTTTAAGCCAAGCAAAAAAAGTGTGGTCAGCCATCTACAAAAGATATTTTGAAAAGAAAGCAGATGAAGTAAAACTTCTCATCTTCGTTGTTGCTGATTTAATAGAGGAGCATTATATCACTGGAAATCGGCTACTCTAGGGTATAGTTAAGATCCACGAGGATGCCCTTCCACGTTACCATATTCCTAGTCCTGTTAATTTCTATAATCAGGATATCGCTACAGTTTTTCTGAATCCGATCACTGGGTTATCCTTCTCTAATTATTGATTAAGAAAGACAGAAAATTTTGCTCACGAGTAAGGTCTGTAAACCTTGACTAGGCAGACTGTGCTTTTTTCTGTGGACGTTGAGTCGTTGTTCGCTAACGTACGTTTGAGTAAGACACAAAAGCTATCGGGTACTTAGCGGCCTCACACTAAGTATCTGATACTTAATGTGAGGCCGCTAAACAGAGGACTGAGTTTGTGCGTAAAGGATGACGTGTTTAATTTTGATGGAAAGGTTTGTGTCCATCGTAATAGGGTGGCGATGTGCAGTCTACCCAGCCCAGTTTTATCCAATTATTATACGATTAAAAGTGAGCTTGAGGTCGGCTTTCGCAGTCTTGGGGTTGAGTTATATCAATGTTCACGATGATACTCTTCAGATAAGATATGGGTCTGATAGGATACGATTTGTTGAACCATCCTTACGTCAGTAAGGATGTCAATCAGCCAGTCAATCAATTACTTCAGTAAGGATTTCAATCGAGTAAGCGATTGAAATAAAATGACGTCACTTAATCATTCCCGCCACATATTGCTGGCCATCGTTAAATATACCGCTCAATCAGTGGCGCAGTTAGAGGGTGGGAAAGGTGGGTAAAGCCCACAGTCCATGAGTAAAAGGAATTAATTAGGGACCCGGAACATCTTGTGACGTCATTATTTTTTCATGTCATGACGGCATGCATCTGCTCGAATAAACTTGTAAACCATTTTCAGTTCGTAGCAAGATCGAACTATCACATTAAGGCAAACGTTTGATCCGTCGCCTCTTTAATAATCGATCTATTTTTTTGAAGAAGAAAACTGAACGGGCAGGAATCCCCTGAACATTACAGACAAAATTGTGCAGCTGTGATTCGACTCGTTGTGTTTTGACTCTTTCCCAGAGGCGTAAAACTTCTACACTTCACTCTGGCTAACGCCAGACGATTTTACTCGTCAAAGCGAGACCTTCCTCCTAGAAAGAGTTAAAGCTACACTGAGCTATATCCGCATTCTAATAAGTGGTTTATAGTAACATAATTTTTTGAAGAGAATAGTATCAGGCGATTCAGGCGTCCTTTAATGTATATTATCGAATATCAACTGCTTTTGTTTACCTAATATCTTCAAACTGCCACCCACAAGTCCTTCATATCGTCAGTCTCGACCTGGATAAGGCCCACCAAATAATCTATCCCATGGACCTCTAGATGCCTAGTTGTACCATTGCGTTAAATATGTCAACGTATCAAAGAAGGTGCACGACAATACTCTGGATCAATTTGCAAACCGCGCTACTAACCTCCGCGGGTACTAACCTCCACCTGCTGGGTGTCCATTCACTGATGTAAAGACCAGGGAAGCATAATCTCGCTTTGCGTTTTTATGTTCATATTCATCGTCGCCGGACCAACTCAACCACGTCGCTGCTTCATGTCCGGGCAACAAGACTGCAAGAGTCATCAGTTGAAGTTTTTGAAGTAAACCATTCTTATGGAGAAATCATTTTAAATGTATACTTCTTTGAAGAGATTTTTTTTTTATGCTGAAAGTTGAAATTTTAGGCAAAGTATTGTTTATCGTTATAGAAAGAAACAAAACAACTAAATCAAAAAGAAAATTAAAATAGAAAAGCAGCGTTTATCTGATTTAGAATAGCAGTGTTAATGCTTGGTGAAATTAAGATAGAAAATTTGCAAATCATTAAAATTCATGACTCCAATGAATATTTCTATGCATGTTCGCTACGTATATTCTTCTCATAAAGGGTAAAAAGAGTTGTGTACAATAAAATATATATGTTATATAACCAAATGCAATTGCACTTTTGTTGCCCAAGAAAGAGAACGATTTTGCCTATGTATTTGATACCTTGAACAAAAGGAGCACAGCGTCTAGTTTTCTATGTAATTAGGCGTAATCCAAGATCGACCCGTAGTCTGGGCATCGCAGTCCCCAACTTTGTGGCTTGAAGTGAAGCTTGTACTGCGATCAAAACTAACTTGAAAAGCACTGAAATTGACATAATGGCTTTGAATCGAGGATGTTTTCAATTGAATACGGCAGGTCGAATAAACAGCACATCAGCCACAACCAGTACAGCATGTTTACTATGCTGCTTGAAAGTATGGTAATGGCAAGCAAAAAGACAGGGCGAAAAAAAGTGACAAGGCGCGCTAGAAATAGAACGACCGTGCGCACTTTGGTTCAGGTCTAGCAGGAACACTATAAAGAGCCGGAAGAATGGACACATTGAGGAGAACAGTGGCCACAAAAATTCGTAAGCAGGACAGTAGAACGAGAAGTTAGATTGGCGATTTAAAGGGAACTTTACATGAAACGTTCAGAAGAACTTAATGGTAAAAATGCAGCATCTGAAAGCGCATAACGGAGTGAAGAAGTTTACAAAAGAGTAAAGAATAACGAGAAGCTAGATTTATCGATATGACACGTCGGTCAAAAGGTATCAGAATATGTAACACTACTTGACAGAGCTTGTATAATAGCTGTGATACAAAACTAAAGTGAATTCTCATTACGGCCATTAAAATTAGTGTTTAACATAAAGCTATTAAAAATCTTGGTTGTAGGACAAACAATTGGGTGAACTGTCAAAAATTAAACGGTTCTTTTTCGATCCGGTTTTAACTTGTCATCAGTTCCAGAAAATAGTAATGTAACAATTGACAAACACGTCATGATCTGCAGTGAGACTTTTATATATTTAGGAGTGGCTTTTGATTGCAAATTGTCTTAAAAAGATCACGTTAAAGCTATAGTATTCTACCTACAGCAAGTTAAAGAACCAGTACGCTTGCAAGATTAAGAAGAAATTTAACATTCCATTTGCAAACACCATGTACAAATCTTACATTCTTCCCCACTTCGATTATTGGAAAACTGTATGGACTTATTGAGGTGAAGGTACTAAAAATGCTTTCGAACGACTTTAAAAGCGTGCGGTAAAAATAGTCTTCCCAAGTCACGCACGTTATGGCTATGTATAAAGTCTGCAAAAATTGGGTCGGAAAATTCTACAGGAACTTACAGACACTCAAGTTTTCAATATCGTTGAGAAATACATGTATTTAAACAAACCTTCTCCTGATTTCATGCAAAATTATTTTAATTTTGTTAATGATGACAACGCTAAAATCAAGGGGACTGCTTTACTGCCCCCAAGTTAAATTGGAGTCAACTAAGAGAGCTTTTTTTTCTTACCATGGTTGCAAAATTTTTAATGGTTTTAATCTTTCTAATTGTACATTGGCCATCTAAATTCTTTCGATAATTAAACTATTATTCGCTGTTTGTAATCTAATTTAGTAATGTATGTTAATTAATACAGGTAGCCATTCGTAACAGATTTCAGTGTTTAAATAAAAGTTTCACTTTCGCTTCATTTTCACTTCACTTGACAATGTGATTACGACACACAATATGACAATATATTTTTTCGTATTTCTTGAAGGGGAATTATTGACGAAAAGTTTTGTAAAACAAGGAAAAACAAGGTAATAACGATAGGACGGTGTCTGACATTTTAAATTTAAAAAAAATTGACGGTTGAAACTGTAGTGTACCGGTGATCGAGTGGTGTGTTTGTGTGCGGGTTCTAGAGTCCCGATTCAAGTCCTGCCCATGGCACTGGGATTTTTTCATATCATTGTTTTTGTAGTTTTCATGATAATCTTATTCCAAGTATATGGTTTTCTTGTTCGGTTTTCTTTTACAATTCTTATTGAGTGGGAGTGGAGTTAGTGGAGTTACCTCTGAACTATTTGCAATGAAAGGTATATATCCCATGTTCTTTCCCAGTTCTCTCAAGTAGATTGCCGAGGGAAGAGGCTCAGAATAGGGGGATACAAGATTCTCGGCGATGTTTCAGCTCAGATTTACTAATATTTTGAGTATCCAATTATAATATGGATAATCGGCCCTCTAAACTTATATTTTGGGCTCATTAAAAACCTTTACGATCCGTTGAATCCATCCGTATTTTCAAGGGATATGATGGAATGTTCGGGGAGGGTGGTTGCGTATCGGATTTCCCGTAAAGTGTCCATAAGTTTTAGATGTACGTATAGCATGCAATTAAGTCCCAGTTTTATATCAAAGCTTTTGAAGTAGGGCTTCTTTAAAAGTAAATTTTTAGTGAAGTAAACAATTCGGAAAATAGTACATTTTAACGTTTTCCGTCCGTATGTAACCTTTTGATTTACTCTCGTTGATGCCACTGTTACAGTAAATATGTACCCGCAAAAGATATGTCCCTCTCTACTGGAATTTTCCCCTCTTTTCAGAACATACTCAGCTTCAGGTAACAGAAGTTTATAAAAAAAACTGGGTTTACCAAAATAGCTCATACAGCCCATGACTAATCGCTGAGCTATCCACCCGGAACAGCAAGACCCAATGAGATCAATTTTGATTCCCCCATTTATTTAAACTTCGTGCGTCAAAAGAGTTAGGGAACAGCCAAAAAACCTGGTATGTTGGCATTTCGAACGTAGGCCTTTCGTCGGAGTGAAATGTAAAATGATATAAAAACTAGGTGACATTTTCACATGGAAAAAAGTCATCTAAATAAAGGGCCTTCGCTCAAAACGTCATTATTTTCTATTCCAGGTTTTCGGCAGTTCCCTATTCCTTTTTAATACACACGGGAGTGTTAGCAAAGCAAAAGTGACCTTCTTTATATAATTCTCGCAGATAAACCACACTATCCGTTCAATTTCAACATCTAAATACTCTCAGCAAGTTTCCGAAGTTTGCCAATAGAAATAGCTTCTCGGTGTCTAAGCCTACTGCGCACGTAGGAAGGGGCCGAATTTCTGAAGAGGCAGACATATTTCCTAAGAAATCTCCAAGGATATATGTCCCAGGGAGGACAAATTTGGTGGGAGGACATATTTACTGGGACAATAGACAATTATACTCTTCAATAAGGGAGACATCTTACATGAAATGGTCAAACCTATCCCTCTGCCTTTTAAAAAACTTGATATTCTTAGTATAAAGACAATCGTTTCCAAGTCTGATAACCTTTAATCTTGCATGTAGGCCTGACATTGTAAAAGAAAAAGTTTTAAACTATATATTCAGATAATTAACTTTGCATGAGCCAATAAATAAATGCACTACATAAACATGAATGTCGATTTACATATACTGTACAATTTCAGTTTTAGGTGAATCAGTTGATTACATATATACTACAGTTGATTACAGTACATATGTAATCAACTGATTCACCTAAAACTGAAATTGTTACCTTGCATAACTTGGAATACTCAGCAACAGTATAATACCAAAATTACTCCAGGAGCCAATCATTTTGAAAATCCAAGAAAACATAAAGAGAAAATACTGAAAAAGATAACAGCCATTCCGTAATCAATATACTGTTGGAAATTTATAAGAAAATTGGATACACTCGATGTTCTCAACACTGGCAAATTTTAAAATTAGTTTATTAAAGAATATATAAGAACATAAACTTTTTAAAAGGTGGCTCAATACAGTTTCTTCACAAGTGGAAAATGTAAATTTGAAATGCTTGAGAGAAGAGGACTGGAACGCTTCTTCCCAGTTAAAGGAGAAATTCTCATGTGTTCTGAGACACGTGTATGTAGGTGTCGGCAAGTTTCGCCAACATACGAAGCTCCGCAGTTTCGACACGTGAAAAAATAAACAACATGTGATCTCGGACGCAAAGGAATTCTGTCTTTAAAAGAAAAGAAGTGAAAAAGGAGAGTGACAGGTCGTGCAATGAATCTAAGCTCAATATGGGGGTAAGCCGAAGTAAGCAGTCTTTAACTGAGATCGAATTTGGACGAAATGTCCGGTAACGGTAGTGATTAATAAATGATGCGTTTGGGAACGGTCGGTATTTTAAGAGATTTAGAAAAAACCTTCTCAAGAAAGGAAGCGATGCAATTATCTAACAAGTAATCTGGATGCCCATTTCTCATAAAAATCTTTTTCAGTTTTTCCAATTCGTCATGAAATTTCGAATAACTGGAGCAAATGTTGAAGCAGCAATTTAGTAACGAAAAAATAAATTGTTTCTTATAAGAGATGGAATAAACGAGTGGAAAGAGGTAAACAGTCCGGTGAAAGTGGTTTTACGGTAAACATTAGACGAAAAGGAACTACCGGAACGATAAATGTTAATGTCTAAAAAATTAACGATTCGCTGCTAGTTTTAGACATTGACATTTATCGTTCCAGTAGTTGCTTATCGACTAATGTTTACCGTAAAATCACTTTCACCGGACTGTTGACGGCATGTACTGAAAATAGCTTTGTTTACAACTTTCTTGAAATTGCTACAAAATCCGTGCACTTTTTTTCATAATAATTAATATTTAAAAAAAAAAATAAGCAGCCGCGTACCTTCCCCAAATTAACTCTGCACGCTGTAATTGTAAATTGATATGAAGTTGATTAGGGTGGTACATGATCATTGATATGGCAACAATTTTGACCCGATTGACTCAACAGTTGGCCATTTAAATGGTACCAAAATATTACTCTAATTTATGTTTGTCACAGTTTTCAAACTATAACTTAATCCAGACACAAATCTTAACCCTAACGCTATCCCCAAACCTAATTCTACATGTAAATGCTATATGCATTTCTTACATTCAAAGTACTGAAAACAGCTTTGTTTACAGCTTTCTTGAAATGGAAAGAAACAACAATATAATTTTGAGATCATTCATCCATAATGACTTCTGGTTTAAATCAATAAACTCTATTACAGGTAGATATGTCACTTCAGAAATTTTCATTAACTCATCAAGTGGCAATGGTGCACTTTGGTATTTTACGTTATCAGTAGATGAAAATTTCAAGTGTCAAGGTACATAAAACCTAACCAGGATCTGTCATGAAAAATGCAACTTAGAGGCTCCTGGTTGGGAATCAAACCACTGACCTCACAAATTTAGTGCCATGCTCTGCCAACTCATCTACTGAGGCTGTTGCTACATGGCCACCAAATCAGTTTACGAGGTGGTAATGCTGATGAGTAGAAGGGTATATCTTAAAAGAAATTGTGGCTTTACAGAATTGATTTGTACACTCAATTTACAATTATGTTTACAACATTAATAAAGAAAAATTTCAAGTGTAAATGCCAAAATTTCATTTGGTATTTTACTTCAGCCAACACCAGATGATTTCACCCATCAAAGGGACAAGCCCAGCCCCTTAATGGTTTAAATGAATAAACAAAAAGAAGTCAAAATTGACATGCATGGGGGTCTTTATGGTTTTATGTTTTAGTCCTATCAAAAAGGCACTTGTATCAAAAAGGCACTTGCAGTATTGTCAACATTTGAAGTAAAATAATCAAACACACAAGACTCTACACAATCACAATACTAAAGCAAACTCACATTTCCATGTTCAATTACTCTAATCATGATTTACTTCCCTCAATCAAAAACTAGAGGAGTGGCTATCAGTGTTGAGAGCTACAATTAAGTCACTTTACAATTGAATAACTTCAAAATTTCAAAAATCAATTTTCTTCTGTAAAAATCTTGGTATTCTGAATTCTGCTCTTTTGCATCACTGCTCTGATATTGATTATTTATACAAGCATACTGATAAACAGCTTCAAAAATGTCCACCCAACCTGCCATAAGAAGAGAACGTCTGTCTTTAAGTTCACTGATATGCCGAATTTAATCCTGTTTTATTTAGAAAATACACGCCAATGTCGGGGCGTTATCCATCACTCTGAAAACGGTACCTCCAACTACACAAATCCAACCTTTGCCGAATCTTAGGAATCAAATTCTTAAAACGAATGATTTATACTGAAAATGTCACGCAATGTAAAGTTATCGAATCATTCTGAGAATAGGTAGCGGCCAACCAGATGATAAGACCCGTCTTAAATACGATCTTGTTCACGGCAGAAATAGATTTTACACATGCAAAGCCCGGTTTTATATTTTGAAAATGTACGAAAGAAGAGCAGCACTTCGTTGAAAAATTGTTCATTTACCACAACACTACTCCCACCTTCACAAACACGGAAAAAATCATACGCTTACTAC
>JASJOG010000431.1:0-180366 GCA_030142905.1 Heliopora coerulea | reverse complement strand
CTCTCAAACCAATCGTCAACTGTGTTTATTGTATTATACATTTTTGCTTTTGCTTTATATATATATATATATATATATATATATGTATGTATACGTAAATGTATATGTATATGCCAATGTTTTTTGTATATGTATATGTATTTATATACATAAGGTTGCCTATTCTTCATACAGGTCCTTGAGAAAACATCGACGATGTTTCAACCAAAACTGCACGAATTGGATAAAAGGATGGAGAACCAAAATCAAACGGTTTGATCTCTTAATCATATCGACGTTTAAGTTCATTTTTGTATGGTTCGTTATTTTATGTTTCTTTCTTAATGCTGTACAAACATATTCAAACTTCCGTTTCTTTTAAGTTAACGACTATGGTGAACAAGGATATTGCTCAACTGGAAAGACAAATTCAATACATAAATCAAACTTTGCAGGATGAGTTGAGCAGACTGCTTGGTTAGTCTTTTAACGTCTTTATAAAAACTCTCAACAGAATTACAATATTCACAATAACTTGGCGTTTGGCCACAAACATGACAAAGGTAAAAACGAAAAAATGCCAACAGATTATGAATAGCCGTTCATCATGTTCATACTTCAGAAAAACGATTCCCGAATCCGTTGGGAGATAAAAGGTGCTGCGGAACCTCATTTTTCGGATGTATGAGCTTGACTAACGTCTACCTATGATCAGTGGTATTTCCAAGCTCCTGTGTGCGTGAAATTTACCTCAGGGAAAAACAAGTACATACGAAACCGGGAATAATGTGGTACCGAATGGGTTGAAGGATTGCAGGGAGAAAGAGAACGACGGCGACAAAAATTGGCAGGCCAGACAATGTCGTGATCATTATCGTTGCAAGGAGGGAACCAGGTGGAAAGCGAACTCGTGTAATAATTATAATTATCCAGCAAATAGCTGGAAGGAAAATCATAATGAAGCTTAATATTATAGTATGTCTAATACTAACGTTAGTTTCATATCGCATAACATTATAAGAGTGAATAATTACAAAGATTAGTTGGCATGTATTTATCTGAACTATTTACAAGAATAGAAGGTGGCGGGGGCGTGACAGAGTAAGGTGAAAGAAATAAAGTGAGCAAGACAGAAGAATCAAACAAGATTAATGGGTAGTGGGCAATAAAATAATTTAATTGTAAGATCAAAAACGTGTTAAACTAAGCAAATGGCTGTTAGCTTTAACAGAAGGTTAAAAATTTGAAAATTAATAGGTTTTCACTTATAAGACATCATAAAGCCTAGAACTATAGGGGAAAAAATTGGAAATCTTGCTCGGTGGATACTTGGTACAATCAACTTCTCAATTCCAAGCTCAAAGCTTTCCTTGTGTTCTAGCTTATGCTCAAATGACACGCCGAGAAAGGTTGTTAGGGAGGGTTGATGAGAGTAGCCATTTTGGATACCTGTTGCGCTGGATCATAACAATCTACTACCGTGATGACCAGCACAATGAGTTTGTACAGATATTTATAAAATTAGAGCAAAATTAATTCAAACCATGCATTATCCTTATTTTTATCAAGCTAAATAAGATTTTGTGATATTCCCACTATTATTGAGCAATCACCAGTGTCAGACAACACTGACTTAAAAGTATGTTTTTGTTTAGACAATGATGCAACAAACCAGAAGAAGCTTAACAACCTTACTCTTGAAATCACTCAGACTAACAAAAATATTGAGAAAAAGCTAGAAAAGTTGCTTCAGGTATAAGTTGAATGAATGACCAAGTTTATTGAGTTATTATAATTATGCACATATATTAGTGATGCACATATATTTCTCATTCTCAAAATACCACCATCAGATAGGTTATTATACATCCAAAAACAGTATTATCTATTTCTGTACACTTTGATATCTTGTCAGCTAATCAGTTAGAGGTAGAAAAAAGCATTATAACAATTTTTATTTAACGACGCTCATTTTTTTCCAATGGTAGTGCGGGAATGTTCAGTAACCAGAAAGGTTTATTTGCTCTCATTTCCAGTGGCCAGTCGACTTACGGATGAACTTGGCTAGTTAAGAAAGCATTCAACTATCCCCTCGAGCAACTCTTATATGTTCTTCAAGTTCTTCTTCCGACTTCCCACGTGCATCCACAGCACGAGTGAACATTTAGTATGAATTATTTCTTAATTAGCTATTTATTATGCTCAAGATTAAGGTCAAAGTGATTAGTAATCGAAATCCTGATCTAATTCTTTGTAGAGTCCACTGGGGCGTTTTAAGCTCAAGTAATCTATAATGATTACAATTACAGCAACAATTGTATTAAAATTTTTGCTTAAACCTAACTAGGCTGGACTATTTTTGCTAAAACGAAGGCTAAGGGAACGATTCAGTCCCCCGCGATAATTTCATTATTATTGTGCCTATTACAATGAAACTTGGCAGAAACATTGAATATGCAATGCTCTACAAAATTAAGAATTATTTGGTTCCACGTACTAGAAGACGTCAATATTACGTCACTTAACCGTTGCTTTCACCTGAGTTTTTTTTAGCCCTGTTGTTTTTCATCCGTATTTCTCCAAATTTATATTTTTTTATGAAATTTTGTTTTCCAACTGATTAAAAGGCAGGTATTTTTCAACTGTAGACCCAAATTTGTGTTATAGTTTTTTTTCCGTTTCCTCAAGAGTTAAGGCTAAAAGAATTTTTTGAATAACCGTTATCATGGTAACTAAAGGACACTCAATTTCTCTTTTGTTTTTTCCATCTAGATAACAAAATTGGCAGAATTACATTCTTTCAATTATTTAAGAAAACTTCTACGGTTAAAAGTTGTTTAATTTCACGCCATTTAAAAGTTTTAACTAAAACTCCCAAAATGCCTTGCGATATTGAAAGTAAATAAAAAACCATGAATATAAATAGAAACAGAAAATATCTGAAATAATTTTTGTGCAATTGAAACTGTTTCCAAGATATTGTCGGGAAAATTTCAATATATTTAACTTCCTTCGAAGTGAAAAAGTTACCCTTCAACTTGTTACCTTGGCAAACGTTTAATAGGTATGGTCTAAAACTACATAATTATCAAAATCTTGGCAAAAGGATTTGAGGAAAACTCGTGCTTCATCAGTGACTAGATATCAATAAAGAACTATGTGTAGAGGAACAACTCACTTCCCTCTCCCTCCAGCCCTGAAAGGGTTAATGCATGCAATGTAAAAATTCTCAAGGAAATATGCTAAGTTTGCAAACTTAGTTCTTTTGGTAAAATACGTACGTATGACATATAGAAGAAAATATTCCGTAATATGTAACTGTTGTTTCATTCAATTTACAGTTGGGCAAATTTGGAAATCCAGGAAAGTCTTGTTTGGATATTCTTCAGAACACAAGGGGAAAATCTTTGTCAAGTGGGGAATATTGGATCCTCATTGACAACAAAATTCCAATGAAAGTATATTGTGACATGAAAACAGACGGAGGTAGGAAAGTATAAAGTAATAATTAAAATATTATTATTAGAAGAAAACAAAATTCTACCATCATTTTCCCAAGTCCAAAGTGAATAGATATAATTGATGGAATATTTGCCTCAAGTTGGAAATCTCAAAAATACCCTAACACCTTTAAAACTGATCACTCTTTAGTTCCCTCGCCCACCACGTTAAGAGCAGTGCGAGGGCCAAAGACGCGAGCTGCCGAGGGTACTAATCTCGACGTGCGTGGAGTCCATTTACACGCGTGATGAGTGGGAAGAAAAAATTTCGCTGTCTATGTTTGTATATATATACATATATATACATATATATATACATATATATACATATATATACATATATATACATATATATACATATATATACATATATATATACATATATATATATATATATATATATATACATATACATATATATACATATATGTATACATATATATATATATATATATACATATATGTATACATATATATATATATATATATATATATACATATATA
The DNA here is from genome assembly GCA_030142905.1 of Heliopora coerulea. NCBI lineage: Eukaryota > Metazoa > Cnidaria > Anthozoa > Scleralcyonacea > Helioporidae > Heliopora > Heliopora coerulea. Next base: position 176,383 of record JASJOG010000431.1, on the reverse strand, counting down.
TACATATATGTATACATATATATATACATATATATACATATATATATATACATATATATACATATATATATACATATATATATATACATATATATATATATATACACAGGGGATGGACAAAAAAAAGTGGCCATCCTCAGAAATTATGGTTAATGTAACATAATCATCGCAGGATGCACAGACAAAGTTAAAAAATCATCGTTTGAGGATTTATGTGTCCTGATAATATAAAATATTTCAAATCTTAATGTTAATCACCGGTTTTAGAATACAGAAACATCACGCAGTTTCAATAATAATAGTTTACAATCCTGGTACATCTCTGATGTTCATCATTTTGACTCGCGAATTCGTTCGCGTAATCATCAGTCAAGTTTATTTACAGATTACTACAACAATAGTAATTTCGATACACACCTACTGTATGTACCACTCAGTACTTAGATGGCACTCCCTTCGATTTGATCGCAGCTTTGAATCAACGAGGCATGCTTTCAATGGACTGATGCAAGAATTCTTTGGTGATTGCTAGCATACAATCCATTTTTGAGTACTTCAAAATGTTCGTTTTCGTTTTTCGACCTTCTGTCTTTTGTTAAACTGTTCAACTCATCCCATAATTTTTCAATGGGATTTAGGGCAACGCATTTCCATTCATCGATGCTCACATTAATGTGCTCATGAGTAAGTAGAAATCGCGATAAACGATTCTTCTCACTCACAAATGGTTTCTTGGATTTTTCCTCCATTTGACGTCTCTCTCTTTTAAGTGGTGCTTAATGGTTTTGGCGGAAACTTTTACCCCCGTCTGAGCTTCCAATTTATTATCTAGCTCTTATTTGGTTGGGATGCCTGATTTGGAACTTTTGATAATAAAACGGTCAATTCAATAAGTAGTTAATTCCAGAATCAGGAACACGACTGCAATCTCCACTCGATTTTAGCTTAATACTAAGATCTTTTACTCTAGAATAGCTTATGTTGAATTTTTTAGAAATTGCCTTTGTGCTAACTCCAGCTTTAAGCAAGCGAAGAATCTTGAGATGCCTTCAAATTTTCATCTCGGCCCTCCAGGTGCCCACATAAAAACTCCAACAAAAACGTTGTAAATTGCTCGTGAAACTGCTTTCTCGGCCAATAATACTTTGTACTTAAGTTATCAACTAAATATTGTGGGATGCATGATAATTTGATGATTTTATGGAAAAGTTCAATTTGTAAGAAATAAGAGAAAATGCACTATGTTTTGCATAAGGCATTATCATAAAAAGCATTAAAAATTGATATATATTCTAAGCCAGCGCTTAACTTTAGTATTTCAGAAACTTTTCAATCAGATCTCATAGAAAGCATTCTAAAAATATATGGTTTTCTTTAGTTTCTTTTCTTCCTGCGATAGTTATACCAAATTGACTGTATTTTTGAGGGTGGCCACTTTTTTGTCCACCTCCTGTATATATATATATACATATATATATAAATACGAAAGACAAAAATTTTGCTGTCACTACTCTGAGTTTCACGCGCTCAGGCGATGCTGCCTGATGATGTTGCCTGATGATCAGGAGATGTTGCCTGATGATCGCCTGAGCGCGTGAAACTCAGAGTAGTGACAGCAAAATTTTTGTCTTTCGTATTTATTTATTCGCTCTACCAGCAACGGTATTGAGCGCTCTATATTTTCATATCAACGCTGTAACCTTCGTGGTACTCATCATTGCTGTACATATATATATATATATATATATATATATATATATAAGTGAGAGTTAATCACCGAGAACGGAGGCTCTTAGCCAGATACATCCCGAAGGGACGTGACCCGAGGAATGCATCCCGAGGGGCCGTAGGCCCCAAGGGATGCTTTCCGAGGGCTACGCTCCCGAGGGATGGATCTGGCTAAGAGCCGACGTTCGAGGTGATTAACTGACTTATTACATGATTGACAAGGTTTTCTCAAAATGACAATGGCAAACAAGGAAATCAAGTGGCGAAACAAAAGAACTGGTGTGGCGTGTGACATGAGAAAAAAAAATTCAAATACAACAAGAAACCATTATAAGCAATAAAATAACATTCGGTTAGTCTTCGAGTTCAATTGCAAAAGTCGAGAACAAACTCCTAAAAATGGAGAGCGGGGACGATGAAAGCTTAGCGGGTTTGACGCAGAGCACCTTTCTAGAGCCACCTTCCGTCCCTACTTGTGACTTATTTGAGGGTATTTTTGAGGCTCAGAATTTTGATGCATCTACAACAGCATGTGTTGGTTTAGCAAGCGACAGAGAGTTCAACGAACCGTTAGAATATCGAAGGCCGGAACTCACACGAAAAATATTGCTTGTGACTGACGAACAACTGGAGAATATTAAAGAAAGTAGAATTCCGAATAATACGAAAAGTAATACTAATTGGGCTGTTGGTGTTTGGCACGACTGGGCGAGGGAGAGAAACGCTAGAATAAAAGAGTTGGGCGTTAATGATATACTTGTTAACCCCAACATTGTAAAAACGACTGATGAGGAACTGAGATATTGGTTTGCCAAGTTCGTCGTTTAGGTTCGCAAAAAAGGTGACAAAGGAGAACATTACCCACCGGCAACGCTCTATCAGTTATGCTGTGGGCTACTACGATTCTTGCGAAATAATGGGCGTCCAGCCCTCAACATATTTGAGGATCCGACGTTTAAGCATTTTCAAGATACGTTAGATGCCGAAATGAAACTCCTTACTGAACGAGGTGTTGGTGCAAGTGTTCGGCAAGCGGCAGCATTTTCAGAAGATCAAGAAGAACTTTTGTGGAATTTAAATCTTCTCGGAGCCCATTCAGCAAGCACGTTGCTCAGCACGATGGTGTTCTTAATTGGCAAGAATTTCTCACTCAGGAGTGGAAAAGAACATCGCCGTTTGAAGTTCAGTCAACTTACATGGGAGCCTTCATGTGGAGATGAGCCTGAGAAACTTATATATACGTCTTTCGGAGAAAAGGACAACTTGGGCGGGCTTAAACATCGGGCGTTCAAGCGAAAGCGTATCGAGCATTACACAAACGAAGTATGTCCTGAACGTTGTATGGTCTATCTATATAAGAAATATTTGGAGAAATGCCCAACGGAAGCTATGGCCAAGGATGTATTTTACCTCGCTCCTCGGCGAAAATATAGTAATTCTGACGAAGGTATGTTAATGCTTATTGACTATCGAAACTTTTGCATGATGTCTATCAAAATTAATTCGAAAATATTTCTTTCTCCATTTAGTCTGGTTCACGTCAAAGCCAGTCGGCCATAATACGTTGGGTGATACGGTCAAGAATCTGTGCCGGGAAGCTGGAATTCAAGGGTATTACACGAATCACAGCTTGAGGGCAACAACTGCTACTCGTGGCCTTGAAAAAGGAATTCCTTACAAGTTTATCATGGAAAGAACTGGGCACAGAAATGTCAGATCCTTACAGCAATATCAGAGACCAACCGTTCAAAAGAAGGTTGAGATGTCGAAAGCGTTTGATTTACCGTTAGGTGATAAGGTCAATTCGTACTGCGGAGAAGCGTCAGTAAGAAAAAAAGTCAGTAAGAGAGAAACAGACAGTGGTGAGATAGGAGGCAAAATAGAAAAAAAAGTTGAGAATTGTGGATTTAAAAGTGGTGAAAAGAAGGACGTTCAATTTAGTAATTGTACGTTTTATGTCGGGAATGACTTTAAGGCTTAGATTCATTTTGATGTATTATGGTTCTATGAAATAATGTTTGGTTTTTGATTGTGTGAGTGAAATGCTGTGAACTATGATATTACGAATAGTATAGCTCGGTGTAATTTTCGTACTTGTCAATAGAGACAAGATCTGGCTTAGAATTCCTCATTACACATTTTAGGGTTGTATGTAGATGCATCCCTCCTGGCAAGGTTTTATCTAGATACAACCCTGCTAGGAGGGATGTATCTGTATACAACCCTTGAATACTAATTCAATTCAATTCATCAACCCCGCTTTTCCCTGCTGAATATCAAATCCCTCCCCGGGCTTGAAGAAAGTTCGGCCTTAACAAGTATTTATGTTAAATAAAGCTCTGCAAATAACAAAGAAAACCGCGTCAATCATGTAATAAATATATATAGGGTCCGCCAAAAAAATGTATACACACTTCAGGAAAAGAAAAACGTGTATAAATATTTTAATACTAAATTTATTCAGATATCACGAGATTAATACAAGTTACCTTTGGCCTCCACAATTACAAGAGGTGCTCAGATTTGATCAAACTTCGAAGAAGCTCCATAGATGGCAACTGTTAATGTGTGTATATATATTTTTTAGCTGACCCTGTATATAAATATATATATATATAGAAAGGCATTTGATAAGGATCTGGAGGAACTCCCAGTGGATGATTTAATTGATATATTAAATATATTTATGTGGGATTGGGAGGAGAGATTTCTTGAAAAATGTACAATTCGCTTAGTTGTGGTGGCACTTCCTTGATGATATTTTCATGATATGGCTTCATGGTCGTCAGGAGCTCGAAAGGCTTTTGGCGGCTTTGAACTCATATCATGGGACTATAAAATTTACCTGGGAAATCAGTTATAAGATTGCATATCTTGATGTTTTGGTGCCCTTTGAAAGATGGTGTTTTGAGTACCAATTGGTATCATAAATCGACTGATACACATCAGTATTTGAACTATAAATCTTGCCATCCACCTCATGTTAACAGAGGTATCCCTTATAGCCAAGCTTTGAGACTGAAAAGGATTTGTGATTCGCTAGAGGTGTTTCATATGAATTTGGATGATTTGAAAACTAATCTTGTTAAAAGAGGTTATAAGAGTGATTTTGTGTCACCCCAATTTAGTAGGGTGAGGAATTGTAAACGTTCCAAGCTTTTGCGGAGAGATCCAGGAAGAGTTCGTGACAGAAATGAGCGAGCCGTTTTGGTTTTGAATCACCCGGCTCTTTTGGATGTCCTTAGAATCATTAAAGAGATGCAAATTCTTGTTAATGTCACCTTTGCTTAAGAGTTTATTACCGGATCCACCAACGGTTAGTTTTAGACGGCCCAGAAATCGTAAAGGAAACCTGGTTAAGGCAAAGTTGAGAGGTACTGTTGAAAGAATAAAGGGAACGTATTGTTGTGGAAAGGCCAGATGTAAGGTATGTAAGTTTGTTAAGACGGGTTCGACTTTTAAAAGCACAGTCGAAGAGCGGTCTTTCCTTATCAGTTATTCTTTTGATTGCGACTCATCTGGAGTTATTTAATAACTTGTCGTAAATGTATTAAACAGTAGGTCGGAAGTACCACCACACCATTTAGAATACGGTTTAATAATCATAAGAGTTCGTTGAATAAGTTTGGAAGAGGGTAAAGGAGTATTTGCGGAGAGCATTTGTACTCTCATTTTTTGAGAAGAGAGTCATTTGGGATCACAGGATATTATAGTACAAATAATAGATATTACTGATCTAGGGAAACCAACAGAGAGAGAAAGCTTTTGAGTCTAAAAGTTGAAATGTTTTATTTCTTTGGCACTTAATGCTAAAGAATTTTGACGTCAGATAGAATAATTAACGGATGGCGTGACTATTCAAACTCTATACGAGGTCGATGGATGCATGTAATCTGAAGAAGGGGCTGTGCCCTGAAACGCGATTTTTAATAAAGTCAATCTTTTGACGTTTTATGTGAGCTTTTTCTTTGGCTTTGAAGCGGACTGGCTCGTGATGTATATATATAGTCTAAGTAGCAAATGAATAGAAAACATTTATTTAGTGGTTGTATACAAGTTCACATCAATCATTTGTCCAAACAATCATGTAAAGTTAAAAACAAACCACAAAGGGCTCATCAGTTGTCTACCAGGACGACTATTTCGGGAGTATAAAGACAAAAATAGTCATAATACCTTGCCCTCCCCCCCCCCCCCCCCTCCCCCAGCAGCAGTGATCAATTGCCACCTACCCATCGTGGTTTATTATTTTATTTATTACATCTTCAGGTGTTGTGCCAAATTTCTCGAAAACACCAGGATATTTTCTATTAGCTTTTCGTATCTGTAAATTTAGTTTGGCTCTTGATCATCCTTGTAAACACATCCTATGGTATAACTGAGAAGCTTTGGGCAAATAATCGTCAAATAATAGTGTTGATCTACCAGTCCGAAACAGTTCCGAAAATACTGCATTGTAAAAAATATTGGAAAGAATATTACTAGAAAGATCTGTCATACGTAGTATTGAAAATGGAAAAGCATCTCTCTTATCAAACAACTTATACACAAAAATGTTATATTGAATCACGGTATCAAGTTCAAGAAATGTAGCACTCTTACCTATATATACAAATATACATACATATATATATATATATATATATATATATATGTAAGTAGATATCTATCCAAACATTCCGGTCATTCAACTATGCCGTGTGCAAACTAGGGGACTGGTATGCTGTTGACTAAACGAAAGTTTGGATTGAACGTTATTGTTCTCCTCTTTTTTTCGGTTTTATGGACTTCTGCGAAGTTGTTTACATCATTTGAACATCGAAGTCAGTAAATGATTGAAGACCAGCTCACAAAATGGCTTCCTTTAAAATTAGTCGGTGCTTACGACTGGTTTCAATTTTTGAGGTCATCTTGGTAAGAGAACCATCCATGACTTGGATTTTTGAAAGAGTAGTTTTCAAACTTAGCTCCATGGAATATGCCCAACTTGCCACCTTTCACAGCGAGGCTTTGACTTTATTCTCTCTGAACATAAAAAAACGTGGGCTGGTGCTTGTCGCCCGGAGATTTCCTGAGGGACTCGGTGTAAACGACATTCTTCGCTGATGTTGAACTGAAGGCGAATTGTATGAATCGAGAATTTTCAAGTTTGGGTAATCATTCAGATGAGCTACGTAATCCCCTGGTACGTTTAAATTGAGAATACTTGAAATTCAAGTTTCCCAAACGGAATGGTTTGCTGATCTTCCTCGCAGACGATTGTTTTCAGCAGTTTCCGAAAGTAGCTTCCCGACTCGATTCTTCACCAAAGGAGACTTCTTTTACCAAATATTATCTTCTTTTCCATATACAACCAGCATCTGATTTCTTCTAGATTTTAAATATTTCTAGTAAGCTTCAAAGAGAGAAAGAGAGATAGAGAGGAAGAGACAGAGAAAGAAGAGAGAGAGTTTATCTGATTTATCATAAGCAAACGTTTGTTACCAGGTCGTCAACATTTGTTCACAGGTTTGAACAGATTCACCACCACGTCAATGTTACCGGCCAGTTTCTCGACAGTAAATATTGAATTGTTGCCTCAAACGTTGAAAAATGGGAACACCCCTCAAACATTTTGACATTTTCATTCTTCTTTATATCAAGGTGGGTGGACACTAGTCTCGAATATCGTCCTTCAAGATTCCAGTGGCTTCAGCTGGTCACTCTCAACGGACTTTCGCGACATCAGTGACTATAAAAGCAAAAAACTTGGACTGTCCACCTATGCCCTTAAAGCATTAAGTATGAAAATGCCGTTCACACAACTGAGATTCTATTGCCACAAGAAGATACCTGGACGGATCTTCCACATAGTCACGCAGAAAAATATGATGGGACGAAACGTTGTTCTGTTCTTCACTGCTCAAACAAATTCCTTTCCAAAAGCTTGTGGATCCTTTTACCGTTTGTCTGATGACACATCCATATTGGCTCGAGAATGTACGAACTGGGGTCGTGAATCGGGAAAGTACAATGTCGGTAAATGGTTGCATGACTCAATCCCAGTTAAAGATCGGTTATTTAATCACATGGCGTTTATCAAAGCAAAAGCTCACTGGATAATTCCTCACTCTGCCGGTGGACGGTGGGAATGCGATGACTACAGTTCCACCAGTGGGTTTGCTCGGTCTGCGGGTGATTTCTGGAGAATCTTTGTTCGTTAAAGTGATTCTTGTTTTCAGGCAATTAAAACGTTGTTGAGCCGTTAAAGTCACTGTTGTGTAATAACCATAGTTTACTAGTGGATGTATTTTTGTTCCCATATAAGCCATAAATCCGTCAGTAAATAAAAGCTGTATATGACAGTGGAAAATGCTGTTGGTAAATGATGTAATTGAAGAACCAGGTGGAAAACGTATTCGAATGATGAAAATTAAGGCCCAGCAAAAAATTCTTAAGACAGGCATTTTTGTGTCAAAAGGTTTATTAAGATCTAACGTTTCGTTGCTTAAGACACAACATCATCAGAGAACGAGACATAATACGATGAGACAATCACTAAAATATCATTACATAGCTAATTAGCATAAATTTGGCGTTTGAGAGGAAATAGGAAGTGATGAGATGTCAGAGGTGGCGAAGAGGGTAAAGGCAATCAGAATAAGGAAAGAAGAATTGAGCTTGATTGAGAGTTGAGGGTAGGATTGAGTTTGTGAATGAGTAAGCTTTCTCTGATGAGGAGTTCATGAGTGAAAGATGAAGAGGAGTGAGAGAGGATGGTGAAATCATCTGATGTAGTGGGATGGCCAGTGTCGTGGTGATGTGATAGAATGTTTGTTGTGGAGGGGTTAGCACGCTCTTTGCCAGTAAGGGCTGAGATACGCAAGTGATCAGCAATCCGTGTGTGGAGAAGTCGGCTTGTTTGGCCTACATACGACGCATTACAGCATCGACACTTAAAAAGATACACAACACGAGATTTTAGACCGTTGTGTATCCTGTCCTTAAAAGAAAAGAAGTGTGCTAGGCGGAGCGACGGACGGAAAACAAAACGAATAGAAATATGAGGGAAGGCATGTGAGCAAAGCTTACGAATTTGTGTTCGAATTTGGAGGCTGTGTTGTCCAGTGAAGGGAAGGCAGAAGTACATGATCTTTTTAGCTGCAAGGGAAACTTTAGGTACGGGCGAAAATTTGTTGTCTAAAAAACGGCGAATACAATTGTCTAGAAAATTTCGAGGGTAGCCGTTGAGAGAAAATAGTTTCTTAAAATTATCAAGTTCAGAGTGAAAAGTAATGTAGGTCGAACAAATGTTAAAATAGCGATTTAAAAGAGACATAACTAGACGTTTTTTGTAGTTAAACGGAATTAAGCTATCAAAATTTGTATATAGGCCGTTAAAGGTGGATTTGTGAAAGACGGAGGTGGTAAAAGAGCCATTGTCTCGTGTGATTTTAACATCAAGAAATGACAATGACTTGTTAACTTCATTTTAAACAGTAAAAACAATATTAGGGTGTTGACGGTTTAAAAAGTTAAGGAGAGCGTTTATGTGGTTATTCGAACGAAACAGTAAGAAGCAGTCGTCAACATATCTACGATACAGAACAGGTTTAAAGTCAGACGGACAGAGCTCAAGCCAATTTTGTTCATGCCATGAGAGAAAAATGTCCGCAAAAAGCGGTCCCAACGGAGACCCCAAGGCTACACCATCTATTTGTTCGTAGAGAACACCGTTAAATAAAAATGACAATTTTTAACAGATAATTGTAAAAGTTTTGTAAAATCGTCGCTATTAAAACCATGAAAATGTGTGGAGTTGGAGGATAATTTAGAAACAATGATGTCAATCGTTTCATCCAAAGGGATGTTGGTAAAAAGGGACTTGATATCAAAGCTTGCCATAATTAAATTGTCAGAGTTAAAGTTGGAAGAAAGTAGATCATTGACGAAAAAAATACAAGACAGAAAACTCAAAAAATACAAGACAGAAAACTCTTCCGCTTATGTTCGGATTCGAATAGTAACACATCTCATAATCCTGATAACATTATTTTTAACTTTTCACAACGCTTACTGACAGACGACGAAAAGAACATCCTGAGAAAAGGACTGGACTTTGGTTTTCCACTACAGCGTCTTAATTACTGCAACTTCCTCACGCCGTTTGAATTATTTTATCGACAACTGAAAACCGAACGCATTTCCCACCACTCTGGCCACACTGAAGATTCCATCAAAACCAAACTTAAAGACATAGCACTAACAAGTTACCGTTGTTATTCACGTCCTAGCTTCCTCTTCTCCGATGAAGACCTCCAAATCATTAATGACTTAAAGAACGACACCTCAATTTACATAATGAAACCTGACAAAAGAAACGGAGTTGTGGTCATTGACCGAGATCACTACACAAAGAAGATGGAAGACATTCTCTCAGATAAAGATAAATTTTTGCAACTAGATGGAGATCCAACGTCCCTCTCAATTAAACGGGAAAATAAAGTTAAGACATTTCTTCGCATGCTCAAGAAAAATGGAACGATATCGGAACTTGTTTACAACAAACTTTTTCCTTCCGGCTCTCGACCGGGCATCCTCTATGGACTACCTAAAGTTCACAAAGCTGGCGTTCCCCTTAGACCCATCCTCTCTTCTATCGGCACTCATGCTTATGCTCTGGCCAAGTTTCTCGTCCCTCTCCTTCGTCCGTTCTCTTCAGGTAATTATTTGGTTAGCGACTCCTTTTCTTTCGTCAATGATCTACTTTCTTCCAACTTTAACTCTGACAATTTAATTATGGCAAGCTTTGATATCAAGTCCCTTTTTACCAACATCCCTTTGGATGAAACGATTGACATCATTGTTTCTAAATTATCCTCCAACTCCACACATTTTCATGGTTTTAATAGCGACGATTTTACAAAACTTTTACAATTATCTGTTAAAAATTGTCATTTTTATTTAACGGTGTTCTCTACGAACAAATAGATGGTGTAGCCTTGGGGTCTCCGTTGGGACCGCTTTTTGCGGACATTTTTCTCTCATGGCATGAACAAAATTGGCTTGAGCTCTGTCCGTCTGACTTTAAACCTGTTCTGTATCGTAGATATGTTGACGACTGCTTCTTACTGTTTCGTTCGAATAACCACATAAACGCTCTCCTTAACTTTTTAAACCGTCAACACCCTAATATTGTTTTTACTGTTTAAAATGAAGTTAACAAGTCATTGTCATTTCTTGATGTTAAAATCACACGAGACAATGGCTCTTTTACCACCTCCGTCTTTCACAAATCCACCTTTAACGGCCTATATACAAATTTTGATAGCTTAATTCCGTTTAACTACAAAAAACGTCTAGTTATGTCTCTTTTAAATCGCTATTTTAACATTTGTTCGACCTACATTACTTTTCACTCTGAACTTGATAATTTTAAGAAACTATTTTCTCTCAACGGCTACCCTCGAAATTTTCTAGACAATTGTATTCGCCGTTTTTTAGACAACAAATTTTCGCCCGTACCTAAAGTTTCCCTTGCAGCTAAAAAGATCATGTACTTCTGCCTTCCCTTCACTGGACAACACAGCCTCCAAATTCGAACACAAATTCGTAAGCTTTGCTCACATGCCTTCCCTCATATTTCTATTCGTTTTGTTTTCCGTCCGTCGCTCCGCCTAGCACACTTCTTTTCTTTTAAGGACAGGATACACAACGGTCTAAAATCTCGTGTTGTGTATCTTTTTAAGTGTCGATGCTGTAATGCGTCGTATGTAGGCCAAACAAGCCGACTTCTCCACACACGGATTGCTGATCACTTGCGTATCTCAGCCCTTACTGGCAAAGAGCGTGCTAACCCCTCCACAACAAACATTCTATCACATCACCACGACACTGGCCATCCCACTACATCAGATGATTTCACCATCCTCTCTCACTCCTCTTCATCTTTCACTCATGAACTCCTCATCAGAGAAAGCTTACTCATTCACAAACTCAATCCTACCCTCAACTCTCAATCAAGCTCAATTCTTCTTTCCTTATTCTGATTGCCTTTACCCTCTTCGCCACCTCTGACATCTCATCACTTCCTATTTCCTCTCAAACGCCAAATTTATGCTAATTAGCTATGTAATGATATTTTAGTGATTGTCTCATCGTATTATGTCTCGTTCTCTGATGATGTTGTGTCTTAAGCAACGAAACGTTAGATCTTAATAAACCTTTTGACACAAAAATGCCTGTCTTAAGAATTTTTTGTTAGTAAATGACATATGGCGTTTCAAAACCTAAAGTCCATTTTCGAATATTTGTCATATTATGTCAATTGAGTACAAAGCTCACTTTTCACCAGCCTGCATGAAAATGATCAGAATCTGATCTTTATAACTTCAAGAGTGGCAACGAACTCAGAATTGGTGCAACAAATTGAGCCGAAAGCCGAGAACGTCTAGGGGTCCGGGGTCATGCTCCCCTAAAGAAATTTTGAAAATCTGAGGGCTCGAAACGGTATTTCCTGCATTTTGAGACTACTTTGATTTCCAGATACAAATAGAAATCATGTGTCAAAATTGCTTGAATGTTGTATTTCCTTGAGTCGTTGCCTTCAAACAGCCTGTTTAATAGTAAACTGGCTTCCGAAAATAGTCCAACTGCTTCTATCATTAAGACATCAATAACTATTTAGCCTATCATCTAAACATCACTCACTGTTTAGTATTTAGTTGAAAGATTTCGGAAAAATTTCGAAAAATTATTGATGCGACAAATGTCGCACTTGTCACACCGGTTGCTACGGCCCTGACGGACTGGCCATGATGCCATGGCACAATGGCACAATAACCAGTCCGAGCTAGGATTTAGCTCAGTCAGCAAACAAGTTTTTTGAAACTATAGTTTGTTAACAGCATCTTCAACAGGGCACGAACTTTGCCGAACCCTGAGAGCTAATATGGCAAGAGTTTTCCCTTCCAACAATACCTGGCTTTAGCACATCTCATTAGTAAATGAATCGACCATGATTAGGAGAAAGGAAGTTGTTCACTATTCCGTTTCGTTTCCTAGCTGGTAAAAAAGATCTCAAACAGTTCTGACACTGCCAATGTCATTTGAACATACTATGATTAATATCACTTTGTCTTAATTGAAAATTTAGCGCCCATGAACGTGTACCACTTCTTCTTTGTTCAATGATACAATGTGATACATTTTCTGCTACCAGATATAATATTTTCTCGAAGACTAATTTCAATAGTGCAGTGTGTTTATTTAATTCATGTGATCAATCTCCAATCAAACCTGAGATTTTCCTATCGAAGGCAATCACAAACAGTTCATATTTTCTACAAGGCTAGCCAAACAAGTTGCGTTGGGCAAGATTTCTAATCCAAAGTATCACCCAAATTACTGCATGAGATAATGCTTTATTTTGGCTTAAAAAATTGAGGATTTAACAATTGCCATTAATTTTGATCAACTGTGATGACGAATGGCATACCTCTTGGTGTATTATCCGTTTACCCGCAAGACCAGGTGGTAGCAATACGAGGACGAACGGTATGTTTTGAGGATAAGCAAAAATTTCTGCCTGAAATTGAAAACCCTTTCTAATACGACTAATAACTTTCCTTTCATCATGCCATGTTTGCAAATATAGTCCAAATGCTACCAAATGTTAATAATTTCTTTAAACTGTCACCTCAATGGACTTCCTTCTATTTATCACTTGAGCCAAAAAATGCACAAAAAGCATATTGTAAAAGAATGCGACTATGGAAATAAGAACTTCTAATGATTCCATTTTTTGGTACGAATACAACTCGACTTAAATCCAAGGAAGTTAGTGCAAACATGTTTTTTTACCTTGTTTGCGTTGACTAAAGATTTTTTATTGCGTGACTGCAGTAAATGCAACGAATATCAATCGCTTTCCGTGGTAAATATACCCTAAGTTCTACTGATTTTTATGATTTCCGTCCTTGTACCTACCGACGAACATTTGTAATTTATATTAGTTTAAAATAAAGGTAATAAGTTAATATTGTAATTCGAGAGGTGATAGGCCGTGGACAAAAAAGGAATGAGTGACAGAAGTTTGAGCGTTTAGGAGATAGATCGATACAGTTAAAAACCTTGTAAGCGTGTATTGGAACTTGATATTGAAATAAACTAAGACTTTTACATGTATCGATCGGAATTGATTAGACTCCAACGGAATGGGTCCGTTTCCATCCTTTTAGTTAGAGCCTGATTATTTTGTAAGGCTGTTATCTTTATTTCGATTTTCTTGACGTTCTGCTTCCTAAGAAGTCGAAGTAACGTTGATTATTGTTACTTGTAAAGCAGTAAGTAGAAAAGATATTTCCGTCGGCCAACCGGTGGAAATATTTAATTTCTCACGTGTACTATGGTTAAATTACTCGTTCAAAGTTGGCCTTTCGCAGTATGAAGTCACTACCGATGGGTACAGAGGGATTTGTCCCCCGATTTCTGAGGCCCTCGCCTTAGGGTCATTTCTTCGGCCCTAAATGGAAATATTAAAATTCTGGGGAAACAGACAATGGAAACCATGAAGTGGATACCTTATGGTGTCAAAAAATAAATGGTAGTTGAAACTTCGCTTTGCCTACCCCTTTTGTTCGTTCTTATGAAGTGGAAACCTTATGGTGTTAAAAAATCAATAAAACTAGAATTAACTTTTGTTTCAAAATCTTCTGTTGGCTTTTCACATAATCAATTCCTTCAGATAGAGGTATTCGATCATAACCTTTTTTTACTTTGACCTTTTTGTACTCTCACGATACTCTATTTCTAGTTTTTTGTATATTTTGTCGTTCTTTATGGCCACCATTTTATCTATTCTTTTCATTAGCTCATCCTCTTTGTCTATTTTAAAACTGTATTTAATTTCTGGTTGTTTTTTTATTTCGTCATTACCCCTTTTATTTAGTACCTTACTATCATACTTTTTAGCGCACTCGTTTATGTGTTTCTTTTCTATTTTTTATAGTTTATGCTTCTTCTCACAGGGACAATCTACGACTAGTGATATTTTAGGGTTTTTGTCTTTATTTTTGTATACTATACTCTTTGTGTCAGATTTGTGTTCTTTTAGTCTCTTTTCTAGGGTCTTTATTGTTGAGCCGATATAAATGCTTCCATCCTCGAACTCTATTTTGTAGATCTTACCATTCTTGTATTCTGTGTGTCCTATAGATTTGACCTCGTGTTTGTTTTTCTTCGTTTGAGAGTATTTTGTCTTCAAGTTTTCTGCATGAATGTATTTGAATTTAGTTGTCCTACTTAAAGCTGTATATAATTGTTTTTATTCATTGCTTCAGTATCAAAGATATTATAGTGCTGGTCTATCACTGCACCCTGGTATTTGTATACTGTAATGCAGAATGCTAGGTTAAACTTCTTTCTGAAGTCATCCAAAGAGAACTTTTGGTCGTTTTCTTTTATCGTAACACCATTTTTACGTATGCTTTTAACAGCAGACTGTTACGAGTTAAACATTTTACGGTCCTTCATATTATCTATGCATATCACAGGTGTTCCACAAGAGCACTCATAAGTCTAGTGTCGCCCATACGGACGTCAGCCATCTTTAGCTTCCGGAGTTTTGTTATCTCACCTGCAATACTAATAATATGTTTTCCTGATTGTGGTTCAAATCGACCATTTTTCACCAGTGTATACATCGAGAACTGGTATTGATCACGTCTTGATAACCCTCTTGGACGTCTCTCTTCATATGGTCGAAAATTCCTGAGTGTATCTTGTCTCCTAAAAGGTTTTCTGTCGTCTCTAATAACAGTGTCTATGGAGACCGTCACTTCTTTCCAGCCATTTCCATTCCTTCTCATTCGCCTTCTGAATAACTTTACCATAGAAGAGTTCCTTTCAAACATTACAGTGCGTTTGTGTACGAACTGGAGTTCATAATTTCTTGCGTCGTTAAGTGTAAGGTCAATCATGGGCAATTTTATGGTTTTTTTCTGGCTTTTCCAGAAAAAGTGACATTCTTTCTTCCTTTTTGAGCATTTCTTGCCATTCCTTATTTCTTCTTTCCTTGTATTGTACCATTTTTAAATAGGTCCGTCTGTTTACTTTGTTGGCCTTCAGAAGGCTGATATATATCTTTGGTTTGACAGATCTGACGACCTTCCTTTTCAAACCGGTCCTTATTGCTATTGGATGGCTTTTGACAATTCGTTTTATGGTCTTTCTTTTCAAACCTGTTCTCTTTGCTATTTTATTACCATTATCGTTTCTGTCATTGTTGACCACAAATTGTTGAACAGGAGGTGGTAAGTGCTTAGGTCTATTGTTCAACATTCTTTCTAATCTGATCCGACCCATTTCTAACTTTTCTTCTTCTATAGCTTTTTCACGGGCAATTTTTCTCATCACCCTATTATAGTATGCCTGGGATACTAACTTCCCAGTTAACGGATTAAGATCTGTAGACATGATTTGTATGTGCTTTATAATATAGTATATATAAAATTCTTTTAAGCCATTTTAACGCAAAAATTATTTTGGCCACATTTTATAAAATCAACTTTTCAAGATTTTTTATATGTTTTTTGGTTTTTACATGTTTGCTTTTACTTGCCATGTGATAAGTGTGATCACAAATATGACAATGATAAGGGTTTCTTTCCATACATTCCTTAACATATCGTTTGTCTGCTTGCTTCCTTTCTTCGTCTGTGAAATATTTCTTGGGTCTTCCGCGACCACGTTTGGGTTTATCTATATTTGTTTCAGGCATTATACTATAGATATATAGAATAATGTTTAAGTGATTAAGTGCGTTTAATTTTTCCTCCACTCCAAATAATAAGGGCACTTACAATTTTTGTCCCAACCTAATAATGGGCACCGAATAGCCGGTCATCAAACGAATTCCTTGTTTTACTGTGTGTTAGATCAGTGGGTTTCTTTATTAGTTTTGCACCTTTCCTGCTAGCTAGTCTTATGATGTAGTAGTCATATCTAGAGACGTTTTTCTTAATCATTTTGTGTTTAATCATTATAGCAACCACTTCGATAAAATCAGATATAATAGATCTACAATGTTTAGGGTTCACATATTTTTCCAGTCTATCTCTAATATGACGACTTCTGATATACACTGACTTCTTCCTATTTAGCCAGATATTATCAACCCATTCTGGTTCCATTTCATAACCTTCTACTTTCCCACATTCAACACATACAAACATACCGTCAATGCATTTTAGTTCTTTTTCACTACAATAATTGTCTTTGTAGTGTTTGTCTTCCTTTTTGTAGAGAGAGTCCAAATCATCTATATTTTCGACTACTTCTTCGAATTTATACCCATGACACAGAGCTTCTAATGCATCCATATGTTTTGTATACTAATATACACCACATCTTTAAATATATTTACTCAATATATACCCTGTTCCAATACCAACAGAACCAATAGTAATATACTGATATTCTTTCATCTCGTCGCTTGGTTGGTAAAAATCATTTAATTGGTGTTCTCTATTAAATGTCTTTCCATTATATTGTATTGATTGAACCTGTCTTAGCATATCAAGAGCTTTGTTTGTTTGTTCTATGTCATCATTTGCATCTGATAATTGTTGTATTAGTTGTTGAATCCTATCATGTTGCTTGACTTCATTCTCATAAAACGCATCCTTAGCCTTTGATAAGTCTCCTAATGCCTTATTATGTCTTTTTATTTCAGCTTCATAATTATTTTTATCAAGCATCTTAAAAAGATATCCACTGCCAGCAAATGCAAGACTAGCAAATGCTGTCTGCAACGTCCCTCCCATGACACTAGCCATTATTATCTGTATATAATAGAATACATTTAACTAGTTCTTGGAAAATGGATGTTGGAATATACTTCTTATCTTGCGCCCACTTTACTAGCATTGTGCTCACTGCTACTCCTCCTGCTAACTTAGCCGTATCCTTTAGAGTTGATGCGTCAGTGAGCTTTTCACCGAGGACCTTATTAGATACCATAGAAAGACCTACAACTCCGGCCGTTACTAGAGCCGCGTCATATAATTCTTTCATCAATTCTTTGTTATTGACTGTACTCATCGTGTATGTATAATATATAATACATTATATTTCATTTGATTCTGTGGAAATATTTAATGTGTCTATTGAGTGTTTTTCTGGATATGAATTTCCTTTTGCAGTATTTGCATCTGATGCGAACATTATGCATATAGTCATTGATTTCCTTAGTTATTAGGTCATAGTCATTGGATACAATACATTTATACCCATTGTCTTCATATCTGTCCATTAGTTCTTTCTGCTGTTCTGAGGTGATTCCATTACCTTGAGGTGTCTTGAACTCTTTGCATAGACAATTATAATGCTTATGGAGATTATGAACTATTAGATCAGGTTGACCTTTCATGTATCCCTTTTTGAACGACTTAATGCATTTTTGTCTTTAGTGTCTTGATTTTCTCCAAGTCCAGCTGTCATTAATATTTCTGGGTACAATCGCCTAATGAATTGAACCACTTTAGTATATAGATCATACTCATCTTCTATTTTAAATGCCAATGTATTAGGGTTATTGAACATTCTGTAGTGCCCATACTTCCTAATTGATGGCAGAACTTTAGAGAACACCCAGTCTTGAAATATTTCTGCAGATTCTAGTTTAGATCTAAAAATCAGAGAGTAAAGACCTGGTTCTGTTATGAAGATAGTCTTTTGAACCCCCCTTTGATTCGAGGAGGCGTTGAAAACTGCCTTGTATTTATCTTTCACACGATTTCTAATTGCTTGGTCTGTATTTTTATAACCCAAAGCTGATGCAACATCTTTACCTTTGAACCAGGTGTTTTGTTTACCATCTATATAAGTGTTCAATGAAACATTTAGTTCCTTGTTCTCAAACTTCTTGAATGTTATTGACATGTTATACATTGTTATACATTGTTATACAACATCAGTAAATAATCTAGACACACTTTGACGCACATTAAGGCCATTTATCTCAACTATTAATCAAAGTGTATGAGGGTATTTTTTGGTTGTTTATGTTTAACTTGTTTAATTTTAACGTGATTATCCTCTGACTCCTCTCTCATTTTATCTAGACTTTTACTCTCACTTTTGTACTCTTTTCTTGTGTAGTATAATGATCCGATGGCGGCGGCTGTAACTAATATACCAAATACTAAGCCATAATTAATATTATGGAAAATACTGCCAGTTTCCTGTTTGTTTTCGGCCTCTATTTTATCACGCATATTTTTCTCTTTTGCACCTTTAGAGATAGCAGCCAATCTCTTACCAGCCTCTACCCTCTTAGGGTCTTTTTCCTTTTTCACTGTTGTTATTTTATTTGTTTCTTCACTCATCTATATAATGGTGTATATTTTATTTACAAACATCTGTAATATCATCTACACGATACCTCAACGATTGTCTACAAAGAGTCTGTACGATCATCTATACGATGCAATTGCAAATCATCAATATCTTCTAGTATACTATCAATTTCTTCAGTTGTCTTCTTACAGCAACGTATGAAATCTCTGACTCTCTTAAACAAATTTCTCACTTTGTCCATCATTATATATTACCATATATCTTATCATATTTTTTAGAGTTGCCATTTATGGAAGGGCATAAGTCAGTGACAATATCATCCAATACTTTTAAATCACTAAGCAACACTACTTCATCATAAGGCATACCCCTCAAGTATGATTTCAATTGTACTTTTTCATAAGATGTATAAGCAAACCTACATGTTTCGATTGTTCTTTGGATATTACTGTTTGATATGTAACCTTGAATCAACATTCCACCACCTGAGATAGATAATGTTGCTAAATTTGTAAGTGGAGCTAATATTGCACCTAATGCTGTCAATTCAACACTAGACATATTCAGGTACAGTTTAATCTTTTTATACTTTTTGTATTTCCACTTATAACATGTATACAGTTTATGATAACACTCATACCATCTTTTCAGTTTACTAACTTCCTCACTCGTTAACTAATCACTAATATGATTAAAATCAATAGTTTTCCTCATATATATATTCCATTACATTAAATATCAAAATCAACCGTATCTATATTAAACCAATTACAGAGTACGTGATGATGCAGTAAAATGTCTTTCTCATTTATTAATCTTCCTTCATACAAAGAGAAAAAGGAAATATCACCTTTAAAAGGAGCTTTACCACTTGGTTTGAGATCACCGAAAGTCATTTTAGTTGAACCAGGTGAATTTCTGCTTTGAAAGTCTGTCAGCTTTTGTCCATTGCAATATACCTTGCTAGCTCCAGCTGCTGGCGTTGTGTAATTGTCCCAGTGCATTGATAAACATATCCATTTATTTATTTCTCCTGCATTTGCCTTTGTTTTATATTGAGCTATTGGTTGTTTAGTTTGAATAGGATTACTACCAATGATAATAAAATCATTTTTAGTACCAGAGACAACCAAATCACCATTAGGACTAAAACTAACAAACTTATCATGACCACGATTATTGTGCCCAAATAAGCCATTACGAACCCAATAATTATTAGCGTCATATGCTTTTATTCTGTATACAATGAAAATATTTACTATATCCTTCTCTCCACTTACACTGTTCAAATTAATATCACTTAACATTCTTTGTGTTCCATCAAACTTTAAGAAATATCTATTTCCTACTTTTTCACTTTCACATGACAGGTTGTAAATTGCTGGTGTTTTGAACTACATCATTTTCTTGCAGAGCTTGATCAATAGTTCTAGACACTTTTCTAGTTGTAGAATTGTATACTAATTCACTATTATCCGAACGTCGGTCAAATCTGTAAATACTTGTAGCATACTTTTTATAGTATTCCCAGAACAATGTTTCACTGAGATTTACCCTATAATCACTTATTTTGACACACTTTGAATAGTATGTTTATTCCAGGACAGCCTTTGAAATAGGATCATAATCAAATATAGGTGCGGGGATGTTTTTAATGCGCCAATAAGACACATCAATATCACCACTCGTTTTCCTTCCTGATAAAGAAAGTTTATTATCTATTTCATTTTCATACCAATAACCTAAACAGTTCATTTTCCTATATTATACGATATATTTTGTTATTAAATATGCAGCTATAACTGACACAGCGAAAGTTGCTATTAAATCAGTGTTATGCTCATCATTTTTAATAGGAACAGCTTTATCACTATGTTTAATATCATGATGACTAGTCGGTTTTTCTTCTTTTTTAACAACAGTATTATCTAATGTGTCTAAATGTGATGTTGATTGATCTTCTTGATGAATTTTTTTAGGTGGGATCTTTTTTACACCCACAAAATTAACATTAGGGTTTATACCAAATTTCATGTTTTCACTAGTTATTCGTAATTTGTTATTATATCCATCAATAGGATTCTTACGAATAACCACACTATAAGGTAGTAACCATAAAGATGGACTGACAACAAGATTAAGAACAAAATTAGTGTCAGACACTGCCTTATTCATATAGTTTATCCAAACACTTGTATCATAATTAATAATACTATCTTCTACATTCCTACGAAACACATTTTGTGTCTCTAATGATGATGGTCTATTACCGTAAATGCTCCGTCTTGTTTTCGCTTGTGCTCCTAGTAAACTGTAAATATACGCTTCAATCGATTGATTAAGTAGTTCAGTGCCTTTTATGGTTAGTCCATCTGAAATCATTGGAATGAATTTTTTATAGTCATTTTGAACATCGCGAATAAGACCAACACCGGGTCCATATGTTTTTTTTATTTTTACTAAACCCTACAACGTCTTGCCCTAAATGTTCATTCTTATACCCTGTCATTTCTTGCCATGTCCACTTGAGTGTATGATCTTTTAGAAAATTAGCGTTATATTTATTCATTAGGATCTTGATTTTGCTTTCTGGTAATGTTTTTAATTTTTGCATTATTCTTCTAACTGTTAAGTATAAATGAAACCTCATAAGTAAGGTTATCTGTTTCGGAACAGTATCATTGAAAGTCAAATGCTCTATAGATATACCTGAAGCATATGTCACTATCCAAGTCCCAATAATCGACTGAAAATATGGTTCTTTGAGGTCCCACTTGGCGAAATTTTTGGTGCTTATATTTAGAGGAGGTAGATTACTCATGAAAAAGTCTGTTTTGTTGACATATATTTTGAATACATTTATGGAGTAAGCTAAAACATAATCAACAGAGAAATTATCACAGTAGTATTCTTTTCCATAAAAACCAACATGTCTCCTGCCTTTTGGTAATTCCTAGACTTTTCCACCTATTGTCCATATTTTAGAGGAACCACTCTTACTGGTGTTAGAGTGAAGATATCTTGTCGTTGTTTTGTCATTATAGAATGTGTCGCTTGTAATGTCTGTGCTTAACAGATCTGAGTTCTTAAAGTATATAGAAGTGGAATCAACCGTACCGTCCTGGTTAAGATCAACATCGAATTCGAATTTACTTAAATCAGCATTAGGATACTTTTTAATAAAATTTTATCTTAATCTTATACGCTCTTCTTCAGCATTTTCATAGCCTTGTCATAGTTCTTTCCATAATAATTTTTAAGAAGGTCCTCCATTATATAATATATAATATATTATATATGAAGAGAATTAGCGTTTTCATAGAAGGATCCTCAAAAAAATTTAACTTGAAAGAACTATTTGCAATTAAAAATGTTAACCCATATCTGTTGGTCAAGAAGGCTACATTATTCTGGGATTACAATAATATCACTGATGAGAACAACGAATTGACATATAACGGTAATAAAAAGACCATACAGAAAGGTTATTGGTCATTTAATATGCTTAAGAAGGAGATTGAGAGTTATAGCAACGTTGCTTTGGTGGCTAATGAATATGACAGAACGTGCTCTATTACTAGTGACAATGCAATAAATACGAAAACTATAGGGCCCATATTAGGTTCTAATAAAGACCAAGTAATAAATGCTAATACAAAAACAAAAAGTGGTAATCCAGTCAATATTAATAATGGGTTACAATACATAAAAATCAGCTGTAATTTGAACAAAATTTTAGAAAATATAAATACAAATGGTGAGATTAGTGACGTTATAGCAGTATTACCGATAACTACTACACAATCATTAAAAGGTAGTGTCCAGCGTTTTTTCGGTATTGAATCCAGAGTGCTAGTTAATAATAGATTCATAAACAATATTGATTTCAATGTTAGGGACCAAGATGGTAGCACAAAAAGTGTCGGGAAAGTGCTATTAGACTTATACATAATGTAGTGTAATGTATATGGATAAAGACATTGAGTCAGAACAAGGGTTGAAAGATATTTGCAACTATCCCAAAACTGATTACCAATCTGCAGAAAGATTATATCAAAAAGCATTAGAAGATGGTTTGAATGTCAGTAGAGAACAAGTAAAAGATTGCTTAAGGTCGCAAGATACATACACCAGATATAAACCAAGTGTCAGAAAACATAAATTTAGACAAACTAAAGTCAACTATCTTGGTGAGCAGATACAAATTGATCTCGTTGATATGGGTTCATATGAAACCAAAAACACAGGTTATTACTGGATATTAACAGCTATTGAAATTCATAGCAGGTATGCATTTACTATTCCTGTTTACAGAAAAGACACTAATAATATGACAAAAGTGGTCACAGAACTACTGAGGCAATTTAAAGAGAGATTTGGTGTTTACTCTAAATTAGCTCAATTTGATGATGGAAAGGAGTTTTACAATGTTGGCGTAAAATCGTTGTTAGAGAAGCATGATATTAAATATTTCTCCACAAACTCTGATAAAAAGGCCGCTATTGTAGACAGATTCAACAGAACTCTTAAAACTGCTATTTGGAAATACTTCTATAGTAAAGGAACTTATAAATGGATCGATGTGTTGGACCAACTGGTGTATAATTACAATAATACCAAACATAGTACTATTTTAATGAAGCCAAAAGATGTGAATAAAAATAATGAAAATTAAGTCTGGACAACACTATATGGTCATTTTTATGGAGAATTACCATTAGCTAAGTTTAAAATTGGTGATACAGCTAGGATATCCAAGTATAAGAGCATCTTTACTAAAGGTTATGAAGCCAACTTTACAGAAGAATTGTTTAAAATAAGAAATGTTATTCGTGGCGACCCAACAGTTTATGAAATAGAGGATCTAAAAGGTAAACCAATTATTGGATGCTTCAAAAACTATCTTAAATGAAAATGTTAACATAAATCGCAGTAAAGTAGATGGTTTGAACCTGGGAGAATCGTGACATGTTTGAGGAAGTTGATCGTCCAGGTTAGTGTAGTCTTGAGAAAGACTGTTGGTTGAAGTGACTGACGTTTCAACAGCCTTAGCGGCGGTCATCTTCAGAGTCAAAATGAGAGTAAATGTCATTCCCAACATTGACTGGGAATCGGCAAAATGCATTACGTACAGCACCAACTACAAACAGCGACTCACACTAGAAAGCTGGTATACGAACTTAGAACAAAATCCATTAAACCGATCACAACAATTACCGGGACCTTACAAACGACTAATTCACAAAGTCAAACGTGCGAGCAGCCAATAGACTTACACTTCGACAAACTGATAATTAACGCCTATACAACCACACCTATTGCTTCTCGCCAAATATCACACCTCCATGACTAATACGACCGCCCACTTATCACGCACGAGCCAGATACAAATCCAGGCGAACCTGACATTTACTCTCCTTTTGACTCTGAAGATGACCGCCGCTAAGGCTGTCGAAACGTCAGTCACTTCAACCAACAGTCTTTCTCAAGACTACACTAACCTGGACGATCAACTTCCTCAAACATGTCATAAATCGCAGTTCTATGAACGCAATAGTTATATTGTTTACCAACACAACTAGAAAAGATAGCGAAGAATTCATATACCCAAATATCACAAGTGTAGATGTATCCGTCGATGTTTTTCCAAACCAAGTTTACTCGAATGGAATACAAAAAAGCGGTTTCCACGACGAAGCTAAAAGATTTTTTGGATTAAAAAATGATATGGATGAATTCGTTACACCAGAAATGTTCTGCAAAGATAAATTCGCACTCGTTATCGATCTAAGGTCAAATGAAGATTGTAACGTGACAAATCACGGAAAAAAAATTAGTGAACAGCTCTACCGGTATCTAATTGAAAATCAATAAGACCGCACACACAGGAACTATCATGTATAGAATATATAGGGTGTCTGACGGACTAGTCAATTTTCAACATAATAATTTACAAAGATTTGAACAGTAATTGTATAGTATTATATAGATGGAAACCCCTTTCAACATGATAATATGTGGTATGACAAACTGTGGTAAAACAGTTTATTTGTTAAATATGCTGGAAAGACAATTCAGTAAACATTTTGATTACATAATTTTAATTTGTCCAACATTTTCATGGAATAAAACTTATGAGCAGTGGAAATATATCAACGACACTGATTTCTTAGTATTAGAATGTGAACAAGACAAAGTCGATAAAATATTACACTTTGTACAGGAAATTTATAAAGGCACTAATAGTTTAATAATATTAGACGATTGTGCAAGTAGTCAGGATGTTAAAAATAGAACCAGTGAATTGGTTAAACTGGCTTTCTCAGCAAGACATTATGGTTTATCAACAATTGTTATCACTCAGCAATTAACCAGTATAGCCAAACCTTATAGAGAAAACATTTCTAACTTAAAATTACGAAATACGCTACTTTGGAAACCAATTTAAGATACCCATAAGTTTATAAAATCAACACGCCACAAAAATAAAATGTATGTTATTATATAGATAACGCCAAAACGAAAAACTACAAAACCAGAGAATATTGATGTTGTAATTGAAGATATGTCAGCCTCAGAAAATTCTTTGAATGAGGAAATGAATAATATATTCTATGAAAACGAAACTAATGAAAATGTTGAACCGCAAGATGATAAATCTGATTTAGAAAAGAAAAGAGACGAACTTCTGAAATTAGCGGAAGATGGTGATTTGGATAAATCTGTTGGATACATAAAAAAGGCCAGTCATAAGGTCATAAATAAACTGCACACTGAGTATGAACGTAAAAGAATGCAAAAAGCTAATGAGTTCCTATCTGATCTTTTAATAAGTAAATTTGCTAACACATTAGGAGGTCTTGAAGCTATTGAGTAACCTGATGAATTAACAAATGAGTTGAAGAAAGATGAGTTGTTAAAAAGAGACGTGTATTCCTTAGTTGAGAAAGTCACCCCATACATACCATTACTAGGTATTCTATCAGGTGGGATAAACACTGCGAAGCACATTTATGGACACAAAACACAGAACCCAGTTAAGGCTTCCACTTCTGAAAATCCTTCTGAAAATTGATTTTTTTACACCATAAGGTATCCACTTTATGGTTTCCATTTTCTGTTTTCCTAACATTTTGAAAACTTCCATTTAGGGCCGAAGAAATGAACCCTAAGGCGAGTTAGGGCCTCAGAAATCAGGGGACAAATGTGTCGGTTCCCATCGGTAGTGAAGTCACCTTGCAGCTACTAAAAATTGTACACATACGTCATGTTTTCGTTAAAATTATAATAGCAAAATCACTGTATTTAGGTAATGTGACTTATGATGTCGTTACCTGCCATTGAAACAAAAGTTATCTTATTGGTTTTTTGGGGTTTTTTGCTGAGTTCACAAACTAAATGTTCCTGGCCTTATTTGATGCTACTATTCAGACTTGACGATCATGAAAAAAAGACAGACAACTGCTTACATATTGAATGCCAATTGCCCATTCTTGCACACTTTTAGTTTAATTTCTATCAAAATGCGTAAATGAAAATCTTCTTTCTGGGTGCTTTAGTGCTTTTAGCCCAATCATAATCATAACTTTGATAGTTCATTATGGCTTTACGACAACCTAATGCTTGGCATATGCAAAGCTAATCCAGTTTAACAAACTAGTGAAAAAGCGAAGAAAGGACGTAAAACATCTGACCCGCCCAGGGAATACAGTGACGTCATGTCAGCGCAGATTATTTCTACCCATGCGTTTGTTGTACAACAACAAATTATACAACAATAGAAGAAATTAAAAAAACCGAAGATAAAATAAAAAAAAACTACATTCAAAAGGTAAAAATTTTACACAAAAGGATTAATGTAATCACTCATGAATATTCTGTATCTGGATTTGTTTGATCGGCAAGGTCGTTTAGGCATCACACTAGCTATATTTTTTGGTGAAACTAGTAATTTGGTATCTAGCTAAGATTTCTCAGCATATATAGTAGTTGTAAATAAAGTTCTCGAGGAATATTTGCCATTTCCAATGTGACCGACTACTTCGCCAAATTTTGAACCGACGAAAACCATACATGTCGTTAGTGCTGTAACGTAGAGTTAATTTCAATGAATAGTTAGGAATGAGCACCGTGGGACAGCTAGGACAGTTTCATATCTGAATTATTTGAGATATGCATTCTGGTGGACGGTTGTTGTTAAAAATTCATGTAAGTTCTTTGCTCATTGTCGGCTCCCAAGTCCGCGAGATAAAACTGATTACGTAGTTGCACGTTAGTTAGAGCAAGGCGGTGAGATGAACTATCGGGTACGATAAAGTCCAAACACAAGTTATAAACTTACCTGAGTCAAATAAAACATACCAAAGAAAGTGAGACACTTTAAGTGGTGTCCAATATCGGAGCGAATGGCATTTTAGCATTTGTGTTTGAAAGGAAACAAGAAAAACACAAATGTGAGACCTAGGAAACATATGTAGATAATCAATTGTTTTGTTATTAAATAACTTTTTCGTATGTCTTTAAAAAGCGGTGTGTTTAAATTTATTTATTTATTTATATTTATTTAATCACCTTTTAACACGGTGGCTTGTCAACCATAGATACAAGTATAAAATGAAATAAAAAGGTTGTTTTCTACAAGACCGTGTATAACTTAAAAATATTTGCAAATCGATACAAACATGCACTACCATTACTACTAAAACTATTATCTACCTAGAATATTAACGTCAGAAAACTATTTAAAGTTATTCTCTTGTTTTCAGTTGATTGATTATTCTAGATTTTGGCACCTTCATAACTAAAAGCTGTCTTCATTGCGTTTGATCTAGGCTTTGAAAGCATCAACATTAAGTTCTTATTTCTTAAGTTGTAGTTTTCATTATGCAAAATTTTGAACATATTGCAAATGTTTTCTGGGCCTTCTTTTCTTAGAGCTTTAGCTTCATATGACGTGATTTGCAAATTTCTACAATCATTTAAAATTTTCCATCCCAATTTAATTAGGATTTGTTGAGAACGTACGTCATATGAATCTTCTGTTATAACCCTTGCAGCTCGATTTTTCAATTTTTGAATTTTCTCCCTCAAAGTCTGGTTACAATTTCCTCAGACCAGGGAGCAATAATCAAAATAAGGTAAGACTATCGTCTGGTATAATAGTTGCAATAAGTCGTCCTTAATGTATGGTTTAGCTCTTTTAAGGGTCCCGATTGCCTTTGATACTTTGGTGCTGACGCTGTCAATTTGTTGTTTCCAAAACAGATTCTGATCGATTATGACTCCTAAACTTTTAGTAGTCTTTACTCTTTTAATTTCTTCAGATCCAACAGATACTTTCATTTGTAGATCATTGGAAATTTTTAATAATTTTTGACGAGATCCATTGATCATATACTCTTTCTTTTCAACATTTAGGTTAACTTGTTCGCTAATAACCATTTATGTATATTCTCTAATTCTTTATTTAGTGCTTTTTCTAAATTAATAATCGAACCACCACATACAGTAAAATTTGTATCATCTGCATACATAGCACGTATGGATGATCTTAAGCTGTTGGGTAAGTCATTTATATACTGTAAAAATAGAAGTGCCACCAGGTTCGACCCCTGAGGTACTCCACAGCGAACAGGTTTCAAGGAAGAGATTGTATTTTTTATTTCACAAACCTGTCTTTGTTCACTTAAAAAAGAAATGAACCAGGCAAGGGCAGCATCTCTTACTCCATGTAAATACAATTTCCTAATCATTATTTGATGGTCAACTGTATCAAACGCTTTTTTAAGATCAAGAAACATTACTCCATTAATATGTCCAGTATCCATATTAATTAACCAAGAATTTGTTGTGCCGAGGAGAGAGGCTGCAGTCGAATGTCTCCTTCTAAACCCGGCCTGATACTTGGTAAGAATATTATTTTCTTCCAAGTAATGATTCAGTTAACCAACAACCAGCTTTTCAAAGATTTTAGCGAGAAAAGAAAGTTCAATGTCGGTAAAGGGCTACACGATTCAATTTCAATTGATAATCGGCTCGTTGATCACTTGGCGTTTATCGCTTACTAAACTTACTGGATAATTCCTCACTCTTCCGGTGGACGGTGGGCATGCGACGATCACATTTCCTCCAGTGGGTTTGCTCGGTCAGTTGGTGATTTCTGCAAGGTCTTTGTTCGTTAAACTAAGGCCACTCAAATGTCGTTGATCAGTTGCAGTCACTGTCGTGAAATAACAACAGTTTACTGGTAGATATGATTATTTTCACATATACCTGTAAGTCATAAATCCGTCAATGAATATTTACAGTATTTACTCTGTTGCTAAATGAAATGACGTTTTAAAACCTAAAATTCACCTTCGAATCTTTACCATGTGTTGAGTACTAAGCTAACTGATTGTTTATTATTCGGAGGAGAATGATTGGAATGCCATTTTTATAACTTATATAACGAGTGGTTTTGAAAAACCAGCTAGTGAATTTTTGGAAACTCATTGTTTGTTAACCCTATCTTTACCGGGGCATTACTTCTGCATAAGTTTGCGAGCAAATATCACGATTTTTCCCCTTTGATAATAACCGGCTTCAAAAGGGTCATGATAAATATAAGAAAGATAGAGGTGACATTAAGTAGTAAGTAATGGAGAAAAAGCTATTTGTGAGACCAAGGATGCTGAAGGTAACCCAGGGCAGCGGGGTCAGAATCTCGTAATAGGGCATCAGTTTTTAATTTTTTGAGCAAAAGGAAATTCTTAATTCAGTAAGTGAAGCCATCCGTCTTTGTTAAATCAATATCAATAACTGGAAGATGCACACAGTAAACATTTGTCAATAAGTTAATGACATTTTTTAAAGATTAATGTTTAAGTCTCGAGTTAATATATTCAAACATATACAAATTATACATTGTTAGAAACAGTACGAACTTGTATATTTATTGATACATTCCCAACGTCACCGTTGTTCGTTTACTTTGACAAAGGCTTTTTCTCTGCTCAAACAAACTTTCTATTCTAAAAACAACCATAACCACAAGTAAAAAGTTAAAAAGATTTAATACTGTCTGACGTTTCGTTGCCGAATGCGCAACATCTTCAGAGAATATTTACACAGTGAGATTCAATCGTAATATATAATAACAAACAGGATGCTAATTACTTAAATTAATCAATTAGAGTAGAGAGATAAGATACAATAATACGGGGGATGTGTCAGTAGCCCGACCAGGTGTAACAGTCAGAGTATGACGAAGGATATAAAAATAAATACAGAGTTTTTGAGCCTACATTAGCATTAAGATTCAAAGGAACAAGAAGAAAGCATTTTGAAGTCATCAAGAGAAACGGGATGGCCAGTGGTTTGGTGGTGGGAAAGAATGCTAGTAGGAGGAGAACTGGTGCGTCTTTTACCCGTAAATGCCGAAATTGCCATGTGGTCAAAGGCATGTGTATGCAAATGTGGACACGTTTCGCCCACTTACGAAGCTGCGCAGCTTCGACACTTAATATAAACTACGTGTGACCTTAAAGCTTTGGGAACCCGGCCTTTATAGGGAAAAAAACTGCGAAAGTACGAAGGAAAGGACGAGCTACAAAGCAAATGTTGACTTGAGGATAAGCAGATGAAAGAAGTTGTTTTTTTTAGTTTGAGTGCAGATTTGAGTAAAGTGTTGGACAGACACTGGCAAAGCAAAGTAAACAATACATTTAGGATCATTAGCAATTTTAGCAGGGTGTGAGAAGAGTTTATCAAGAAAAGAGCTGATGCACGTGTCGAGACTTTTTTAAGGATGGCCATTTTTCATGAAGATATTTTTATACTTAACCAATTCAGTGTAAAATACCTCATATGTTTAACAAATATTAAAGCAGCGATTTAAAAGCGAGAGAATAAGACCTTTCTTGTAAACAATTGGAATAAAGGAGTCAAATGATGTTAGTAAACCAGTGAAGGTGGGTTTAATTTAGAGTAAACGGACGTAGAAAATTGTCCTTGGGAACGGTTAATCCAGATGTCCAGAAATGATAAAGACTAAGGAGTTGTTTTTCCCGTCTCAAATGTAATGGTTTAAACTCTTGCGGACAGTCATTTAATCAATTAGATTCGTAGTGGGATAAAAAAATATTTGCAAACAGAGGGCCCAAGGGCAAACACATGGCTACTCCATCAACCTGTTCAAAGAGGTTACCGTTGAAGAGGAAATGGCAATTTTTGAAAGCTAGATTTGATAAAGTGCGGAATTTATTTACCGAAAAGCCATGAAAGTGGGTACTTTTGGAAAACGATTTTTCAATAATAATGTTAATGATATCATTAAGGGCGACGTTCGTGAAAAGAGATGTGAGTCGAAGCTGGCCATGGAACCAGTAGAGATATCAAAGGTATAATCCTAATAATTTATTAACAAAAGAAAAAGTGTTATTGATAGAGTAACACTTGTTGGAAAATGGGTGTAGTAAGGAAACGAGAAACTTAGCGATTCTATAAGAATGGGAAGAGATAGACGAATTAGGAATTTCGGCACTTACAGGTAAAAGACGCACCAATCCTCCTCCTAACAGCATTCTTTCCCACCACCAAACCACTGGCCATCCCGTTTCTCTTGATGACTTCAAAATGCTTTCTTCTTGTACCTTTGAATCCGAACTTTTACTGTGCGAAAGCCTACTTATTAGTAAATTGAAACCTTCGCTTAACCCTATTCCTCACGGGGGGTCAATATGACCCCCCTCTATGTTTATTTAAAATTTCTGGAAAACAGTCAACGCTATGATGCTAGGTCTCCTTGACTTTTAGTTTTAATCTATTTAACACGTTTCTGGAGAATTTTGGCTTTGGTGCATGCGCCTTTCAGTTTTTATGATGTTCGTGTGACCGTGACCCCATTTGAAATCTCAATTTCTGAAATCTAGCAAATAGGTACCATATATAAGTTCATGCTAACAGAATGCCTTTGAACTAAAAACGTGTTTTATATATAGTTATGAGAAAGAAATTGTATAGTTGACAATAAAGTGATGTCATGGCGTCATAGTCACGTGGTAGTGACGCCATAATTACGTCATATTGCCATCATTTACCGGTATTATGTAATCACGCTTTCTTCTTGCTAAATTGCTTCACTTATTATGTGTCTGTTTTTTCCAACATCATTTTTATTGCAATTGCAATGCAATGGCTTCTTTTGCATTCGAAAGCCTTCTTTTCGAATGTTATGACTTCGACTCACATGGTAATAGAATGTTGTAATAACATAGAGGTAAATGTTTTTTACAAGTGGTAAATACACTTAAAACTTTCAAGTTGTGTAAAAGAAGCGTCGCGATCTGTTGAATTGTGTTTGCATGTGTATGTTGAGCTAACATTTTTCTCTTCTCTTTAGTGTAATAAATAACATAAAATAAATAAAATGGGACCAAAGAAGAAGAAGCAATTTACTTCATTCAGTAATTTTTTGAGGCTGATAAAACTATTTGTTTGTTCCTGTTACATTTTATTTACTGTTTGTTGCTATTCGTTTCAACATGTATGTATGTAGTTGAAAAAAGCTTGATTTCAGAAAAGTGCACGTTTTTATAAAAACCTAACCCCTATTTCGCTTGAGTATAAGTCCACTGTTACGTGACAGTCGTCACGCGCCAAGAACATTCTAGAATATTCGAACTTCTCTTAGTTTTTCCTTAGTCATACCGCTTACTCATGCTGACATTGTAATTCTGCTGACTCATGCTGATGTAAAAACTTTTTAGGTTACTTGAGTCATGAACACTGTCATGATTGTTACTAAATATAGTGTATTAGGTTATTTTAGAAATTACGCAAATTACATCATAGTTTACGGACAGACTATATAAGCGCGACTCGTTTCGACCCTCCGTGTGTGTTTTTTTGTGTATTCAAGTCTTGTTGGTGTAATACAAGTAGTTAACAGTTGTGGTTGGAACGCTTCACTGGTGGAACCTTTTATCATTTGTCACCGCTGGGTTGTCAGAGTCGCAAGCTTAAAAGTGTCAAGAAGACAGATAAGCTTTGAACATTTTTAGTTGTTATCTTAACTCTTTAGTTTCTTTTCTCGTTTGTAAATATATCTTTTCATTTCTTGTTACACGTCAGTAACACCACAAATTTGAAATTTTAAGCAAGGTTTTTAATTAGATACATGTACAAGTAAAAGGCAAAAGAAATAGGCAGCCAACAGGTTTCAAATAACATATTTCATTGGTTGGAGCCCATCAAAGCAATTCCTGAAGCGAAAAGTGCCATATACACATAGTTTTTGCATATTTTCAATGGCACTCCTAAAAAATGCTGACGTCAGCATATTTTGTGACGTCACACATACGTCATTAATACAAAAATGTAAGGTTCTTATGTTGGACTCTATCCATGCAAAGTTTCAAGATTCTACCACTTCCCAATCAAAAGTTAGTGAGGGGTCATTATGACCCCCTCCCGTGGGGAATAGGGGTCTGAAATAACCCGTGGGGAATAGGGTTAATGCTAATGTCGGCTCAGCATCTATGTATGTAAGAGTTAAAGCCCGAGAATGGAGGCTTTACTCCAGATAGATTGCGAGGGCGTAGCCCGAGGGCTGTATCTGGCGTAAAGCCTCCATTCTCGGGCTTTAACACTTACATACACCAACTCTAACAAACTTCGACCTTTTCCTTCTGAAAATACGTGAAAATCCTTCGAAACGAAAAATGTACACTTCTCAAAAACAACGGGAATTTCCTCTGAATAGTTTATCGATCGATAAACTATTCTTTAACGGAATTTGATTTTACATTACATACGCCTGCCAATTCACCCCAACAACGAACTCCCCAAGCAGACATGGTCTTAGTATTTGCAGTGACCCTCAACGCCTTCCATTTCTCCAGCTCTTCGTCCGTCACAAATGAAATGTTTCTCTCATCTTTGAAATTATTTATTGACAAATTGTCATCTTTTCCCTTCTTTAATTGATTCGTTGTTTACAATATCAGCAAAAAGTTCTTTCATTTCAATGAAATTCAAAGCGAATATTTTGGTCCGAAAACATGGCGTGATAAACTTTTTAATTCATAGCCTCCTTACTTGCGACTCGACCAAATGCAAATAACTCTGATCATTTGTAAGATGCCCTCCAGTAAAAAAACTGCATTGATATTAGGAATCACTACATGTAAAAACCTTTTAGCAAAATACATTAACCTTTTGTGAAATGCCAATCAACCATTTTATTTCAGTCCAATGTTTATACATTCACATGTCAAAAACATATTTTCCCAAATGAAATCCTTTTGTTAGAAAATGCATCTTATCATGAAATAATTATTTTTATGTCCTTCGTCATACTCTGACTGTTACACCTGGACGGATTACTGACACATCCCCCGTATTATTGTATCTTACCTCTTTACTCTAATTGATTAACTTAAGTACTTAGCATCCTGTTTGCCATTATATATTACGATTGAATTTCACTGTGTAAATATTATCTGAAGATGTTGCGCGTTCGGCAACGAAACGTCAGACTGTAATGGCAACCTCTGTTGGAACATGCCTATGTTTAAACCCCCCTGACATACCTGGAATTAAGTTAAATTTCTTCAAAATAATTTTCAGGGAATGCTTGATCAATGCTCTTACCACAGGACATGATGAATTCTTGTCATTTCAAATAGTTTTACAATTAAAGGACATTGAATATTGGGTTAAATGAGGCATTTTTGCGGGTATCTACTACCTTAAGACCCCGTTCACACGATACCTGTACGAAACTGCACCGGTATCAAAATTTTCAGGGTACGAACCTGTTCACACGATTACGGTTTCACATTACGAACTTCTTTGTTCAGTGTGACCAGGAGACATGAGTCTATTGCTTTTTTAGACGTTTTAGTTGACAGAAATAACAACAAAGGCTAAATAACATCAGAAATATACTTTCGGGTCTACTGTTAAATTTTTCTAGTTTTCCTTCATTTTCATATAAACTTGGTTTAGTTCATACCTTAGTGGATCGAACTTTTAAGATCAACAACACTTACTGAGATCTGGCAAGAAATGACAATTTGAAAAGAAATGAACTACGAGGTCTTTTACAGAAGGAAGAGAAATACTGATGTTCTTTGAAATATGGTTACGTTAGACGATCACACGCTCAAGTACCAATACTAAGAGGTTGCATAATGCAAGTAAAATCAAAGTTAACCGGAAATCGTAGTATAACTTTGTGCAAAGATCCAAAAGTAATGATAACTCTTCAATACTTATGACTAAAAATGAAACATAACAGTGTATAATCCTATACCTGCTGAACCGTTGCGACAAATGTTGTGAATCTGGAGATATATTTCATGATCGATTGACATTTGTCAAGCCTTAACCTTAGAAAAAACGGTTTCTCAGTCCCTGACATGGACCGAACTTGCAAGCTTTGATGACCGGTGATACACTCGAACCATTGAACTAACAAATTAAGCAAGACTCAGATGGCGAGCTCTGGTGCAGTTAAAAACTTTATAAAACTTTAACATTATAAACTTGAAAAGTTTAGTTGATAGATGTACAATACCTCCTCAGTGTATCTTTCACGTGCCCATTCATACAAGAGAGCTTTATTCATTCCACAATGACCCTTTATCAATCCGACGAGAAAGTTTTGATCAAAAACTAGTCTACTGGACACATCTATGCCCTAATAAAAATTTATCGTTCGTGTGTATGTAAGACTACTGGAAACGTGAAAATTATGGAAGAGAAATGCTGAATACTAACGACGAAGTGAATTTCCCTAAAACCAGTGACAAACTTCTTTTATGTGAGTGCTAATGTTAATCATAATGAAAGCATGTATTAACTCGAGCTCCACTTTTAATAAGACACTCGTTAGTCAAACAAACTTTGAGAGGGGTGTTACCCATTCCTGGAAAAAGGTTTCACATCAAACCTATGTCTTTCTTATGTTCATCGTGACAGAATGTAACGAATATCCAAGCACACGCAAAAAATCTTTCAGTCCTCTTTGAATCGCTTCATCAATACCTGAAGATCGACTTTACTGACAGAAGAATTTGATTGTCAAAATAAAAATTCGAGGTAATAGTCATTCCATGAACAAGGTCATTAGTAAAATTGGGAAGGTCGGTTACTGATTGAAAACAGTTAAACTCTTATTCAATTTTGAACGTTCAAGGAGCCGAATTTGAATTTTAAACTTTAATCAAAGTGTAGTTACAATCACGCCAAAAAAATTTGTGGTTAGTCCCGTTTAAACGAAATGTTTTAGCCTTCTTTTTCCATCAACATTCAAATAAATTGTGATGTGTTTATACCTCATGTATTTGAAAAATAGTTTCTTTTCTTATTCCATTGCAATGTATCCCGATCAAAAGTTGCTCATCCATAATTATTTTCTTATATAAAATTCTATATTACAAAACTACCGCGGTTTACTTTGAAGAAAGAGTAATTTATTTGACATTTCTCCTATTCAAAATTTGAGATTGCTCAATAACTGCTGTCTTGTAGCTGCAAAATTTTCTAAATAGATTTGTCGTTCATTAATTTTAGTTCATTACGTCCTTTTCATTCTTTCAGTAATACTTTTTATTTTCACAGATATGAATTTTAACCCAGTTATTATAAAGAAAGAAGCACATGCAACAGAAGAACATTTTACATTATTCACTATCCGTAGTCCGTTTCCTGTTCTTGTGCGACCTCAATTTAGGCTAAAAAGGAGAACAGACGGTAGTAATATTAAGTTCTAGCATAAAAAACTTAAAATAAAAATCATAATTTAATCCACGGCCAACAAGTTTTGGGATACAGCTATTTTGCCTTGTTGAGCAAAATTATTTAATATTACTTACCTTCTCATGGTAACTAACGTTCAAACTACAACAGAATAAGATATTGCACATGGGCTAAAAGAATATACAGTATGATTAATTGAAATCTTCTGAGTGCTGAAATAATTATGTTAACTGAGGAGATTTTAGTCGTACCCACGTGGTCAAACAATAGGAAGTTTAACATTTCCCTTGATTATTTAAAACAGGTTGATCAAAGTAAAACAAAGAAACCTGAATAATATTCGTCACATGATCCCTGCATAACTTTGGGATAAATTGATTACAGAAATACGTTTTAACTCACGTTTCATTCTTTTATCCTCGCAAATAAAATGATTCTTCTTTGCACAAAGTATATCATTCCATGCCTGTTTACCATTTTTTACCCAATAATGTGCACAGTTTTCGCAGTTTGAAAAATTATCAGGTTCCCCTGGTAACCAGTTTGTATAGTTAGGCTTCAATCCATAAACGGTAAAGAATTCTTTATCGTAACGTCTTACAAGCCCGATCCAGGGGTGATAATCTTTGTGCTTTTTAATTTCCAAGGCGTCCAATATTGCCATTTCTTCTTCCCTGCTTACGGGAAAGGCCAAGTCAGCGCCACGACTCAGACAATAAGATCTTGCGTTATCCCAGGTGGCCTGGAATTTACTGAAATAGTAGCATGCAGAGTTAAGACTATCCCATCCACAAGGACATGAAGTAGGTCCGGCGTCTATAAAGTAAATAGTGGAAATCAACACTTGGTTGACGCGGGGATCCCATCCATGAGTTCTTGCAATCATTAATGGTGAGGTTCTGGTTTTGAGGCTGGTTCACACGACCGAAGCAAGCACAGATGCAAGCACAAACGCAATCACAATAAATTAAACTTGAGAACTGGGGTGAGGCAAACGCAAGTTCAAGAGAGATTTTTTTTCTTCTCCATGCGCTTGCTTTACGGTTTTTTGCCTTATGAACCGGGGTAAAGCAAGCGGAAGAACAATGGAAACAAACAAAAAAATGGCCGAACAAACAGAAATGCAAGTTTATGAGAAGCTCTTCGAAGCTGTTCGCATGTGTCCTGTTCCCTATGACAAATTTTCTCCACACTTCAAAAGCAGGGACAAAAAATTTAGCTTGGCAAGATGAATATACAAGATTTTGATTATCGCCTTGTTCCTTTAGCCGAGCAAACATATCTCATATCCAAAATTTTCTTGGCCTCACACGTATTCTTAACCTCCATTTCCTATTTCGTCGTATGTAGAGTTGGCCAAGCTGCTGAGAGCGTATCAATATCATTGTCTGCCATCTTACAAAAAATGTGCGCGAATGGACCTGCGTACCTCAAAGTTAGTCAGGTAGTCTTCTTTGTGTGGACGCTTTTACACTTGCATTTGTGCTTGTATCTCCGCTTGCTTTACTCGTATTAACCAGCCTATAGTGCTGAAATGTTTTATATTTTAAGACATAAAACATTTAATATAGAGTATTTAATTCAGCATTCTTCACTGCCATCGTCATGTCAAGGATATATCTTTTGTCTTTGGCTTTGTCTTATCCGAGAAAATCTGTCTTAGCTCTTGCAGTGGAATAGCAAGTTAAGGTTGTATATCCATAGAATCACAGTTGCTATTGGAGATCCGTAAAATGCCAATACTATGAGTCAAGGATCGCCCTTAGTTATGCTCTATTTGAGTTTCTGCTAATTATTAACTTGTACAAATTGCACGCTCACATGTATAAGAACTTATTTGCAATTTGTCGTGGTGAGCATTATAATAAGATCCGGATCCACAGTTTGAAACGACACAGTGATGTTAATACAAACTCATTATTGGTCGTTATCGAGACTTTGTTACAACAATAATTCTTTACAGTTTACATTGCAGTGGTGAATAAACTTCGTTCCAAACGTCATTAGACAAAGAAGCTCATCATGTCTGTTGATCAAGATAGTTGTAAATAAAAGTTATAAGCAACTAATTTTATAGAATGGTGTAAAACGTTACTACATTAATGCTGAAAATAGGTCTGCCTTGTTCCTAGTTTCACGCTTCTCGTCTAAGAAAAAAAGTGTTTTATGGCTAAATAAAGTTTTGCGATCAATGCTTTCATGTAGTACAGCACTGCCTTGTATTGTAAACTTTTGCAAATAATTGTTTTGTCGAAGACGTAAAAGTTGATGTGTTTTAACAAAGTGCTGTGAACTAAAGCTGGTTCACAGCTTGAAATATACATGACAGGAAAAATGTGGTATGATGAGAAAATTATACAATATTAGTTTAGTGAAGGTGCAGGCGAGACCACGTTTAAAAGATAAGAGAACAAAATGATCAAAATTTGTAAACAAACTAGTGAACAGGGGGCTTCCGATAAACAGAACTTCAAAGCCGTTCGTGCGATCAGTTCAGACGTTCAAGAAAGGAACAGAATTCTTCTCGATGTCACTGCAAAACGTATCTCAATGTTGTCAGTTAAGATAGTCTTGAAAGGGCTCAGCCAAGTAGAACATCGTCAGCTGAGCGAAGAATAGCAAAACATTCATCGACATATTGGCGAAATAAAAAGGGTAAGAACTCTTTTACCAAATTCAATTTATGTACGAATTTTGACAGTTTTATTCCCATATCTTTCATACTTGTCGGAATTTGATAAAACCTTAAGTCGACCCTGCAACAGACCGGAGAAATATCTTGCATAATTAAAATTTTATTCCCCCTACCGTATTCTAGAATTGTGTTAACGGCCATCTTTTGGCACTATAGAATGCCCTTTGATGCAAATAGTTGCGTATCTACGCTAATAAATGTCACTTTATTAGCAAAAATTTTAATCAAACGTGACAAAAGCGTTAATGACTGTCGATTCAATCAAATGAATGTATTTTTGCGTTTTTAATCCTTTCTTCGCTTGAGTGTGAGGTGGCGTTAATTATAGTATAACATTAAAAGGAGTATTTTTTTGAAAGATTTTGACTGGTCTGCTTTTGTGAAAACATAGTCTTAATCAAAATTATTTAAGTTCTGACATTATCTTTTGTATTAATTATATACATAAGAGCCTAAATATAATTATCTTCTGGATCACCATAGCTGGATAACATTTGTTTGGTATCGCGATGTAATATCTCGATTTGCTTTAATTTTAAAAAAGAATTAATCCTTTCTTCGCATGCAGGACGTCTCCCATGACAAGTAAAATCGTTGTTTTGGGATAGGCTAGAGTAAAATATTATGGCATTAGCCATAGTAAAACAATTCAATAGCAATTGTAACTAAATCGCAGGAAACAAAACGTCTCGCGCATTTCTCTTTTAACTAATCCTTACCTAATGTTTGACATTTATAGATTGCCAACGTGCCCAGAGTTATTAAAAACAATGCACCAGGGTTCATCACAATCAATGCTTCTCAGAACTGAAAAAGAAATAACGAACTGGCGATATAGTAACATTATTCGTCGACCCACAAAATTAGTAAGACTTTGGCGCGATAACAAAGGAGATTTTTTGTTCCATTGCCTTCTTCTCTGGGGAAAACATGATATGATGCACCAGTTCCTTTCTTATTGCTCTACCAATACTTACAGGTTTACAAGCTGAGGATTAAGAAAAATTATTTGCTATTATCACAAGTCCAATCAGTTTCAGTTTCTTCAACAAAGAAGTAATAAAATTTTAAACCGTGTCAGTCGACGTATTTCCTTTGGGTTAATATAGAATTGACGCGTTTTAAATGCCTGAAAAAATCTTATTTTACATTGTAATGAAGTATGGTCAGTGTCAAGGGTCCCCTTAGCCAACTTTCCCGGTTTGAATAAACAACGGCTCCCTAGGTCTTCAGGCTGATTCAGATGATGCATAACGATAAACCCTAACAAATAATGTAAAGAAAGGATTAGGCCAACCTGAAAGTGAAACTACGGCATAAAGCATTAGCATAACCATCAAAACAATTACGAAAGCAAGCGTAAGCCAGGTGACAGACTAAAACCAAAGTAAAGTTGTGTAAGAATAACTACAATTCTATAAGAAGAATTATTTTATCGCAGGAGTCTTACCAGTCACTAACAGTGCATTCCTGCTATTCTAGATTGGAAAACGGAGGAATAGACCGTTTGTACTAATCACAACCCGTTCGTCGTTCTTCGATAACTTCGATATCGTATAGGCCAAGAAAAACGAAACGACGACACAAGGGCGAAGAAGAGTAAAGTGATGATCAGAAGAAGACCCAAAATCAAGAAAGATTATAACGGAAATTAAAAATAATGAATGGTGTCCGACGATGAGTAACTAAATACGCACTCAAGCAAGTTAACAATTTGAGCACTACCCACTTGTTCAACAGAAAAGTGCATGGTAAGCACACACTACCAATCTCATCTCGACCAGGAAACGCTGCACGGAAACGGGATACATTCTACCGAAAGCGAATCCTGAGCTCGATACCTGATGTTTATATTACGTAAATTGCGCGGCGTCTTCGACGTAAAAGGCTTTCTCAAGAGCAACGCTGACATGGACCGGTACCTTCACGATCTAATATAAAATTGTTGCTATAGCCAGATATTAGCACTTTACTGTCCCATACTCATCGCAGAACGAGAGGTGCTTTAACTGAAATTATTGGCCTTGAGAACAACAAAGTACACGAGACCAGGAGCAAGAACTTGCATATCAGCTTGTCATCAAAAAAAAAGGGGAAACGCTAAGCCTGATAACAACTGAACAAACAAAACGAAAAATCAAAACAGCTACTCTGTACAAGGAACAAAAATCAAGCCCGAAGAAAACCGAACGAGTGAAGGAAATCTAGCAGTAAGAGAAATTGAACTGACAATGATGGCATTCGTGAAATTATTGCGAAACGATGCCTTACTCTAACTGCACTTAGCTCTTAACACTTTTCTCCCGTTATTTTGTTTTTCTTTCTTTTTTTAATAAGAAAATTCCTATTACATTCGAAGAAAGAAATCAACGCCCAGCAAAAAATCACGTAGAAACATTCACCTATTTTATTCAAATTCTAAGAGAAACGTTTGACTCTGTGTCCAGTCTTTTGAAAACCCTTTACCAAAAGTGTGGTTACTGTATCCCTACCATTATTAAACCTCTTTACTAAAAGACGTGGCTGCCATGTGGCCACCTTCACTAAAACCCTGTAGGAGGGATTGTGACCAGAAGGCTCTCAATAACCACAGTGATCTTATAGGGTTTTAAACCTTTACCGGTCAAATATATTTTTGAGGTATTTTAAGTCAATCCTCTAAGAATGCCATTCTTAACGATTTCTTCTTTGAAAACCAAAAGAATAGCTCTACATGAAAGGAAAATTGACCATACTGCGGGGATATAGCAAAAAGAAATGGACACATACTCTTGAAGCTGACATGCTGGTGGATCAGCATGGATAGGACCAGGGCCGTACTCAGAAAATTCTACAGGGAGGGTGTAAGCTCACTTCAACCGACTGACGCACTAGCTTGTACCGACTATATCCTATCGAAGCTTTTGTCTACCCGTGAAGTGCCTACTAAAATGACGCTTGTCAGCTGGTGAAATGGTCAATTAGTCCTACGTTAATAAGTACACACTATCAATACGGAATGAAAACATGATGGCATTTTAATATTAAAATTCATGTCTTTGGTGATCTCTCGTTGATTACACATAAGCAAAACATTTAACATCAACTTTAGATTTGTGAGTATTAATTTGGGTAGTTTGAAATTAATTTAAATTGATAAGTTAATGATTCTATTTGTCCGGGCTTTAATGATTCTACTTGTCCGTGTTAAATCGAACACGTTTTTCCTTCAAATGAACCCAGTTTTGAATAATGGTGTTAAGATCTAACTCCTCTGAAAGATCTCTTTCACATGAAATCAACATAAGAGATTCCAGGCGATCTTGGAGCATAGTGCTTTTTAGCTTGTTCTTGACCACTTTCAGTTTGCTAAATAATCTTTCATTTGAAGCCACAGTGACTGTTCCCGTTTCAAGAAAGGTGAACGCCATTTTGCAGGTGGGATAGACAAGCTTTCTCTTACTGACGAAGGCAGCAACTTCACGGACTGGCTTGGTTTTCATCGGCTTTCCATCGTTAGACACTTCTCTCAAGACAATGAGCTCTGCGACAAGGCTTTCACTTGTTAAGCTTCCACCCAACAACTAGCATAAACTCTCTGCTAATTCTCCACTGATTTCTTCCCACGGTGACAGCAAGACTGAAAAAGATTTTATGTT
Organism: Heliopora coerulea; assembly: GCA_030142905.1. Classification (NCBI taxonomy): domain Eukaryota; kingdom Metazoa; phylum Cnidaria; class Anthozoa; order Scleralcyonacea; family Helioporidae; genus Heliopora; species Heliopora coerulea. The sequence continues at coordinate 133,240 of JASJOG010000431.1, read as the reverse complement.
CATAAAAACCCGATTCCAGTTCTCTCTACAATCTGTAACAATCTGGTCAAGAACAGAGAATGTTTCCTTCCGATCGAAAATGGCGAAACCAACCTCAGCCTCGTTTTCACACGTATCATCCAGCCTCCATGGGGGCACTCTTCTCCTGTGATGATGACTGAATTCTTCTTCCGGGTCGCATCCTACATGCCTTGCCATCGCTGCAGCAGCCTTCACCTGCTTATCCACATCAACGTCATTGCGAATCCTTTCCAAAGCCTTTGTTGTTGTGAACACCAGAGTAAGCGCATCAAGCAATTTCAAACCTTCTTCCTGAAGCTGAACGACGAGCACCTTGCAATGACGCATAATAAATCTCATTATTTCCAGGCTGAAAATGAAGTCGTACATTTTCATGTTCTTCAAAAGTGCCTTGGTCTGATCATGGGTGTTCGTGTCCGAATCCAGCTCTTTGTTGATACTTTTCTGAAGCAGAGAGACTATCGACTCAAAGGAGATCCAAACACTGTCGATGGATTCCGATCTGGCTATCCACCAAGTTTAGGAAAGATTTCGTAGCTTTAATGCTCCTTCGACGGTCTCTTGCGCTTTTGTAAGTGCTTCAGACCCCACATCGACACTATGCTCGTTGAGACATCTCAATATCTCTGTTGCATGTCCATCGCCAGATTTATCTCCAAGCACCATCAAAGAAAGCAAACGTTCCACCGGTTTGTTATCTGCGGCGTACCTCACAACGATAGACATCTGGTCTTTATTGCTCGTATCGGGAGTCGTGTCGGCCATCACTGAGAATGCTGGTGCTTCTTCTAATTCCTTGAAAACTTGAGTAATACGACTTTCAGTAGGCAGAAATTATGTTTTAGTCGGCAGACTGCCAACTAAAACATAATTTCTACCGACAGAAAGTCGTGAAAAAAAATTGGGGGGTGTCGCACCCCCCATACCCCCCCATAGCTTCGGGCCTGGATAGGACTCTGCAGAAGCTCTACTCTCGTGAACTCGCTATCCGCATAAGGGAGGTAAGGGGAAGGAGAAGAGAAGAGGCTCATTTCGTTCGCTTGTTTGATAAGTTATTTAACGATATCATATCTAAAAAAATTGAAGTTGTACTTTTTTTGCTTAATTTGTCGATTTGCCATGGTTGAAAACCAGAAGAAAAGCAGGGTCGCATTTCACCCTATATGCTGGTTAAGAGCTTATAACTTATAAGAGTAGCCTGACGCTAGCCAAACATTTTTTTAGGGTATTATACGATTAACCAAGCGGTGGCCACACTTGTAAAAAGATTTAGTATAGTGGTAGTCTCTCTTTTGGTATAGAGATTTAACAATGGTAGCCACACTTTGGGTAAGGATATTGAATAATGGTAGGCAGACGGTAGCCACACTTTTGGTAAAGGGTTTGGGTGAGAGTAGCCAGACGTCATCCACGTTTTTGGTAAACAGATTTAATAATTATAAGAAGACAAATCCGAGCACTAGTATGTTGCAAAACCCAAGTTACATGTTAATAAACAAGACGAGAGGACGCTTCAGGTTATATTGCGACTCTATTGTAAAGTCATCGTCGGACCGAACTAAATACAGGTACGCTCAGATTCTTTACATATATATATATATATATATATATATATAAGTAAATTTCATTTTACTGAGTGTAGATGTTTGTAAGCTTGGATATATTTATGATGAAAAGTTTGTTCTCAAGTTTTATCTCAGAAAATTTCTGAGCTCCCCAACGGGAATCGAACCCGTGTCTCCCGATTGCCGATAAGGTAATTTTACCACTAGACTATAGGGTCTCAGACGGCAAGCATGATGTTAATTAGAGACCTGGTTCGTAATATTGATATGCCTCTTTCGTACTTGAAAGCTGAACATACCTGTATGATGATATTGTTTGTATGAGTAAATTTCATCTTACTGAGTGTAGATGTTTGTAAGCTTGGATATATTTATGATGAAAAGTTTGTTCTCAAGCTTTATCTCAGAAAATTTCTGAGCTCCCCAACGGGAATCGAACCGGCAATCGGGAGACACGGGTTTTTTGTCTGCCTTGTTTTTGCATTGGAATGGGGTGCGGATAACTCTCGGCTTACGTGATGAACAATTGTGAGTAACAAATTCTAGACCCATTTACAGGGATAATGTCATAACTCATCATTCTCTTATAGCCATGGCTATTTTCATGTACAATATTGTAAGGCAGAGTGTTTCCATTGATCGGCAACTGGACCAGTTAATGCAAGCACAGGTAAATAAGAATTGCAAAATTGTGAAGTTTATCTTCGAGACAGTTATTCTGTGCGGACGTCATCGGTTTCCTCTAAGTGGCTGGAGAGACGATGAAGTAAATAACTCCAGCCATCAGGGCATCTTTCGAACCTTAATAGCTTTTAGAAATGACACTGGTGATAAAGTTCTAAAAGAACATTTTGAAAATGAGGCAAGAAATGCGTTGTACGTCTCTTAGATAATTCAAAATTAAATGATTACTTCTATGGGAAATAATATCATGTCAAATATATTTCAAATTTGACGCAAAGCAAAATGTAAGTGAAATTGATATATGTTCCCTTCCTCTTTAAAATATGGGGGTGAACATTAACCACCTACCCCTTACCAATCGACGCATATGCTCGCTTCCTTCCTGCTCTATTTACATTGTAAGCATCCTGGATTAGTAAGTCATCGTGGATGATAACAGCAGGTCAAGGTTAAATATCCCTAACTGGTATGCTTATATCGATGAGAAACTCAGCATCGGCGCCTAAATTGCCAGAATCTCTTTATAAAAAGTGGGGTTATATGACGCAACAACAGTTTACTTTATAACACTCATTTTTACCTGATCATGGTTCTAATTAATCTATTCCGAGCTAAGTGTTGAGCACTTATATTTATTTTAACATTACAACTCCCGCCTGGCTCCTCGCCTACGATGGTATTGGAAAAACATACACAAATGCACCAATACCTATGCCTATACCTTATATATATATATATATATATATGTATGTAAGCAAAAGCAAAAGTGTATCATACAAGAAACACAGTTGAAGATTGGTTTGAGAGTGCTCGATACCATGTAGGTAGAGCGAAATAACTTTAATAAAGTTAGAAGGGCGTTTGCTACTCGGAGTTTCACGTGTCTACAACACGATCATCAGGCAACTGACAGATCGCTTCTACTATTCATTTACATAATTCATTTATGAATAGTAGAAGCGATCTGTCAGTTGCCTGATGATCGTGCTGTAGACACGTGAAACTCCTTGTAGCAAACGCCCTTCTAACTTTATTAAAGTTATATATATGTATGTATGTATGTATGTATGTATGTATGGATGTATGTATGTATATGACGTTAAACCTTCCTAAAAATCTCAAAGATTTAAACCACTTTGATAAAACCACTTTAATAAAACCACTTTAATAAAACAATTAAAACGAGTTTGGTTTGTATGTGAAAACCCTCCTCTTCCCGTCCTTTATTAGCACTTGTTTTATTAACAACCTTAACGAAAAAATCTTCTTATCCTTTACGGGTTTCTCAAAAAAATGCATATATAAATGCTTACCCGGTATCTTCTTTTGTCCCATATCTAGCCCATATTTAATGGGAACAAGACGTTGTCATGCTCCCAACATACTACTCGGCTCATAAGAATTGCAAGATATAAGGTCAATATCAATCACTCACTGCGAACCACAATAAAATAACAAATTATCACAAAGTTTCGACCTTCTTCTCAAATTCACAATCTTCGTCAACAAACCAAATAATTTAGACATGAATCCTCTAGGTTTCTCGACGACATTACTCTTATTTGGTTGCGCTGAAAGGAAGCTTGAATTTTCGGATAAGGTGAACGGATATTATGAGATGATAAAGTATACTTTATAATGGTCACAAACTGAATTACCGTAATTATATGTTTTTCTACAGGTTAAGGATAAGTGAATACTTACGGAAGCGTATTCAATGTCATCGGTTACTTGTCAGATTTTAGATAATAGACATTAACCATTGTGACGTCATTAAGTATCAAGCACGCGAGGGGTTCTGGCTCGAATCCCGTTCTGGAGTTCGAATCCTGCTCAAGTCAACTTTCCTAGTTAACGTTAGCAATGTTGTTTTATCATGATATAGTCTGCTCATATTTTCTGAAAATGATTTAGATCTAGAATCGAAACACAGCACATCCTAACGGATATAAAGCGCTAAGTTTCACGAAAATCTTTTGTATACCTAAATTGGATTAAATGAGCATACTTTTTTCCAGTTGACTAAATAGCTCAATGAGTCGCAGTCTTTAGTGTTAAGCCAAATTAAGAAATACAAAGTTTATGATCCAACCCTACGTATGCCGCGATCCATGATGAACTCCATCACAAAATAAGTCGGAATAAAGATTAAATAGCGGTAACCAAACCAAGACTACGAGTAAAACCTGTTTTCAAAACAAAGATATCAGCAGAAAATCTATTCTTATTATTGGTGATTCGGCATTAAAAAACGTGAAACCTTCAAAAGTTTCAAAAACCGGTGGAAGTAAAGTTACTTGTTAAACTCTCCTGAACGCCAAAATTTGAGATATCGCATCTTTCATAACTATTGTTTTTGCTCCCAAACAACCAAAGATCATCATAATTAATGTTTGTGGCAACGATTTCAAGATGATTTCAATGACACAGTAATCAATATGAGGCACATGCGGTGTGAAGTAAAGGGATTGATGCCTATCTAAGGTTATACTATCGACTATTGCGGCAAAAACTGATAACACAAATAAAAAACTTCCTTTCCTCAACTAAGATATAAGGAACATGTGCTCTGCGCAGGGCCTGGAGCATATTAACAATAGTAATATGTTGGCTGAAAAATTGGATAGACCATGAAGTAGACTTAATTTTAAAGGAACAGCGATTTTTTGCTATGAATTTAAATGAATGTATAAAACAAAACTGTCTATCAGCTGACTATCCTCATTCAACATATTGATCTAGGACGGGCTCCAAACAACCTGATATTAGTTAAATCTTACAACGCTACCGATAAATCAACCACCCAAAATAATTCTATATTTGTACCGGGACTTATCCTGTCCAAAGTTAGGACTCTGTCTCCGAAAATCGACGGAATATGTCCATTCGTCGTAAAATCTAACGCATTCGTCGCCGCGTTCACCGAGGCTGGGTTACAGATTCCATCCCTGACTAGGCAGTGGACATACCTGGCTACGAACTTGTTCGAAAAGGTTGTGCTAATAGAACAGATGGGAGGGTATGTATCTATATTCAGAATAATTTTAATATTTCCATATTAAACGAATCATATAATCCATCTTTTGAAGTTCTTTGGACAAGGCTTTAGCCCAAAAGACTTCCACCTGGTATAAACAGTATCATTATAACAACAATATATTATCCCTGGTTCTGGCATTCATTAAATGATACAATACCTCATTAATCCCTTATCCAGCATTGAGCCATCGAATTCCATTTGTAGAATTATTCTAATGAGTAACCTACACAGATTGAATACGTCACTCGTTAATCACCAATTTAAATTAAAACAACTAATAAAATTCGCCACTAAGGGAAAGCAAACGTTATTCGTTATCCTAACCTATCTTAATCAGTTTTATGACAATCTACAAAAAATTTGCTCCATTTTGCTTCTCAGACCATCACACAACAAAAGCCCTCCCCATGCAAGGCGAGAATTAATGTCAGCATTAATTTTGGTTATCAAGACAAGAAATCGAAGTACAACAACAAAAATATCTTTGATGGAGTTGTTTCTATGGTGGATTGGTTGTTTTCAGATAATATCAATTCCTGCGAGGAAAAGTAACATTCTCCAGCAGTCTTCCAGTTAATATCCTATAGATACGATTACACCAATTAAGGAACAGATGAGCCTCACAAACTGACGGAAAAACGAAAGAGGGAAAAACTTAAATTAGCAATAAGAAACCGGCAAGTCACTCTGAACGCTGGAAATAAAATTGTCTTTAAGAATTATCGTTATTTGGCAAAGCTCGAATGAAAGAAATGTAGACAGTCTTACTTTCATAATGAGATCAAGAATTCTAAACATGCGAAGCCAAAGGATTAGTGGGGCGCTATAATGAAGATTTGCGGTATGGATTCTCTTAAAATCTGAGATGCTTTCAATATAATTGTAAATTGATGAATCTCACAAAATGAATAACGCAAAATTAGACAACAAAATTAATGCTAGTTTTTTTAGAGCTTTTATAGACTTTTCAACCCTTAAATGCCTGTAAATATGTATAGTTCCCGATCTCACCAGTTGTCCTGATTCATATGTGTTGTCGGTGTCAGAGGAGGAAGTTTTTAAATGTCTAAAATAGTTTAATCCTTCCAAGTCACTGGACACGGATGATATTTCATCTTGGATCCTTGGAGAATTCGCGGTGTTACCGTCATGACTCATAAGCAAGATTCTGAATTGCTCTTATGAGGAATGGAAAGTGCCATCAATTTGGAAGATGTCTAACACTGTCCAGATCCCAAAGTCCCTACAGCAAAAGATATAAACAAGCATCTTCGTTCAATTTCCTTGACCCCTATTCTTTCAAAATTTTCTGAGGATTTGTGGTAAGAGAATAAGTACTTGAATTTCTTGATCCAAGCAAATTTGGAGTCATTCCCGGCTCGTCAACAAATCAAGCCCTGGTTAAAATGATCCACAAATGAACTGAAGCTACAGATGGAAATGGAGTATCGGTTCGGGTTCTTTTGTTTGATGACCAAAAAGCTTTTGATTACGTTGACCTGTAACGGATTTTGAGATGTGGTTTTATACCAGCCTATTTCGTTTGCAAGGATGACAAATGTAAGGAATTAAAGATTGGTTTTAAGAAAAATAAAAGGGTTTTCTTTCCCATCATCGTAAATGGGAATTCATTACAAGTCGTTATTGAGACCAAGTTGCTCGCCCTAACCTCTACATCGGATTTAAAGTGATATAACCACGTTAATAATATTTTTTCGAAATGTTCCAAACGGTTATTTCTCCTCAAATAGTTAAAGAGGGCCAAAACTCCTTACAATGACATTATTTTTAGTTGTATGCTACATGTATACGTCCAATATTAGAATAACCATTCATTGTAACATAAGTGAAATAATCAGAAAGGTTTGAGTACTGCCGAAATGTGAGGGTAGTACTCAGTTCGATTCAGTTAGATTTCCACACTGCCTACGCAGTACTCCATTTTTATTTCATTGTAACATAAGCTTGGTTCATGCGAGCGACACCTAAACGAAAACAAAGCGTGATATCTCTCCAGGGACTTGCAACGATAAAACAGCAAGAATTGTTCTTTTTTTTATCTTTTGTTCGGCTCATGGCCTAAGCTTGGAGTACGATCTTATGCTTACGATTATGACGATCCTTATGTTGCAGGCTTGACTTCATTCCTTTGTTTTGCCTTTTCTTTTGTCCTTATGCTTATGCTTATGCTTATGCTCACGTATGAACCAGGCTATACTTAACAATATCATTATTAAACCCCCCTCACAAGTGATTTTCCAACCCATTATTATTTACAAAATTATTAAATATTTAAGTCTTGAGTTGCAATAATAATTATGCTTCGCCCTGTACTAATTTCAGGACATGAATATTTCGTACTACTGGGCTCACAAGAATTGAATAAATTACCTTATAAATAAAACTTATGCCTGAAGTCAACTCTAATAAAAATATTGATTAGATGCCCTTTTTCTGTGCAGGTGACAAAAACATTTGAACAGGTTTTGTTTATATACACCTTATGGAATTTCTTATTCTATTTTAAATACTTTGTCAGCCGTGGCAGAATCCCCTTTTCCAGTAAGTCGAAAATCCTTTAGTCATTTGTGATCTGCTTGTCACTTGACCTCACAGGATACTGATCTGACACAAACGAAACGACCCCAGATGAGCCTTCATCAACCCTTTGGCAGCTTTGTGGTCTCCATAGCTCCAATATATGGCACTTTAGCTGGTTTCTAAACTCGGAGTTTAGACGAAAATTTCTGGGCAATCGATGATCACACAAGTGCAAGGGTACGTTTCCTTAAATGCTTTTGATATGTTTTTGTAAACCCGTTAGTATCTTGATAAACATGTTGGCATACAATAGATTCTTGCATATGAAATAATAGATCTGTGTAGCAATGATTCTTGACAGGTGTGACTGTGAAATGTTTGCCGTAATGGCTAGGTCTCTTCTAACAGCCTACCCCAACTGAAAACGAAACAAGACTAAGAAAAATTCCTGCTCAGGTGTGAGTCATATTTTATGACCATGTTTTACAGAGTGAAGCACTTGAGTTTAGTTTGTCTAGATTGTTGTTTGCTCCATAATAAAAAAGACTGGTTAAAATTAGCCCAAGGCTTCCTGATATTGCTTTGAAGGTTTTATAATCCTCATGTCCTGTAAAAGACCTAAACACATTCCCAATGTTTTTCAAACGGTCAACAGGGGAGAAGTTTCTCCCTAAGTGCATTGATTTATGTCGTTTTGCGTACGTTTTCATCAATCTGATGTCTTCGCAAGACTGAAAGATGAGTGTTCTCATCTATACCTCTTGGTAATGTTTCCTCTGGTCATATATTTTCATCGTAGGAGGTATGTTACTCAACTTCGAAAAAACAGACGACACTTTCCACGCTGTGCTTGGATCACATTTGAAATAGTTACTGTCCTCTTTTTTCCCTTGGTCGTTGGTCTGGGATTGGACCGGGTAGCCTAGATTGTCTTGAGCATCGTTGGTAAACGGTTCATGTCGGTCTTCTTATACCCCCCGAAGAGTGCTTTAATCAAAACCTATAGTCCATCATTGATGAAAAATTTATTCGGGAAACTGATGTATCCTCTTCCTTCGATGTCATCTTCGACCTCATTCGCTTCCTTTCAGTGCCGTAACTGACGGAGGCGGGGGGAGGCAAACCGGCCCTCCAACAATTTTGTCAGGCAAATTGGATCTGTCAAGAAATTTTGTAGGGAGAAACTCTGGAATTTGTCAGGAATTTGTCGGGAATTTGCCGAAAATCTACGTCAACCTCTAACACACGGTCTTTATTTGGCGCTTTCGGTGTGTAGTAAACATGAGACCTTTCAGTAAATATATAGACTTTGCTAGAAGGTAATATCAAAAATTGAAATATTGATATGATTTTATCACTATTGACTACTCGACCGTAACTCAGATCCTTAATGTACATTAACCTTGTTCACGCATATTGCATTTAATACTATCATCTTGTTCATGATCACTGACGAGCTTGGTTAGGCTTACATGATACGTTGGTGTTTATACGGACAAACCTGTCTTCCAACGCAGACATCTCTTTAACTGTACACGGTGGCCTTTCAGTCACCTGTTTTTTAAAGGGCCGTGTTAAGTTATGAACAACTATATACAATACTAAATTACAAACTGACAATATTACTATACAAAAAAAAAATTATATAAACAACTATATGCAATACTAATTTACAAACTTACAATATTACTCTACTGAAAAACTTTTGGGTGATATTATTATCCCGGCTCAATTGCATACATCATTGATCACTCTCTTAAAGGCTTTGAAAGTGATTTCATTTAATTTTATCATTGGAGCCTTGCCTGCTAAGGTTTCATTCCATAAAACAGCTCTCCTGTAAGCAAAGCTCCGTTTTAGGAAATTTGTTTTAGGCTTTTGCAAATAAAGCTTTTTATGATTACTTCGTAAGTCATACATGTGGTTGGTAGAGACCTTAAACGTCTGTGTTAAGTATTCTGGAGTCATACCCTTAAGCACTTTGAACATCATTATAAGTTCTCTATTTTTTAATAATGACTGGATAGGGGTCCAATTAAGCATTTGAAAAATATTGGAAGATCTCTCTTCATAGCCTAAACCGGTTATGACCCGGGCCGCACGCTTTTGAAATTTAGCCATTTTAGTAAGATTCGCTTGATTACCATCGTGCCATACAGTAGAGCAGTAATTAAAATAATTAAGTACAAATGTCTTGTATATAGTCACTAGAGTTTCCTGGAGGACATAGGGTTTTACTTTTCCAAGTACAGCTATAGAACAAGAAATCTTTTTGCGTTGTTCATCTATATGCTTCGCCCATTGTAATTTATCTTCGATTATTACCCCGAGCACTTTTTTCTTGTAGATTCTTTTGATCGCATGGTCTCCAATTTTAATTACAGGTTCACTTTCTAACTGTTCTAAACGCTTTCTCGAGCCGATAAGCATCTACTCTGTTTTTCCTTTATTCAACGATAATTTGTTGGCGTCTAACCATGTTTTAACATTAACAATGTCTATCCCCAACTTGTATTCAATTTCAGAGACAGTCTGTACAGTTGCAGTTAGGCTTGTATCATCTGCAAACATAATGGATTTGGTCATTTGTAAGACATTTGGCAAGTCGTTTATGTAAATCGTAAAAAGAAGTGGTCCGAGATTGGACCCTTGCGGAATGCCACACGAAATATTGCGGAAAGTTGACAAAGAATTATTTGCTTTGCACACTTGTTTCCTATTGCTAAGGTATGATCGAAACCATAATAGTGCTGACCCACGAACTCCATAGCACTCTAATTTAGATAATAGAATTTTATGGTCAACTGTATCGAATCCCTTTTTAAGATCTAAGAACAACACCCTATTAATCAAACCCTCGTCCATGTTCGTCAACCAGTTATTTGTTGTTTGGAGTAGTGTTGTTTCAGTTGAATGATTAGTGCGAAAACCTGATTGAAATTTGAATATTATCTTATGTTGTTCGAGGTGTCTCATCAGTTGTTCGTGTACTATTTTCTCAAAACTTTTAAGAACTGCTTAAACAACAGAAATAGGCCTATAATTATCACACGAATTTCTTTGTTCTGACTTGTAAATAGAAGTTACTTTAGCAGTTTTCCAATCGTCAGGAAATATACCTATCTTAAGTGAAAAATTAAATATGTGTGTCAATGGTTCGACAACCGCATCTCCTGCGGCATGCAGCAGTTTTACAGAAATTTTGTCGTAGCCCGATGATTTACTGGTTTTCATATGGTTGATTTCTTTCCTGACTTTATCTCGGGAAATCGTTTGGAAGATAAAATTATCCAATATAGGCGCCACAAACGCCAGTGGATCAACACCATTTGGTATGATTTCATCGGCCAACTTTGGGCCTATACACGAGAAGAAACGATTGAATTTATTTGCAATGTTATCGTTGCCTGTAATTTTTTCCGCATCAACAACCAATTCATTAATTATGGTAGTTTTGAATGTTTTGTTCAACAGTTGATTTATCACTTTCCAATTTTCTTTATGGTCCTTACATGTATTCAACTTATTTTTATAGTAATTAGTTTTTGTTTCTTTAATTATTTTGTTCAAATTGTTCCTACACTGTTTGTAGGCATTAAAATAATACGTTGAGTTAGTTGTGACCGCTTTCTTTTTGAGAAAATCCCTGCGATGGCGAAGGTTCTTGATTTCTCTTGTTATCCAAGGATTATAAACGCTTCTAACTTTTCTTTGTCTTAACGGTGCATGCTTATCGGCCAGGGAAAGAAATATAGCTTTCACTGCACTCCAAGCGTCATTTGGGTCATTAAATCGGCGAAGATTGCAGTTATTAAAGGCTCGTTTTAGATCATTTTCGAAGACTTCCTTGCTGGAATTTTTGAATTGCCTTGTTTCGTTAAATGTTGGTTTATCTCTCTGTGCACTAATTTTGCAACAGATGTATACCAAGCTATGGTCGCTAATCCCCAAATGTATGACTACAGAAGCAGTAGCAGTTCTATTTCCCATCTGAGTAATAATAACATCTATTAACGTTTCTGTATTAGCTGTTATACGAGTAGGCTCTTTGATGTGTTGTTTTAACCGATAAATATGCATCAATCCAACTAGTTTCTTAGTGTTTGGTCCAGCTGTATTTGCATACAGATCACAGTTTAAATCACCTAGGATGATCAACTCTTTGTTTTCTAAATCAGTTTTCTGCAGAGATTCTTCAAACAAGTCAAAAACCTCTGTATTAGAATCGGGAGGCCTATACAAAGTTAGTATTAAGAGTGGTCGACTCTTTTGAGGTGTTAGCTCAATACAAATTGCTTCAAGATTGTTAGGAGTTAAATCGTTTTTTAAAATAAATGGATACGTATTTTTGACATAAATAGCTACTCCGCCGCCTCTTCTATTTCTGTCTCGACTGACTAACTCATACCCTCTAATTTCAACCATACTATTTTGAATTGTTTCGTCTAGTCTTGTTTCATTCAAACTCAATATTTCAAATGGAATTTGCAGAAGGAATAATTTCAGTTCATCTAGATGTTTTAAGAGACTAGTTATATTAACATGGCCGAACTTTAATCCTTTTAGTTTTGGATATATGTGTCTATTGATATTTTGCTTTGGTAAATCATTGTTCATTAAAGCTGGGCCACAATCGGTTAGGTCTAGTCAATGACTGTCTATGTTATTAGTTATACACAATTTAATGTTTTTTGGTAATATAGCTGTACTACAGACGAAAGTATCATATTACTGAATTCCAAAACTTTCCGACCATTGTCGACGGAAATCAGAAGAGACGTTATAAGGACAACCTTAATAAGCAGCAATACTTTTGTATTTAAGATCGCATAACATATGCAATATTTTCTTGCACATTTGAAATTTACCCAATTTGTGTTTTTGCTCCGTCGTCCAGTGTATCTGCCGAATGTTCCTTTAGTTGTATTGCTTATTTGGAATTATTTCCGAGCGAACATGTCATCAAATAGACTTAGCACTTAAGCTCCCGTAAGCATTTAACGTGCATGAACTTGCCCATAACCTGTCACATGACTACGTAATTGACACTTCTGCAGATACGAAACAAAGAATTGTGAACAACATGAACATGGCGACAGTAAGCTAAGACATGAAAAATGCGGAGTTTCAGTTAAAACGGTTTTAATGATTTGATTTAACTTGCTTTAAAGACTAGCTTTAAAGTAGCAGAGCTTAATCAACGAAAAGGAAGTGCCAGTAGAGATGTGCTACTGAAAAGGGCTTTTCACGAACGTTGTCTAATTTGTCGGGAAAATAATAAGATTCGTCAGGAAGATTTTGACTTTGTCTCCTCCCTCCACAAAACTAACTCAGTCACTCCACTGCTTCCTTTCTTTTTTCGTTCAGAAAATTGAAGAAAGACAGTTCAGGCTTCCTCTTGCTGTTGTGGAAGCAAACATATACACAACACTTAAGCCAGCGACAGAGTGCGCCAACCATCTGTCCATCTTGGGAAGAGCTTTGGAAAAGCTAGGGTTTCCATACGTCTGACAGACGACAAACCGCTTCAACAATATTCCACTTCGACAACGTCCATATTGAAATGTTTACAAGTATTGTGTTCTAAGAGCAGAGCACAACGCGCGCTTTGTGCTTACCGAGGTTATAATGGTTAATGTTTATGATCTGCAGTGTGATTAGCATCTGTTGGCTTTCAAATACGCATCCGTAAGTATTTCATACTATAATTTTTGTGGGTTATTATTTCTTTTACGAAATGCTTAATTATTTAAACTTATCCGAGGTAAGATGCACTTTGAAACTCCTTTCAAAGGTACCATTAATGACCCTGACATTACTCGGAAATTATTAGGAAAAACGCGTAATAGTTTAAGCTGGTTCATAGTCTCCTCGACATCACATATTTTAGTGAACTGAACAGATATTCTTTTTTAATAACTTTCCAATTCTTTTTAGTTCTGAGAATATTGAACGTGATGAAGCCAGTTGAATTGTTTCTAATCGCTCAGGGCATGTTAGCTGTCCATGAATGTCAAACAACAGGTATCAATTAGTTAAAGGAGTTGCCAGAGCTGTTTTGTTTCTGACAGTTAAATTAGATTGTCTGAAAGGAGCGAAGAAGAGAGTGCCTCGACTAATTATTTTTCTTTTATTGCTGATGTTTCAGATTTTCATACACAACAATCACAACATCCTTTATTAAGGACGTGTGGTAATTGACAATAGCAAATGAATACCAAGCGACAATTAGAGTTTTCGCACACGATTTTTAATGTTAGTTGGTCATAGAATTTAAACCTAGCATCTACAAACTAAATTTTGTAAAACTGTTGAAGCTGACAAAGAAAATCCGAATGCCCCAAGTAAAGACTCGTACTCTCTAACAAAGGGCCTTCAAAACATCAATCGAATATTTTTTTTTAGGAGTTTCATTTCAATTTTGACAGAACAACCAAACTTGATCAATGTCGGTGGCGTAGCCAAAACAAGGTTCGGGAGGCTCAAGCCCCTCTTAGCTACAACGAGCTTGTGTTTCCAGCTCAACAATGAGTCGTTAGAAAATATTAAAATCTAGCATGGTGGCTTTCATTTGCAAGTTGAAATCACTTTCGGAGTCGGGATAAATTGTCGATACGTATTATCTGAAGTGCTGAAGAGAGGATGTGGATGTTTTTACAATTTCAACAAGACATAATGACAGACGTAAATCTTTGACTAATATTGATTCTGGGACAAAAAGTGCTAGCAGGCTATTAAGCATATTCAGCGCCAAAACCAGTCGACTGCGTTGACGTTACGCTCTACACTACTTAAAATTTAGGGGGTATTATTACTGCATATTTGAGGGGAAAAGCGTTAACAAAATTACCATTCTTTTACTGCAGCAAATTCTTCTCCTTATGGTGCTTAATGGTGTTACCACCGATTACATTTACCAATGAACGTCCCCAATGGTAATGGTAATGGTAATGGTAAACTTTATTAAAAACTCCCGAAGGGCTTTTCAGTTTCCAATTGCAATAAATTTCAATAAGATATATTATAAAATTGTCAAAAAGTTAAATATCAGGAGATTTATTGAATAAAAAGTTTTTATAAGCAATTTTCAAACTGTCCGATTTATCAATAGTCTCAAACTCATCTGGAAGCCCATTCCACAATCGCACAGCCCATTCCACAATCGCACAGCCCATTCCACAATCGCACAGTCCGTGTACAAAGGAATGATAAGCATCTTCTTGTTTCTTGTCCTACAAATAAGCACCTCCGATCTAAACGAAAATATTTTAGACAAGTACAGGGGTGCAAGACCCCTGAGACACTTATACGTAAGGACTGCATCTCTATAACGCAGCATGTCATGTACTGGCAACCAATGAAGTTTTTGCAGTGATGCAGATTTGCTGTGATGTGTTTGCCCATACGTTTGAGCAGTAGAACAATTTAGTGAATATAACAACATTTATAGCCCTTGTAAGCGTTTTCTTATCCATAACATGCTTCACACGATTAATCTGACATAAGCCAGCCATACACTTTGAGAACACCTCTGTAATCTGTTCGTTTTATTGCTCTGTTCCATCCAATGTAATTCCTAAGTTCCCGGCAGATTGCATAGGGGATAAGGTCTTCTCGAGTAGGGTTACACAAAAATCGCTGAGCACTCGCTTCAACATCTGTGGTGTTCCCATTTTCGTTTTGCACGGATTGATAAGCATGCTGTTGGCATAGCACGAGGATGTA
The DNA here is from genome assembly GCA_030142905.1 of Heliopora coerulea. Taxonomy (NCBI): domain Eukaryota; kingdom Metazoa; phylum Cnidaria; class Anthozoa; order Scleralcyonacea; family Helioporidae; genus Heliopora; species Heliopora coerulea. The sequence goes on along the minus strand of JASJOG010000431.1, from coordinate 117,664 downwards.
ACCATCCTGAGATCTTCTGTTAGCTGGGCAGTGTCTACATCCGCATCCTTGACGATGAATGACAAATACAACTTAGAGTCATCAACGTACGACTCAAGGGAACACACCTTGGGGACACATGGTAGGTCATTTATATAGATATTGAATAAAACAGGCTCGAAAATGGACATCTGGGGTATGCCGTGTGTTACTATAAGTGGTTGCGATAGATCATAACCAATGAGCACTGACTGGCTTCTGTCTGTCAAATAGCTTCTGAACTAATCGATAGCAGCTTTTGACAACCCTAAGGACCGGCATTTGTCAACATTGAAAACTTGCAGTGGCAGCAGTTGCTCGACATTGAATACTTCCCCAAGTAAAATTCTTGTCTACCTACCTGGCTAATGAAGTTTTCCTTTCTGTTAAAACTGGGTTCAACTGTTATAATTCTTTCTACTTCGGCTGACACAACCATTGCGGACACCACCTTAAGGTACAAACAATAATACACAGAAGTACATGCAATGATATTAAGGTATCCACACTTTAAGGCATGTTCTTTTAAAATTCCAATGTAGATGTATGCACATATGTATGTATGTGTGTGTGTATGTATGTATGTATGTATGTATGTATGTGTGTATGTACGTATATATATGTGTGTATGTATGTATGTATTGATGTAATATGTTGGTGTCAGTGGCGGATTAAAACATTCGTGGGCCCTAGGTACAGGCAATTTTGTGGGCTCAATAGATCCCAGTTAGATCAGCACACTTTTTAGGGCTTCAGCTTCAAATGTCATGAATTAGATTTTGGGGTGCTGGTGGCACAGTGGTAGTGCACGTATCCCTCACCACTGTGACTATGGTTCGATTCTGGCTCGGTGCGGTTATCTGATAAAAATTACGTTGGTCACTTGTGAAAAGGGTGTTGTCCAGTTTCTCTCTACCAAACATCGCAGGTTTTCTCCGGGTACTCCGGTTTTGTCTTGTAGTAACAATGGATCCAAGAGGAGTGGCTCTTACGGGAACTCTAGAGAACAGCTTATGTAGCTGATAGGGTTATCCAGTATAAATAAATAAACAGTAAAGGCACTCGAATGTGAACATCAATTGCATGAATGAATCGGTAAAGTTATACAAGAAGTCAAGAACAGTCTTAACAAGCAAAACAGTACTACTGTACTAGTCTGCCCTTAGTAACACGTACATTAGTGGATATTGGTAATTACCCATAGATAGGACGGATTCCACCATAATGATGCTCATTCTACAGTTTTAATTTGTATTTTCTTTACGGCAAAAGAACTAATCATATCATTTACTGGGGTTAAACGCATCAACTCCGATTTCATAGATAGAAGTGAGAGTAGAAAATCAGTCTTTCTTGTGTATTTTTCTCGGAAATACATTATGAATCCTTTCATTCCTTTGAGCTCTGTTTGAATACTCTTATTGTCTTTACTTGTAGTAGTTTACCCTGGTCAAAATGCATGTAAGACTTACAAGTTATCAAGTACAAATCCCTCAAGAATAAATGTGTCTATACTTAGTTATCTCATTCAAAAATACAAAAAAATAAAACATAGCCACATAGACAAACATCTTCGTGGGCCCTAGGCACGCGCTCATAGTGCCTATTGGTTAATCTGCCACTAGTTGGTGTATGTATGGATATTGTATGAAGATTTATTACAGTTGTTAAAGAACACGTGGTCACGAACTAAATTTTAAAGTCTATTTTAATAATTTTGAAATTTAGTTCTGATACTTGGTTTGCGTAGTGACAAATACGGACCAATGAACAGTGCTTCACCTTGTTGGTCGGTACGATTCATTGATTCCCTAAATCACATTTGAGTTTTTTCCACTTCTTGATCAAGAGTTTGAAAATCAGCACCCCAATAACGCGCGTCCGAAATGATGGCGTCGCGTAGGTGCGATGAAGCAATGCGACATGTTCCTTTCACACTGCGGTATGTAGTGAAGAATATGTTATATTCTTCTGTTTTGCCGCACTTTGCAAATCCCAGCATTAATTTTTATCCTAATGGGTCTGTTGTTGGTGTAGATGAAACTCGTTCAAAAGAATTCCGATACTCAGTGCAACGTCACTTCGTTGTATTCTGGGAGAAAATAAAAGCATTGGCGACATCTCGATCGAACTCCATTATGACAATTAGACCCGACGTCGTCCAATAAAATGGATAGCTCCGTCCTCAGGAAGTTCCAAAATGTACGTATGCCAAAACTGTACTTACGAAGAATAGGCCACCGCTCGGTTCACATTCACCTGATATCAACGTAGTATGCCCATTTCCACAAATCCTTAAAAATCTTACACTATACATATGAATGCCTTTCCACTATAAAAAACTTTTATAGTTTCCGATTCTCAGATTTCAAAAATATTTTATTCGGAGTTTGATTCCTCTAACAAAGCAAGCCTCAAACAACATAAAATCACAGTAATGGTCTGTGGGTTGGTCCGTTGTTGAAAATCCTTTTTCCGGAGTTACTGGAATAAGTACTTGAGAAATTAATAATATTCGGCACAAGTATAATTATAAATACAAACAAAAATTAATGACACATTAATTGAAGCAACTTCTGAAAATCTTAAACTTTTCACATGGCTCAGCTGTAATGACAAACTCCTAAGAAACTGCAGCAAGTAATTACTACATATCACATGATTCTTGATGATTCTGATTAACATGCTGATCTAGGCACTCTTCAACTACTTTTTCTGCCGTTATGTATTTAATGAGGAGGTATACAGGGCTAATTGCGCCTTATCAAAATTTCTCGCCTTCTCGGAGGGCCATTGTGGTGTAACGGCGCATAGTAATGCCTATCGCAAGGGCAACCCTCGTGTAATGCGAGACGATGGTACAACTGAACTATGCTTTAGATCATTGGCGGATTAAGGGGGAGGCACTATACGCACGTGCCGGGGGACCCACACTTTTCAAGGACCCGCACAATTTTTGGCAGCCCAGAGCTTTCCAGAGGGAAGGCATTTTAATGCTAGACACTAAACATGGGATGCCCAAACTGTTGCTGCAACACAGCAGTGAAATTGGCCAAAAAGCCTTCATTACCACGCCATCGACCTATGGTCAATCATCCAGACTTGAAATCTAGGACCGTAAAAATTCCACGTTCCACTGCTTCGTTGATTTAAAATTACATGAAAAGTTTGACATTTTATTTGGGCTTAAGATGTAATATATATGCTGTGTAAAGTGTTGAACCTGACATTTTTGGCGTGCTTATCTTGTGACTGCGGGATGGCTATGTCCCTTATTAAAATATGAGGACTATAAATAAACGAATCAGTTTCCAGTCACAGAATTACCAAAGTCCTACATTAGAAACTGACTATTGCTTTATAAATGGCAGTTTACTATTGAGACATTTAGTATATACAAATCTTTTATATTTAGCATCAGAACTCGAGCATTTTATATAATATATAAATATAAACATATTTATATCGATATTGCCTTCACTTGTTATTGTCATAAAGTATGATTTAGAGATTTCATTGTTGAATACGAAAGGCATTTCAGTCATTGTATATTGCCCTTTCGTTGCATTTTATTTTTAATACGTAACCCCAAGTATGCTATCTGCCCACCTTTTTTTTTTTGGTTTGGGTGGACATGATAGTGTGCTTAGGGCCCTGCGCGTGCTTGATCCGCCCCTGCTTTGGATCGCATCATTTAAAGCAAAATTTGTTCCTCAAGTACAAGGCTGGGCATAACTTTCTTGTAATTACAAATGCTGCTGTTTAATTCGGAGAGTTAACGGTTTGAATCCTTCTGTCTTCGACCATTGAATTCAAAGTAGTTTAATTCGGCCATTCTACTCGGTGTGGTCATTTCACATCGAAATGAGCCGTTTAGTATGACGTCACCCATTGAAGTCGAAATGAGCCGTTCAGCAGTTCACGTAATACAATAAGTTCGAAGAGGTGCCATTCAATTCCGAAAAATATATTCCGGACGAGATGAGCCATTTAGTTTGAAGTTGTTAATTAAGGTGCTATACCATTTAATTACATAAATTGAATTTTTTCATTATCCGACCGCAATATATTTTTGCCCTACCTAGCCTCGTTTCGTTTATGCACAAGATTTTAAATTGCTGGTCGGCAAGATAAAATGATGAAAATTTCTTTAAACTAGTTATATTCGTGTGATCGGTTATGAAACCTGCAACTTGTAGTAAGGGAGATATAAGCCCAGTATTCTGTCTATTTCAATGAAAAAAGTGAGTGCCACGAAATGTATAAATGATTTCTTAGTTTGCTTCGCGTATTTTGCTGGGTTTTACATTGATCACCGGTTTTCAACCGGCTATATTTTTTCAGGAGCAAATGAAGAGTTACTGTGTGAATTATATTGGTTTAGATGAATAGTAAAATTCTGTGCTATACTATGGCTCCCTATCTTGTTTACACAAACTACAGAAAGTTTAATCAACAAACATATAAAGTTTATTGGCGTGATAATCTCTTTGAAGCCTTGGCTCAACGAAGAGGTATTCCACCACTTCATCATGCAACTCTAGATGGGGTTATTAAGAAGAGATTGTTTCCAGGCTGAACTACAATGATCGTAGATGGCTAAGTAAAAATGAAGCGAGAAGCTTCATTCTAACTCAAAGTCTACCTAATGTTTTCAGTTTGAACCAGCGATCAAATATTTCTTTGTTATTTACGTTGTTAAAACTACTTTTAGCTGGTTTAATTAGGTTTATAACCTATTCCAACTAACTCTTACATGGCAAAGTCAATCAAAAATTCTGTAACTCTAATTCCAAACTATTTTTCTTGGGCTAACACCTGGCGATTATACTGGGCAAGAGCAGACGTCCTGTTGCGAAATTGTTAAATACAAAATGTAGTGTTGAAATTTGTTAACAAAATTTCTAAAAAAATCCCAAACAGATATTTTCCGACTCTTTTGCATTATAATCAGTATTAAATTATTTCACTTCACCTAACACCTGAGGATTTTACCCGACAAGCTGTGATACCCTGCTGGGGAAGGGTTATAAATAATTATCTCAATTAATTATATGCTTGCTAGATTATTTTGTCATTATTTTACTCAGGCTAAAGCAACATTAACTCTGGCTTACTCCAAACGGTTTTACTCCTCAATCAGAGACGTCGTACAGTGAAACGATTAAAATTCTATTGTTGTAGCAATTTGAGATTTTGATCGCGTATACCAACTAAAGATGATTGAGCAGCCATAATTGAAAGCAACTGAGGTTGTTATGCAGAAGTTCTCAAAAAGCCTCATCCAATTGATTGATGTTTCAAATTTTCCTCTCTAGCAAACCGAATCGCCCAAAAAAGTGCTGTTAAAATGGTTTCTGTAAAAGAATTTCAAAACACTATTTAAGGAGCAAAATTTAATGGTCTTCAAATAAGTCGAGTGACTAATATTAAAGACATACAGAATTCGGACATTCGTTTACCAGAGCCCAAACATTTTCTACTTTTTGACGTTATGTTTCACCAACTGAAAAACCACTTAGGGTTATTCTGATCCAATAATCAAAGCACTATAATGACGGAATGTCTCCATTAATGATTACCCAACACCTGGATTAAGGTTCCCCGCTTCATCTAAAAGATTGATTTCCATTCTTTACAGTATAGGTGAGAGTATTACTTTATGCCCTTGCGAATTGGTGAGTCTCAATTCCTCATGCTATTACTTCAGCACTCACAGGACCACCTGGGATAACGCAAGATCTTACTGTCTTGATTATGGCGGTGACGAGGCCATTCCCATAAACAAGGAAGAAGACAACGCAATCATGGACGTTGTAAAACAACACCAACTTGCGGACCCCTGGATCGGACTTGTGAGACGTTATAATAAAAAATTCTTTACCGTTTATGGCTTGAAACCAATTTATACAAGTTGGTTGCCACAAAACCCCGGCAATCATCATGACGAAGAAGACTGTGGACATTATTGGGGCGGCCGTCTTCAATATCTGGCATGGAATGATGTGTGTTTGAAGAATTTTTCTTTTATTTGCGAGCTTAAGAGATCGAGACGTAAGTCAAAATGTGTTTTATACGGTCAGTTTATTTTGAAAAGATCCAGAGATATTTTTATAAATATTACTCATGTTTCTTTGTTTCACTTTGATCAAGTCCTTTTTAAACAATTAAAAGAAATCTTACACATCGTATTGTTTACCATGTGGATAAGAATATTCTTCCAATTCATGTTTTTCAGCTCTAAGAGTATATTAATGAATTAGATACTTTTTTTGCACTAGCGCAATGTTTTATGTAGCTGGGATTTTATTGTTGGTTACCATGAATAAGTAATTTAGTAATATGAAATACTTTCCCTCAGCATGGCAAATTAACTGTATCCCATAACTTGTTGGTACATTTCTTTTTTTCCCCTTTAATAGGCTAATCTGAGGACGTGCAGAAAAATGAAACGGGCTACGAACAGTGAATAACGAAATATGTGGTTGTTTCACAAGTGCTTCTTTCTTGATAGTATTTGGGTTAAAATTTAGAACATCTAAAATCCGGAAAGATAAAAAGAATTACTGAAACTATAAATTGGATACATCAAAATAATCTTAATGAAAGGAAGATCAAAATAAACAATTTTGCAGTTTTAATAACAGTTATTGAACAGTCTCAAATGGTGTGTAGAAGAAATGTGAAAATAAATTACTCATTTGGCGAAGGAATTTATGGTAGTTTTCTTGTATTAAACTTTACATTATAAAGATAATTATACATGATGGAGTGTTTGATGGTAATGCAATGGAGAGTGATAAAATTGGATACTATTTTTCAAAAAAGTATTAGAAAAACATTTGAAAGTATATTAATACATATGGTTGAGGAAGTCTAAGAAACAGGCTTGAATAGGATTAACAATATATTTTTGCAGTTTTATTGTAACTACACTAAAATTCAAATATAGCTAAAAACTCGAATCCAGCACCTTTAATGTTCAAAACTGCAGGAGAGTTTCACTCTTCAGAGGCTTATGAACCAATTAATCATTGGAGGGTCACACCCCACCTCTGAGGGGATCAATGGGCATCCTCTCACAGGAATTTTCTTTTATTTTCTGAGCCACTGAAACGCTATTTCCTGAATTTTGAGATTAGCTTTAACAAAAGCAGAAAAACATCATTTACAGCAATCTTAACGATGCGCATAAAGCAGCTCACTGCTATCCGAATGGTGCATTGATTGAAAATCCTAATCAGTAGTCTGTAATGTCCGGATTCTGTCACTCCTTTTTCAACACATTTTCAAACTTGGTCAAAATTTTTCAAAGTGTCGTTGGGGAAAACCCGTTTTATTGACGGCGTCACTTTCGGTTTCGCTTACTTAGCTTCCGGTTGCTTTCATGAATTTAATTACGTTACCGAGAATTTCAACACATTTTAAAAACGGATCAAAATTGTTCAAAGTGTCTTGGGGGAATAACCTTGTCCAAACATTCCAAACATTCCATACATGCCTAATCTCCCTAACAACCAGCCTAACTCTATGTCAACAAAAAACTATTTTCGGATTCGCCGGTTGTTAGGGAGATCTGGAATGTATGGAATGTGGGGAAATCCCTCACCATCAGGTTTGGGGAATCACCTTTTTCCTAATGACGCCATTTCCAGCCGCTTCCAGGAATTTGATAACGTTACCGGGAATTTAAACACATTTTAAAAATGGGTCAAAATTTTTCAAAGTGTCACAGGGGAATACCCTCAACATTCCATACATGCTCAATCTCCCTAACAACTTGAACAGCTCGATGTCAACAAAAAAACTATTTTCGGATTCGCCGGTTGTTAGGGATATCTGGAATGTATGGTATGTGGGGGACAGCGTCGCTGCTAAAGTCCCTCAACGACATGCGGGGAAATTACCTTTTTTGACTGAATTTTAAGGAAACAACCTAGCTGATAAAGTATTTTACGGTTTAAATCCAAATATATTCTCATAAGTGTCAATCATTTCATTCATGTAATGACCATATGCCAATGTATCTATTTTATTTTCAAGCATTATTCTTTTATCATCTTTTGCTGGCAATGCAATTTTTTCGACACTTTCAGTATACAATTCATGATTTTGATGTCTTATTAAATTCATTTTTCTAATTTGTTCTTCTTCACTAAATAAGCAATCTTTATAATTTTGAAATGTTATATTTTTTTCAATAACATTTTTTTTAACACCTTTACATCTTTTTGACACCTTTGGTGCGTTGTCTTTTTCATCTATTTTATAAGAATATAATTTTGCTCTGAGCCCTACAAATTCTTCTATTTGTTTACCTCCGCACTCATCTTTCATCATTCCAATTACTTTTTTATTCTTTCCTGTTGGAATTCCGCTTTCATGGTCTTTTGGGTAATTACTTGTGTCAAACATTTTTTCAACATCTGTGGATATATCTTTATAAAAATCTTCAGTGTAAATTTCATACATTAAACTGTCAGTATCTGTAAATAACAACCGCGCATTTTCACCATATTTTAATTTAATATAATTGTAATGAAAATCATACATTAAAGTCTTTGATAAATCCAATATGCTCATTCCTAGATATATAGGTTTATCAAGCTTAACTTTTTTCTTATGCATATGCACAGCAATTAAATTTTCAGAAAATATTGTTCTTTTGTCAAAATTGGTTTTTGAAAATAATTTTAATGCTTTTTCTTCTCTGTTAACTAAATGTATATCAACTCTGTTTCTAACATTCTCCATAGTTTTCCCAAATACAGAATTATTCATAAGTTTGAAAAAGTCTTTTTCAAATTCATTTTTTGCATCTGTTCTCAGTTTTGTGTTTAAATCAATATATTTTTTCATAAAATCTTCTTCATAAAATTTAATACCTTTATAAATTCCACTAATTTTTAATCCTGATTTTTCATATAATTTCAAGTTTTCACTATGTAAAACATATTTTTCTTTATTACTCAAATTTGGAATTAATTTTTCAACACCTACTGCTCCGCAGGTGCCAACTTTTAATCTTTCTGGCGCTAATGGGTATTCATTATGTAAATCATGCAGCTCTTCAGGGTATTCCAAGTCAACTTCGAGTATACAAGAAAATTTTTCCCAATTTTGTAATTCGCTTTCATTCATCCATTTAAAATCTCTCACAGGAAGTTTTTTACTCATAGCCCATCCGTATAAATTATTCGCGTCTAAATAAGCAAGATATACATTATATTCTTTAGGATTATACTTTGAGCCCATATAAGGATTATTAGCTTTTGCATATCGCTTTGTAATTGTTGAAATTCCTCCTCTAATTCCATTTTCAATCATAAGGTACATTTGTGGATCGGATAATAAGTCCAATTCAACTCCAGTCATTTTTAACATTGCATCCCAAGCAAGCCCTGGAGAAGTATAATACCAAGCGGGGTCTAATTTATAATTTTCTTTACAAACTTTTCTAAAATTTTCAAAAACATCTGACAAAAGTATCACATCAGTTTTCAAATATAAGTCATGATATTCTTTCATATTTTTAATATTAAATTTTTTCCAAACATTTTGCGCATGTTCATAATCTGCTTCGCTTATATTTTCATCATTTAATTTTGAATAAAATTCCTTAATATCAGGTAATTTTACTTCTTTTAATTTTTCAATATTATCAAACCAATCATATGGAAACACACCTTTTCTAGTTAATAATTCTCTTTCCTCTTCATTTTTGTAAATTCTTTTCATAATATTTAGTTCATTTTTATCTAAATTTTTAACCAAGTTTCCTAAACTACTTTGCATAAACTTAAAACTGTCAATAAATCTAATTTGTTTTTTAACATTAATCATTTCTTTGATTTTATACTCTATTTCACCTTTTTCATTATTAAATTCCTCATATTCAATAATGTTTTCTTTACATTTACTTTGAAATTGTTTTTCTGTAATTATTTTTTTAGATTCAAATTTATCAACAATAATCTCTTTTGTGAATGAAATATATTTCTCCTCAGTGTTGGGTATACAATTAATTTCACCTTCTGAAACACCTAGATTTTTTATAAACAAATGACTATCATAATTTTGTAAATTATGAAATATAACTGGAACAAATTTAGGTTTTTTCATTTTTGAATTACAACTAATACAAGCAGCACCTCGATATTTTCCAGTATAATGGCAATGGTCTTTAACTTTATCACCAGCTCGCTGCCCATTAGGGTTTTAAAATTTTTTATCACATGCATAACATTTCTTAGCTTTTTCAAAATCTTTTTTATCCTTTTCTCTTAATATTATCTTTTTTGGAAATTTAAATTGCTCATGTATTTTTTTAATATTATTTTCTAAACTTTCTACAAATTTTAAAGAAACGTCTTCATCAGAATTGTCCTTTTTACTGTGTATTACTGATTTTGGTTTAAATAAATTATCATCAAAACATTTTATCAAATAGCAATATCCAGACGGTTCATGTTTTTGAAATTGTTTTGTATTATCACCAATATTTTTATCCTCATATTTTAAATTACATTCAAAATCTGCATAAACTACAAATGGCACATTGTGCATTCTTTCATAATTTTTAAACTTTAATTTTTCTCCTTTATTCGGATAAACAGTTTTTCCACATTTATATTTTGAACAATATTCTAAATGATTTTTAAGAGTTTTTTCATTTCTAAAATTTTGTAAGCAATAATTACAAATATGTATTTTTTCTTTGCTTTTATTGACTTGGTTTGAAAATAATCTGCTCATATTTTTAATTAAACAATAATGTTTATCCCCGTTTTCATTGCTTATTAACAATATGTTCACATGTGTGGTCACATGTGTGGTCACATGTGTGTTCACATGTGTATCCACATGCGTGTCCACATGCGTGTCCACATGTTCTTCGTTCAATTTACTCACCCTCAAAGGAAAAATTTCATGCTTTTTATTTCCAAACCTTTCTTCTTCATTATATCCAAAGACATTAATAGAAATATTATTTTTTTCAAACTTATCAATATCTGAAAATCCACATGGGAAATTAATTCCTGTAATATTAAAACCCTCAGCTTTCTTTTTTAAAATTTTTGTAGTTCTACCAGGATTTCTCAAATTTGGATTGGTTTTCAAAAGTTCATTTATTACCACACACCACAATAAACATTTTTGATCATCATTTTGTGGATTAATAATTGCATTTTTATTTTTTAAAAATTTTGGAGTAGGAATATAAGATGATGCAAGTAATCGTTTAATTTTATTAATATTAAGAATTATTTTTAAACTTTTATAAAATTTCCATAAACTTGAATTTCTTAAATATTCTTCAAAACTTTGAATAATTTTATCTTTCATTTTTTCATATATTTCATCAAAATTGTTTCCATCAAAAATTTCTTCATAATAACTATGAAAATGTGCTTTATCTGTAGTTTCTTCTCCAGTTGCTGGATTTGCTTTTTTCATTAAACATACAAGAGTTATTTGTTGTTTTGTACTTGGATATTTTTTAAATTTTTTTATTACCAATGGTTTTATTTTTTCCAACAGGCTCAAAGGGTCATATAAAGATAATCCGGCTTCTTCCAAATCCATTTCATATCTTTTTGTTACTTCAAAGCTTCTTTATCCAATTTAAACTTTGGTTCAACCATTTGCGGTTTTTCCTGTATTTTGTTAAATATATTTAAAACATTTTCTTTTAAATGATTATACCAATTTGTTATTTTTTCTGTTCCTTTGTTTACATTATTTCTATATTTATCAAATAAATTAAGTACTTCTTCTTTAGACTTGTTAAATAAATTATTTGCTTTTTCTTTAGACCTTTCAATCAAACTTTTAATTTTTGAAACATATTTTGTTGGCTCCAATATGGTTTTAAAATCATAACCAGGATTTGGTGTATCAAGTAAATTTCCTCTTTTAAAAACATTTTTTGGTTTTAATAAAGTTGTATTAATATTAGGGACATCTGTGTCCAATAAATTTTTTGCTGTATTCATTCTTTATTTATATGTTTATTTTTTCTTTAAATGCAATATGATGCAAAAAAAAAAAGAATAAAAATCATCTGATTTTTATTCTTAACCACACACCAAAGGTCTTCAATAATTAAATATAAAAATATTAATTAATAAATTTAATCTTTTTGGTCTTGGCTTCAAAATAATTTTATAATTTGTATAAATTTTTTCTTCAGCTTCATAATAAATTTCAAAATCACTAAAAATACAAAATTTTTCTTCATAATTTATTATAAATTCATGATGTGGTAATAATTCTCCTTCACCTAAGAGTTTAGAAATTTCATTAATAAAAATATAATATAAATGGTCTTTATCATTATTTTCATAATTTTCTGGTTTTAAAAATATTTCAACAACTTTTTCTGAGACTACTTGATTCATTGTTTTTTATTATATACAAATTTTTCCTTAAGAGCAAAATGCTTATTCAGCAAAAACCAAAAATGTTTGATCATTAATTTTCAAATCTTTTTTTGCTTTAATTCTGTACTTGATGCTTTCTGCATTTAGGTTAAAATCTTTTGCGGCAGAATAAAGACTTTTAAAATTTAAAATTTCACCTGTTTCTTTGTTTATAATAATTATTGGTGTTGGTTTTTTCATTTTTTCTCTGCAATATTTTTCAAACTTTTCATTAGGTTTACTAATTTCCAAACCCAGTATTTTTTCAAGCTCATTTTTTTTGTAAGTTTTATAATATTTTATTTTTTTTTCTTTTGCAATATCTCTCAATTGTTTAATAGTATAATGACTTGCTTTGCTGCACTCTTGGTGCTGAGGACTTTGTCCGATGAGAACTTTGTTCGATTGATTGTTCATTTTTATTATAAATTATTTTTTATTTAAGAACAAATTTTTTTTTCTTAAAAAACAAAAATAAATAAGTTAAAAGTTGGTATTTTTCTTTTCTGAATCTTGTAAATCTTGTATAATTTAATCTCCAAATTTATTAAATTTTTAAAGTTTTCCATACAATTACAATTAAAACCATTTAAATTTAAATAATCAAATAGAAAATTATAATATTTAATGGCAATTTTAAATAAATTATAAACATTTTCATCTTTTAACTAATTATTATATTTTTTATCAATTTTTCTGTTTTTAAAGTAATCTAAAATAAATTCAAAAATATTCATTTATTTTATTTATACCTTTATACAATTATACAAATTTGTAAACTATGTAGCCTCCTGAGATTCCAACCAGAAAAAAAGCAACATTTTGATATTCTTTCATTTGATCTGATGGTTTATAATAATCTTCCAATTTTGGCTCATTTCCCGCAGATTCACTGTACTCAAGTGACAATTTGTCACGTTCTTTCTCTAAACGATTCACACGCACAAGAGTTTTTAATGCCGTGTTTGTTCGATTTATATCTGCATTTGCATCAGATAATTGTTGTCTTAACCTTTCAATTTCTTCTTTTCTTTTCATTTGCTCTTCATACCATTTTTCTTTATCTCTTGCTAATTCTTCCATTGCTTCATTATGCCTCTTTATCTCTTTTTCATATCCAGAATGATTAAGTTTACTAAATAAAAATCCAGCACCCGCAAAAGCAACTGCATTAAAAAGTCCTCCAATTACTGTTTCCATTTATTTTTATTTGATTTTTTATTTTGCCCACTTTTTTCGCTTTCTAAGATTTGAAAGGATCTGTAGGAAGCCACTTTTTGTCTTGTGCATATTTAATTCCAAGTGTTGATAATCCTACAGCTGCTGTAAGTTTTAAAGTGGGCACTAAACTAGCCGGAGTTGACAAACCATCACTAAATACTCTTCTTGTTATCATTCCAATTCCCACAGCACCCAATGTAATTAGTGTAGAATCATATAATTCATTCATAGCTTCTTTTCTATTCATTTCGGTCATTTATTTATATACATAAAAAATTTTTTTATTAAAAACCTGTAAGGTTCGTTTCACGGTTTGCTTCCTTACAGGTTTTCAAGAGAACACCTTGATGGACCACCCTGCAATTGCACACTTTTATTAATTTTGTTCTCATTCTTTTCTTTTTCTTCTCTTTGTTGCTGCGCCGAGACCTTCGGTCGATCGCGTTGCTCGCGTTGCTCAAGCATGTCGCTTTGTTCACTTTCCCTTTTGTCTTTTTTATATGCAAAGTATAATCCACCCAGTGCAGCAACAACCCCTACCCCTCCAATCAAAGACCGCAAAGCGGAAGGTCCAAAATCAATGTAATTATTTATTTCTTCATTTTTTACTCTAGCATTTTCTACTTCGCTTCGTTGTCTTGCTTTTCTTTCTTTTGCTTCTCTTGAAATTTTCGCCAATCTTTTTCCCAATTCCACTTTTCTTGGGTCTTTTGCTTTAACAGCTTTGCTGCTTTCAGATTTTTCAACTGCTGTTACTTTAGCAGAAGTATTATCAGTTTGTTTACTTGTTTCGCCTTGTTCACTCATTTATTTATAAGTCTATTTAAAATTTATTGTAAGTCTATTTAAAATTTATTGTAAGTCTATTTAAAATTTATTGTAAGTCTATTTAAAATTTATTGTAAGTCTATTTAAAATTTATTGTAAGTCTTTTTAAAATTAATTACAAACAAATTTTAAACAAGCATAACCATTCCGATTCAAGTTACATCTTTGCTGCAGAAATCTCCGATTTCTACAAATCATTTAAAATAGATTCATCAAAATCTACATTAAATTTTTTACACAATGCAACATGATTTGTTAAAATTTCTTTTTCTTTCATTTTTCTTTCAGTTAATATGGATGTGAAAAAAATCTCCCCTCTAAATATAAAAGTATTTTTTGAAGTATCAGATCCAAAAAGTAAATTATTTGTTCCACCTGTTATTGGTCTACATGTAAAATCTTTAACCAATTTTCCATTTGCCCAAAAACTTGATTTATTTGTTTTTGGATTACTTTCTGCATCCATATGAACACTTATGCAATGGACTTTGTGTTTTTCAAAAATATTTGTTTTAATTGGAAAATAACTTTGATCTATCTCATAATAACCTGATGTATCTCCACCAAAAATAACAAATTTATTTTTATTTTCATATCCAAACCCCCTCCATTCAATTCGGTCAGTATTTTTATTACCCATTATTATTGTCATTTTGTCAGAATTGAGAGTATAATCCAAAATTAAATAAACAAGGAAAAAATTTAAATAATCTTTCTTTCCTGATTGAGTATTGATGTTTAAATTTAAACTCATTTTTTTGTCACGTCCATAAAAGTATAAAATTTTTTTATTTGAAACAAAACTAGAGTTTTTCAAAATAGGTTGTTTTGATTTGTCGGGTTTCTGTAAAATTTTCATCTGAAATTTTTGATTGATTATACCAAACTTCTATTTTTTTATTTGTTCCTTCATATTTCAAATAACTTGTTAGATCATAAATTTCACCATAAAAATTAAAATCCGAATTTAATATGTAACTTTGAATGAGGTTTAATTGGTGATCAATATTTTTGGTTTTGTCATCCACATATTTTTTCCTAGTTAAATGTGTATCATCTGTTGGATCTGAATTTTTAATTATTTTATGATTTCCCATATTAATATCACCTGTCATTGTACCACCTGTTAAAGATAATTTTTTATCAAATTCCTTCAAAATGAAATTTTTTCTTTTTGAACTAAAATCATCATTATTAAATTTAACACTCATTTATTTTATATATTTATAGGATTATGATCGACATTGTATAAATTACAAAGAACATAATGATAAAACAAAATTTCTTTTTCTGTCATTTTTTCGTGTTTTAAAATTGAAAAGAAAGATATTGATCCATCAAAAGGTGAATTTGTGTTGTTTTTTATATCACCAATTGTTAAAGTTGTATCTCCTAAAACAGTCTTGGCCTTAAAAGATGTTAACTTTTTTCCATTACAATAAACACTACTTTTATCATTATTTGCTGTTGTATACACATCCCAATGAATACTCAAACATATCCATTTATTCAAAACTCCAGCATTGGCTTTTGATTGAAAAGCAGCAATTGGTGTCTTATGATTTACAGGATTTGAACCAATACAGATAAAATTAGCACTATTTCCAGCAATAACTAATTCTTTTGTAGTTGGATTTGCAAAACAAACAAATCTGTCAAAACCCCCATTATCATGTCCAAAAATTCCTCCTTTTAACCAATCACTTCCAGATGAAGGAACAGAATTCAATTTATAAACAACAAAAACATTTACAATATCTTTTTTTCCACTAATTGGATTAATATTGGAATCTGAAATCATTCTATTGTTATTAAATTTTAAAAAATATTTATTATCTTCCTTTTCACTTTCTAAACACAAGGAAGGTTGAAGACTTTTTGTTGTTTGTTTAAAATTGTTTCCTTCAATTCCATAATCAATTAGTTCTTTTACTTTTCCACCATTTCTTTCAAACAACAAATCATAAATTGAATTATATTCAACAAAATATAAATTATGAAATTTCAAAGAAAAATTATCTTTCAACACTGAAAAGCTAACATCCTTTTTGAGAATGTTTAAATTATCATCAATATATTTCTTCCTCGCTAAATGTGTTTCAAGTGTAGGATTTGTTGAAGAAATAATTTTGTTACTTCCAATTGTAACATCACCTGTCAATGTTCCACCAGTTAGGGATAATTTTTTAGAATCTTGATTATCTACATATTTTTTTCTGGCTAAATGTTTTTCCCCTATAGGATCTGAAGTTGTTATAATTTTATGATTTCCCATGCTAATATTTCCTGACATTGTTCCACCAGTTAAGGATAATTTTCTAGAATCTTGGTCATCTACATATTTCTTCCTACAAAGGTCTTTATCGCTCACAGGATTCGAATTTGTTGAAATTTTATTATTTCCCATGATAATATTTCCCGTCATTGTTCCTCCTGTTTTTGATAAAAAAGTTCCTGAGCCGCCCGATGTACTCACTTTGTCATCTACATATTTCTTCCTCGCTAATTGCGCATTTTCTGTTGGATCAGCTGATGTTAATATATGGTGTGAGCCCATGTTAATATTTCCAGTCATTGTACCTCCTGTTGTTGGAAGACCTCCTGTTGTTATATTATCGCTAACTTTTTCATATCCATAGAATAAACTCATTTATTTTATAATAATTTCCAACAAAATATTTCCTATTGATGATGAATTACCACCTTGTGGACCACTACCGTGGTTTCCTTCTACTTTGAATATTAATTCATTATAAATTCCATTTGATAATTTTATTCCTCCTGTTTCTTCAGGTGGATAAATTTTTGAGACACTTCCTTTTAATGTTTGTTCAGATTCAATTGGAACTTGAATAAGTACATTACTTCTTTTACCATTTACAAAATTTTTACTTTTATCAATCATATTACAGCATATGTTTACATATTCCAAGTTGTTATTAATATTTACTACATTGTCGCTTTCTGTTGAAGTATTTGCTTGTATTACTTTATTTTCTGGAAATCCTATGATTGGTCCAAATGTTTTCAAATTTAACGTTTTATCCGATTTTATTGTGCATTTTCCAGAAAAATCAATTTGTTCCAGTTCAATTGCGCCGACATTTTCTAATTCAGTTTTTAAAATATTAAAGGTATAATATCCATCTTTGAAGTCAATTTTTCTATTAGCACCTTGTGTATCATAACTAAAATGATGAATATTTTTTATAAATTATTAAAATTCCAAAATATACTTACTGATTTTACAAAGATTTTACCAGCTTTGCTGCCGCTACAATTAGTTAATATAAGTGGCTCGTCTAATGGAATTATTTTTTCAGAGTTTTCTTCTTTTGTGATGAAGATTTTTAAAGATATTGTCATTTATTTTATAATATATATTTTGATTCGAAACTTTGTTTCTCAGAGCACGTACCGTGCGATTAAAATTCCACCAATTATTGATAAAGATAAAACAATTAAATTATCACCCATGGGGCCTGCGACCATTGGTGTAGTTGTAGTAAGCTTTTTTATTCCGCTTGCGGTCCGTAGGTTTTTCACTGGTTTTTGAGGTTGATCATCTTTTTTGTATTGTTTCTTATCACCCAATGTTTCTAATTTTTTCACGGGTAGGTGGTGTTGTTTCTTTACAGGAGATTTTTCTTCTTTACCGTGATAATTTAAGTCACTATTAATTCCAAAAAACATATCTTTTGTTGAAACTTTCAATTTGTTATTGTATCCTTCTATTGGATTTTTAAGAATAATTAAAGAGGAAGGAATCAACCATAGCGTTGGAGAAATTGCAGTATTTAAAACTACATTTGTGTCTGATACAGCTTGATTCATATTATTAATCCATGTAGTTGTGTCATAATTCACAATGGAATCTTCAACAATTTGTCGAAAAACTTTTTGTGTTTCCAATGCTGAGGCTCTACTAGAAACAATACTTTGTCTTGTTCTTGCTTGACATCCAAGAATTGCATAAAGATATGCTTCAATACTTTGATTTAATAATTCTGTTCCCTTCTTTATTAAACCGTTTGAAATTTTAGGCACAAATTTTCTATAATCATTTTGTGTGTCTCTGAGTTGCCCTGGACCATGTTTATATTTTGGCCATGTTCTTGCTGCAATAACATCTTGACCCAAATGTTCATTTTTATAGTTCATGACTTCTTGCCATGTCCATTTTGGAATATGATCTTTTAAAAAACCTGCATTAAATTTATAAAAGGTTTCTTGATCACCCTTTCTCAATTGCCACATAATTCTTCTAACTGTAAAATATAAATGAAATCTCATAAAAGAAGTAATTTGTTTTGGAATTTCTGAATTGAATGATAAATGTTGTATTGATATTCCACAAGCATAAGTTGCTATCCATGTTCCTATAATGC
The DNA here is from genome assembly GCA_030142905.1 of Heliopora coerulea. Classification (NCBI taxonomy): domain Eukaryota; kingdom Metazoa; phylum Cnidaria; class Anthozoa; order Scleralcyonacea; family Helioporidae; genus Heliopora; species Heliopora coerulea. Next base: position 98,787 of record JASJOG010000431.1, on the reverse strand, counting down.
TTTGAAAATAATTCTCATTTAGATTCCATAAAGCATTATCATTTGTGGTTATATTTAAACCAGGAAAATTGCTTTGAAAGTAATCTTGATCATTCACATAAATCCTAAATTGATTTATAGGATAATTTAATACATATTCAGTGGGAAAGTTATCCCAATAATACGATTTTCCGTAAAATCCAACATGTCTTTTTCCTGGCGGTAATTTTTGTATTTCTCCTCCTAGTTTCCATAGTTTTGGAAAGTGCGGTTTTGGTTTGTTTATTGTCAAATATTTTGTCATATTTGGATAATTTTTGAATGTATCACTATTTATATCAGTTGAAACAGTTGGACTATTTTTAAACCAAATATGATAACCTTGAAAAACGGCATTTTTATCAAAATCAGCTTCAAAAGTGAATTTGGACATGTCTGCATATGGATATTTCTTTTTAAAATATTTTTTCTCCAATTCAATATCTTCTTTCATATTTTTCATAACATAATCATAATTTTTCCCATAATATTTTCTATAAAACTCTTCAGCCTTCTGCGTATCAGTTTGTTTATTCACATGCGTATTTGAATTCATTGTTTATTTTAATATAAAATAAATGAACGCGAACAAAGTTAGTGGCAAAGACAGCTTTGCTGACATGATTGTTATTGAACAAGAGTTAAGAGACATTTACTACAACCCAGAAACAGGTTATCAATCTGCGGAAAGACTTTATCAAAAAGCAAAAGAAAAGGGATTAAACGTTAGTAGAAAAATTGTGCAAGACTGGTTAAAAACACAAGATACTTTTACAAGATACAAACCAATTGTTAGGGAACATAAATTCCAAAGAACATTTGTCAAAGATTTAGGTGATCAAATACAAATGGACTTGGTTGATATGGGAAAATATAAAAACCAGAACAAAGGATATTATTGGATATTGTCAGCTGTTGAAATTTTAAGTAGATATGCATTTGCTATTCCTGTTTACAGAAAAGATACTAAAAACATGACAAAAGCTGTGGATGAATTATTAAAACAATTTAAGGAAAGATTTGGTAAATACCCAAAAGTCGCTCAATTTGATGAAGGAAAAGAATTTTACAATGTAGGTGTAAAAGAACTATTGAAAGAACATAATGTTGAATATTTTTCTACAAACTCTGATAGAAAAGCAGCTATAGTTGAAAGATTTAACAGAACTCTAAAAACATCCATGTGGAAATATTTCTATAGCAAGGGAACTTATAATTGGATTAACCATGTAGATGAACTTGTAGATAATTATAACCATACTAAACACAGTAGTATATTAATGAAACCTGCTGATGTGAACAAGTCTAACAAAGACCAAGTGTGGATTACACTATATGGTTACCCATTAGGAGATTTACCTTTACCTAAATTCAGAATTGGTGATACTGTTAGGATTTCTAAATATAAGAATATCTTTACTAAAGGTTATGAATCTAATTTTACAGAAGAAATTTTTAAAATTGTAAAAGTATTTAGAGGTGATCCAAACATGTATGAAATAGAAGATCATGAGGGAGAACCAATTATTGGAAAATTTTATGAACAGGAATTATCTGCTGTGGATAAAAAGGATGATGTGTATAGAGTTGAGAAAATATTAAAAAGGAAAAAAGTCAAAGGTAAAAATATGGTGTTGGTAAAGTGGCTAGGTTATGATAACAAACATAATTCTTGGATACCAGAAGAAAACGTTAAATCTTTGATTTAACGAAATATTCAAAACATCGAAGCGTAGCGTCAGCAAAGCAGTCATGATAAATTAAATAAAATAAATAAATAAATAAATGTCTGAAGGTTTTGATGATATTGAAATGAGTGAGCGAAGCGAACAAGTTCGTAGAAACATGGAAGAAGAAGAAGAAGAAAAAGAAGAAGAAGAAGAAGAAGGGGAAACAAGTTTTGGTGGGGATGACCCTGATGATCATAATAGAAGTATAAACATAATAAACACAGAAAATCAAAAAAGCAAATTTAATAGGGTTAAATATATACCTGATGCGAAAAAAGATGCGGGATCTATAATGAGATTAATTACTGGTGATAGAAAAAAATCTTTCAAAAAAATATTCGATGTTACCCTCGAAAAGAAAAATGGTCCAATTAATAGTATATTGTTGGATAAAACAACATTTGTAAGAGACCAAAAAGGAAATGTTTCAATTATTTTCAAAGGTGAAAAAATTGGTAATGTCAATACCAACAATGAACCAAAGTTATTTACCAGAAAAAATAAGAAATATATTGATGAATTTAATGATTATATGAAAAAAGCAAAAAAAGAATATGAAAAAACTCCAAGTGCAGTAATAGAGCAAAGAATCGGCGTAGCCGTTGCGGAGGGTGGTGATTTTGAAATTGAGCTTGTGAATCGCAATGAAGTTATTAATTCTATCACTGATGATTCTATTTTAGAAATTCAAACTAAAATTGATAATATAATTGGTGAAAATAACTTAAAAAAATTCATTGATAATGAACAGGATCCAAGACGAACATTATTTGAAAGAAATGAATTAAGAGAATTTAGAGGTTTGGTATATTTGGAGGGTATTGACTCCAATCTATCAGAAAATGAAAAAAAAGAAGTTATACATGGAAAAATTGATGGATTTGATAGAGAGCATCAACATTGGAAAAATAAATCTGATTTAGAGACAGCTGAACCCCAAAAAAGTATATATAAAAGTTTTTCAGAAATTGCAAAACTTCAAGCAGATAAAATGAGACTTGAAAATAATGAAAGACCAATTAGTGAAGAAGGAATACAGATTTTAAATGAAAATGCTGAAGAATCTGACCTTGGAAGATTAGAAAGATTTAAAAAATGGGCAAAAGAAAATTTATTTGGTTTATCAGCAGTTGCTATTTCTGTAGCAGGTATAATTACAGCAATAGTTATAAGGGCAAGAAACGCATTAAAACAAGGCGCAAAAGCAGTTGGAAATTTAGGAAAAGCAATTGCAAATATTGGTAAAAATTTTGGTGCAGTCATTTCAGCAGTTTTAAATTTAATTTCTCAAATATTATCATGGGGTGCAAAAGGTATTGCCTTTCTTGCTAAAAATTTATGGATATTAGTTATTGCAATTACTTACTTTTTATACAATGAATATAAAGAATACAAACATAGAAAGAAAACACAGCAAAGCGAGTGAAGCGAGCGCTTCTGATAAACAACCATAGGTTGGTAAACTAAAAATATTTTTTTATATATAATAAAAAATGAATAGAGTAAACGAATTATATCCAGGATATAAAAGATCAAAAATGAGTGAAATTAAAGGAAACAGAACGAGGCATGTTGTAACTTTGAATCCGAATTCAGCAAATCCAGAAGAAGAACTTTATATAGATATTCCAAAATTAAATCCTAATTTGTGTCTTGTTCCTGATTCATTAAAATTGTTATTTAATTTTAAAAATGCAAATACTAAATCGTGGTTTTTAAATAATTTATCAAAATTGTTAAAGAAAAGATTGGTTGTTAAATTTGCTGGAGAAATTGTCTACGATAATAGTGGAGAATCTTTACTAGAAATTTACAAAGATCTCTGGAAGCCTGAATTTGAAAGAGCAGATATGGTTGAATACGGCATCGCCCGAGAAAACCTCAGAAAATTAATTTCAAAAGATGACTCTGGAGCAACAAGTGGTAATGCTGAAAAAGCTTCTGATAAATTAATGTATGATATTTATGGAACAAAACAGTGTTTAAAACTAGAAAAAATACTTTCAGATCATGGATTATATGCCCCTTATGGAATGATTAATAATTTTCAATACATTTTAACTTTTCCAAAAGCTAGTGAAATTATGGTAGAACAAAGTGGAGAAAGTGTTGGTGGATATACATTGGAAAATTTAGAATTAGAGTATGAAACAACTGAAAATCAAGATTTGGCAATTGATGTTTTATCAAATTATACCTCAGGAAGATCATTATCATATAATTATGTAACTTTGATGAAAACAGTAGAATGGAATAAAGATGCAACTTTACATAATGAAACCATAAATATTCCGCGGAAGAGTATGAAAGCAGTTGTGCTGTTATTTAGAAATAAAACTATCACAGATAGTGAACAATTTGTTTATCCAAATATAACAGACGTCAAAATTAGTGTTGAAGGAGTGCCAAATAGTATATATTCTCAAGGTATGCCAAAAAGAAGATTTTTTGAAGAGGCATTTAGAATATTTCACGGAGGATATGAAAATAGTGATGCAGTTATGAGTATTGAAAAATTCTATAAAGATTCATTTGCATTATGTGTGGATCTAAGAACATTAGATGATAATTTTGTTTATGGGAATGGAAAAAAGTTAGTAAACACACAGTCTGGACTATTGTTAGAAATTAAAAAAACTGCCATTTCTGCAAATGTAATGTGTCATATATTTGTGATAAGTGATGGATTGTTAAACATTGTAAATAAAGATTTGTCTTCAATTCAATTTTGAAAACAAAAATCAAGGATTTTTGAAAAATAAAAAATGAATGACAGCAAAGCTGAACACGAAGTGGGTAACAAAAAACCATTTAATATGATAATTGTTGGAATGACTGCTTGTGGAAAAACAAAATATCTTTTAGATTTTATAGAAAATAAATATAAAAATTATTTTGATTATATTTTTTTAATTTGTCCGACATTTGAATGGAATAAAACTTATGAAAATTGGAAATATGATAAAGATGAAGATTTTATTGCTATTCCTTGTGATCAAGATAATGTTGAAGATTGGTTAAAATTTATAGTTGACTTTTCAAAAGGAAGTAAAAGTTTAATCATATTGGATGATTGTGCAAGTGGAAAAAATGTTAAAAATAGAACAAGTGAGTTGGTTAAATTAGGATTTTCTGCAAGACATTATAATCTTTCTGTTGTTGTTATCACTCAACAATTGACATCTATTGCAAAACCATTTAGAGAAAATATTTCAAAATTGGTTACATTTTATAACCCGAATAAAAAAGATATGGCAACAATAATTCAAGAATATTTAGATGTAGGTGACCGCACAGTAGAAGGTAAAAAAGAATTGGATAAAATTTTAGAAACATTAAAAACCAAAAAATATTCAAGATTAGAAATTAATTTAATTTTTCCATTTGGTTATAAAATAAATGAGTGAACAAAGTGAACAAGAAAACAGCAGAGCTGAAGATATAGAGTCCCGCCAATTGGAACAACTGCGACAACTGAAACCGCAAACAGCGAAGCTAATGTGAAGCAAGATGTGAAAAAAGAAGTAATGAAAAAACGAGAAGAATTAATAAAATTGTCTGAGGATGGGGAAATTAGTCAATCTGTTCAAAATTTGAAAAAATCAAGTGATAAAGTTATATTTAAAATTTATGCAGAATATGAGGCAAAACAAGCGGAAAAAGCAAATGCATTTTTAACAGATTTACTAATTAGTAAGTTTGCAGATTTATTAGGCGGATTAGACGCAACAGAAAGTAGTGAAGAATTGGAAAAAGAACTTATTAAAGATAAATTACTGAAACGTGATGTAAAATCTGTAGTTGAAAAACTAAGTCCATATTTACCATATCTTGGAATATTATCTGGTGGAGTTACAGTTGGAAAACATGCTATTAAAAAACAGAGCACAGCAACGACATGTGAAAAACCTACGGACCGCAAGCGGAATAAAAAAGACGATAATGAAGCATCAACAAGCCAAACATGAATAATTTTATAATATATATTGTATTACAAAATTTATAAAATAATTTATCACTCAAGAGTTGATTTTACAAACTCGTTTACTTCTTCTTTAATTTCTTTATCATTTTTAATTTCATCTGTCATTTCTTTATCGTCTTTATCGTCTTTATCGTTTGTTCCCAAAGATTTACTTAAAATTTCAGGAACTTCTTTAACAAGATTTGATTCTTCTTGTTTTGTTTTTTGTTGAATAGATTTTATAACATTTTTACCAACTAATTTTAAATTTTCATCCATATTATCAAAAATAAATTGTTTTGCTGAAGCGGTTCCCAATTGAATATTACAATCGATATCATATGCCTGCCCTGCTCCCAATGAAAATCCAAACTTGAACGCTTTTTTCTTAAATATTTTATGATTTTTTTCAATAATTTTTTCAGGTTTTAAAGTTGATTGTTTGTTCCCCATTTATTTATATTTTTATTGAATTTATTTTATTTTCAAAATATGTAAATTTCCAAACCAAATGTTGAGGGACTTTAGCAGCGACGCTGTCCCCCACATACCATACATTCCAGATATCCCTAACAACCGGCGAATCCGAAAATAGTTTTTTTGTTGACATCGAGCTGTTCAAGTTGTTAGGGAGATTGAGCATGTATGGAATGTTGAGGGTATTCCCCTGTGACACTTTGAAAAATTTTGACCCATTCTTAAAATGTGTTTAAATTCCCGGTAACGTTATCAAATTCCTGGAAGCGGCTGGAAATGGCGTCATTAGGAAAAAGGTGATTCCCCAAACCTGATGGTGAGGGATTTCCCCACATTCCATACATTCCAGATCTCCCTAACAACCGGCGAATCCGAAAATAGTTTTTTGTTGACATCGAGTTAGGCTGGTTGTTAGGGAGATTAGGCATGTATGGAATGTTTGGAATGTTTGGACAAGGTTATTCCCCCAAGACACTTTGAACAATTTTGACCCGTTTTTAAAATGTGTTGAAATTCTCGGTAACGTAATTAAATTCATGAAAGCGACCGGAAGTTAAGTAAGCGAAACCGAAAGTGACGCCGTCAATAAAACGGGTTTTCCCCAACGACACTTTGAAAAATTTTGACCAAGTTTGAAAATGTGTTGAAAAAGGAGTGACAGAATCCGGACATTACAGACTACTCTAATCCTGATCAGTGAGTTTCACTTGCTAACTTCAACTCTACTAATAATAGCGGATATTTTTTTTAGTCCAAACTTAGTTACTTTCATAAATAGTGACGCGTCTGTCCTCCTCGTTCTATTGTTTGGGGGGATGTTTTCCTACGCTTTCCCCCCGCTTTCTATGCAGCTATGCTCTTTTCGATCGGTGTCCGACTTTTTTTATCATTACTCTGACTAGCGCAAGACGTCTTGCTTAAGGACGTCTCGCTCCGCAAAGGATTAGAAGATATAATTCATAATTAGCCTATTCAGTTTTTCATTTTGATGTTTAAATTCTACCATCTCTACAGTTGTTGCTGAGATAGAAGATGTTATTCAAAGAGAACAGAAATGGTTTTGTGTGGGCATGTTATCGGAATGAACAAAAGAAAGACATAGCTCAGCTGTGCCACCATATTTCCGCTATGGATCACACTCCTCTTACAATTTCTGTCTGTCTAATGATCAGGTCATCATACATTCACATTTGAGAAATTTAAATGCTTGTATTAGGTTTGATCTATCCAATAATTTTCCTAAACGTAGTTATTAGCTTTCAAGATAGACGAAAAACTTAATTACAACTCGTCTTTGGCATTGATCTTCCCAGCTCAGTGGGTAATTAAAAGCAAAGAACTAAATTTACCAGATCCTGGATTGAATTTCGATTGACCGCCGTCAACCTTAAAATTCACTATTTTTTTCATCTAGTCTCTTGTTTAGGGGAAGTTTAATCTGTTTTTAAAAATCAAAATTTATCTCTCACCCTTGTTTTCATGTTTCCATAGATCTTAGAAGTTTAATAATTTTGATCTTGTGAACAAAATCTTGATAAGATGGAATCATATCACAAACCGATGATTAAATAGTTAATTCAAGTGTTGCAAACTTTAGTTTTAATTCCGACCGACTTTGAACCTCCGGCTTCGTCGTTATGCATCTTGATCTTCACACATAACACTTTCTTGATCACAATCTTCGGCATTTCGCTGCATTGAATCACATATGAATCCTTTGATATGTTTTTGATTCTCTCTTGATTAGGGTCTTGTGCAGCTAGTTTTCTTGTACCTGGATAAAAGCAGAAAGTAGCATTCGACGTCTCGGGAACATGGAAGCCATCGTTATTCGTCTTTCTGGCCACTTGCCACGTTAAGTCAACTCGCTCTCTACAAAAGATTTCAGACTATCAACGTTACCTTTACAGACGAACGGACAAACGGACAGATAGACAGACCGATATACAGATAGACAGATTGACGGATATAGTTAGATAAACGGATAAACGAATAGACAGATGAAGAGGAAGGTGGACAAATGGATAGATGGGTAGATACACTGATAGACGGATAGACTGATAACATAAAGGTGCTCTTACACTTGCAATTTTTCACGCAATTTTGTGGTGCGATTTTGTGGCGCAACAAAATTGCGAGGTTTATTGCAAGTGTAACAGCCCTTGCAAGCAACGGGCTTCGCAACCGTTTTGTTGCGGGCAAAATTTCCAAAAGTTGATTTGGTTCCAACTTCTCGCAACGATAGCCGCAACGTTTTGCTTGTATAACCAATCAGAAAATTTGGTTTGGTCAAGTGGGTAATGGTCATAGCGACTCGAAGGGATGAAGAAAGTAAATTGACAGATAATCAAAAGAAAGAGCTAATACTAGCTCTAAAAGACTCCCCGAGTTTATGGAATACATCTCTGCCGGCTTACAAGGATTATTCAAAAAAGGTGGAAGAAACCCAAATGTTGTCCTTACGTTTTAACGTGAGCGTAGCAGAATTGAAGAAACTCCTTCATACTTTACGGACATTTATGACCAGGGAAGTAAAAAGAGTTCATGCAGATAGTAGTTACGTGTCCAGGTGGAAATTTTATAAAGACCTAGAGTTTTTGAAATCAGAAATTATCAAGAGCCTAGACGGAAAGAAAGAAAAAGAATGGAATGATGGAGATATAGACACCCTCATTGATTTCTACCAGGAAAACGAACTTTTGTGGAACCACACATTAAAAAGTTATAAAGACAGAAGTCTAAAGGCAGCGGCATTGAGCAAACTGGCTGGTATACAAGTGATTCATTCTCTTGATGAGATAAAAGCCCAATGGCATACACTGACGACTACCTTTGATAGAGAACATAAGAGGGTGGAAGGAAGTAAGAGGACGGGTTCTGGAACAGATTCGGTTTACAAGTCTGAATGGAAGTACTTTGAAAGGATGTTGTTTATGAGCCAGAATAAGGAAGTAGATGAATCCGTAAACACGATTATTGTGTTTACTGATTTAGAAGGTTACACAGTGTCTAGATGCTCTAAGAACCGTATACAGGAGAAATACAAACCAATGAGAGAAGCTGAAATTTTAGATGTCAAAGTAGAGCTCATGAAAGAAGCTATAAACGTCCTTAGATTGCCTGTTGGTAGTTCTGTTGAAGACGATAAAAGCCCTGTTAACAAAGAAATCAGTGCATTTGGAAAGCCAGTCCAAGAAACACTGATGAGATTCAACGACCAACAAAGATTGATTGCTAAGAAAAACATAAATGTGTTATTTGAAATAGAGACGGGTGCTGACATTGGAGGGCCATCACAATATCAACCTCAAAATGTTGGTTCTGGCATGCAGTATCGATATAATCCAATGTTTGCATTACCTCAGTCACCATTTTACAGTTGTCAGGTACCACAAAGAAGCCCCTCTTCTACGACATCATTGTCATCATATGAGGAAGAGTAATCTGTAAATATGGTTGGTCGATGGGCCACAACCAATACCTATTTGGGTATATTAATTGATATTTCTTGTGGGTTTTTTGCTAAAGTATTTTCAATTCTTTAAAAACACCAATATCTGAGACTGGGGAAGAAGCTTGATGTAATCTTTTTGTTATACAGTGTTCACGATATGAGAAATTTGTGTAGATATTAGTTTGTTGGATATCTTATATGGTACATTAATTTTATGCATTTGGTTGTATAAGATAATCTAGTTACTTGTATAGTTGTATTTCAATAATAATGCGCCAGTCAGTGGAAAGCTTTTAACCCTTTACCCTGCAATAGCATGGCATAAGACCAAGGTCATTTCCTAAATAGTTCTAACTCCTATTATTGTTGCTGTTTCTTGGTATTCCTCAGGTAAGAGGATGTGGTTGGGACTTTCCATTGAGTAGTGCAAAACCAGCTTGCATTTTATTCAAAGTAATATTAAAATTTTTAAAGGAAATAGCATTTACTTTTCAAACATTGCTGAATGTCAAATGGAATGAATATAAAAAGCTTATAGTATATACTACAGTACATGTATAGTGTCAATGATATCCTAATTGGTTACAAGTTAAAAGATAAATTCTTTGGGTCATTCCTTAATTTCAGTCAATCAGTCAATTCCACATATTCTCCACTGCCAAGAAACGGCTCCTTCACCGTTGAAATATGCACTGTACTCATCACGAATTTCTTTTGCTTCCCTGCTGTAGTTGTTGCTGTGAACTGGGAAAAAATCTGTCCAGGATGTAGTTGAGCTATCATTCCACCAGTCCCCAGGTGTGACAAGCCCTGTTGAGTCTTCTGAATTAATAAGAGCAGGGTTTGTTTCATGTCTAGAATAATTGAAAAAAAAATGTGAGATGACCTATAATATGCTGCATCATCTGAGTATATTCCTATGTTTTTGGATTTCCGGTTAGCTATTTGGTTAAACTACAAAATGTCATATTTTTCTATAAAATCACTTCAGTAGCAAAATTTATGCAGTATAGTAACACAAGTTACATTTTACCTCAAAAGATTATAGAGCTCTAGGACTGCTAAGACCATGTTTGTGACTTTCTCTGGTTTTAGGCATATGGGAGATCTAAATACCCGCCACTTGTTTCCAATAATACCAAACCCATTCTCTGAAGTTCTTCGCTTGCGAGAAAGCCTGTAATTGAATATTCTCTGCTCATTGTTTAGCTGAGTACGAGGATAAGGTTTCAACATATAGGTTATTAGTGGAAATGCATCATCACCCGTAAAAACATATGGAGTAAGCTTTTCACTCTTTGGGAAAGACTTCGCTGGTGGAAGAGAGTACTCTAACGACTTAAAACTTTCTCCCGTAGCCAAATACCTCAGTGTTACAGCCAACCTTTCATCAGGTTTTATACTGGGTCATAATATTGTATCTTTCTTCAATATATTCAAAGATATTTCTTTTAGAATAAATTCATACTGGCTAGCATTCATCCTAAAGAACTCTCTATAACCTGCTGTATCTTCTATGAGTAGTTCTTGAACCAGTTGATGGTAAACCCCCTATTTTGTTGTCGACTTAACCAAGAATGTACCCATGTCAGACGATTTCTTTTGGTGGTGGATTCCTCTTCAGCAAGCAAGTCTATTAGCATCAATAAAGCAAAACGTCTTTTCCTATTATGCGCCATAGAAAATTATCATTTTCCGCGCAACATTGCAAGAAGTGTTACGTAAAAGATTGCAAGTGTAACATCCCTTCGCAATTTTGTTGCGCAACAAAATCGCGTGAAGGTAGATGAACAATCTTCAAGCTCGATACTGAGAAAATGATTTCTGAGCCCCAGACGGGGATCGAACCCGCAACCTTCTGATGACCGGTGAGAGCTGTGGGAGAGATGACCGTCTGGGGCTCAGTAATCATTTTCTCAGTATCGAGCTTGAAGATTGTTCATCTACCTCAATATATCTAAGCTCTCACGTTTCTCAAACATTAAACAAAATCGCGTGAAATATTGAAAGTGTAATAGCACTTTAAGATGAGATTAGGTGAGGTGAGGTGACATGAGATAAGATAAGAAATCCTTATTTAATCAAGGTGATTACGTCTGAATTAATAAAATTAGCCTTCTGCTCTACCTGTAAGCCATGAATTTTTTGAAATATACTGTAAGTATAGCTTGATATTTTACAATAAAAATAATATTATATGACTTTGTTGTCGCCACAAATAACATCCCTCAATTCTATTTTGAAAGTTTCCCAAGATATATTTGCTATATAATGTAAAGTGATTTAAGAAGTCCATTACTTTCTTAGCGCCAATCAGGCATGTGTGACTCGGGCCAACCCCAGTAACATATCTTCAAAAGACTCATTTTCCAGTACCAAATTTTGTCCTATAAAAATGGGCGCAAGTGGAAGATGATCTTGCAAAAGGTGTGCTTTTTTTAAGTGACTAAGTTGTAAGCGTTTAAAAAAGGCTAATCCAGAAAAATGTAATTTTAGGTCTTAGGCCACTTTCAACAGCAGAAGGTCTACTTTTCGGAAGCCTCACGTTCTACCCTCCTCTCCACCCCTAAAAGAAAGATAAAATAAAATAAACATTAAAAATGCGACCTGGTTCACGAGACTGAAACCTATGTTCACATGATTTCTTGTGTTTTTACATGCATGGTTACTTCATTTGCATACCAGTAACCTGAGACTCGAGTGATAGCAGGCGTTTTATGCAAATTACATGCTGCGTTGAAAAGTAGTGAATCCCAGCCACGCGGTTCTATATGAAATATTCTACTCTAGATGAAGAAGTGTACGGATCTACGATAAACTTACTTGGCTTAACTATGTGTTCACACAAGAGAAATATTTCACACCTTTTTAAGAAACCAATGTCCGAAAAAGAGAAAGGTGAAAGTGATTCATCAGTTGATGGAGATTATGCTGAAGTTTCAGTTGAACCTTGGAAGCGGCCAAGACTTAAGTATGCAGCTGGGGAGGCTGAGGAAGATCGTGATTTAGTACCAGAATATGTCTTAGGAGAAGGGCAAGAGGATGAGCATATCCTTCATGATGAGAAAGATGGTCAAGACAGTATTTCTGAGCTAACTACAATTAGGACGATAAGAGAAAAGACGTCCACTGGTCCTCATGGTAGGATGATGACTTCAGTTCTTTATTTCTACTCATTATCTTGCCTCTTTATTTGCATAATACATATTTTAGTTACTAACAGAGTAGATTTAAATTTAATAATGTATTCCGATAGTAATAAATTAGAAAAAACGTAGGACGTAAACTCGTGGACATTCCCCAAAATGCTAAATACATATCATCAAACATGTAGATGTGAAATAATTCATGAATTGGCAGAGATGGTGAGAAAAGATATTGTGGACAAGATCAAAGATATTACAAGGACTGAATAATTGTCTTTTGTAATCAGACATTACTGTCAAGGTTCAATCAACGAAAATTTCATAATGTTCAAGGTGAGAGAAAACCTCGATGCCCACAGTCTGAGCAGAACCATCATAGAGTGTATGGAGACTTTAGGATTGAATTACAATTGTACCATTCGATTGTATAATTGCGTAGAATTGTATCGTTAGATAGAATGATAAATGTTATTAATTTATGTATTTTATCCGACTACATTTTATGCGAAGTCTGAATCAACGTCAAATTTCCGTCGAATTGTGCAACAGAGCTCAAATATTAGAGCCAAATATTACAGAACTATTATTTTTGAATTATGCTTTGTTTCTGATTTTGTTTGCAAGGTTCACGCTGTTTTGCAAAGTTGTCGATGGCGAAATGAGGGATGTGGCAAAGAAGGGAGTTGAGCTTAAATTCAAAATGTATGTTCGAGATGAAATTTCGGAGAGGGAAGAGGAATTCTTTTGGATAAAGCAACTATTGGGACATCTTGAGTGTCTTTTGAATACGATCTATTTTTATAATAAAACGAGCCTAGACTTCAAATGAACATAAGCTTCTCAAGGTTTCAAGTATAATTTTGAAAGACAACTTCATAATTTTTAATGAAAACCTTTCAAAAACGTTTCACGGAAGCTTGAAGGATTTGAAAAAGATTTCAAGGGTTATTGAGCACAAGTGTCATGAAATAGGCGAAATGCATTTTCGTTGTTTGCAAAGCTTTTATAACTTATGTTTGAACAGAATTGCCGTATGCTGAAGCCTTTTATTTTAGGGCTTACTGACGTCGCTGTTTTAGTTATGAAAAGAGTGCAATGGGAATAAACACTCCTAGTAAAATATTACCAGATAAGCTGTGCGCGAAGGCAGGACTAAAAAGAAAGTCTGTTTCAAAGTTGTGTAGTAGAAAAACAAACCAGGGATCGAACAGGTCATAGATCTGATTGTCTATTTCGCTACGAGAAAGCAAGTGATGACCAGATAACATTTGTAAGCAATGCGCTAGCACCACCAATAAAGGAAGCGAAAGTGCTGAAAAGGAAGTGGGCTTCATTTAATCGGTATGGTGATTTGGGTGTATCTGATGAATTATTAGGAATTCTAGACATTCCAGAATTTAGTGTGGGTTCTGGTAGAAGTGCAGTAACGAGTACGTGTAGCTCACCTTTGAGTTGTACTATAGCACCAGTGTTCAATAATTGTGTGTTTAATTCTTGCGATAACTTTTGGATAGGCTAATAATTGCATTATTGTTAAATGGTTTTGCCATTTGGGAAATTAAATGGGAATTTGTTGCTGTGCATTATTGCTGTTTTTCTAACTGTAGAAATATAGATGGATGCCATTCATGAAGTGAAGATACTAATCAATTACAAGAACAAGTGGTTGTATCAGAAGAATATACATCCACTAATGGTTGTAACTAATTAGCATTTTCATTGATTTTGGTTTGCATGGGGTTTACAGGGGTATCCATTCAACGTAATTTCAAAAAGTGAATTGGCTGGATTGGGATTAAATCTTTCCAGCATTTGTCCCGGGAAAGCAAATGAGTGCGAATTCGAACGATTGCTGCAAACATCTGTGATCCCATTACATTATTACGGGATTTAATCTTCATAAAAGTAATATAAGAAAAAATTTGCTCAACCACAACACTGCTAGTGGGAAAATTTGGACAGGTAACCCCACAAGAGTGTATGTTGGTAGGTTTATAGAAGTGTCATATCCAAGGAGGGTATTGTATTAGATTCAAGTGAATTTTGCAAGAAAGCGTGTGTTCGGCTTGTATCTTTAATCGGTAAACAAGCTAGGAAATTAGAGATCTTCCACGGCATGTTTACATGGTTTTGTATTTTGAATTGCTTATTAATCATACATTTCCGACTCTTTTATTGTTCAAAAATCAATTATTTAGTTGTGATAAATGTACGCGCGCTGGTCTTCAAAAAAACTCAGTCAAATTAAGCCTCAAATTACTAATAAGCCAAATAAATATTATTTTTTTAAAGCCAAGTCGAATTTCAAAAGACGAAATTTGTAAAATTTGCCTTAGAAAAAGTCGAACTTTTAAACTTGATCTTCAGTTTGTTTTATTTGTTTCTAGGCCAATTGGCAACACCGATCTCTAACCCCATCAGCGAACAGACTTGGTCTGCTGTATTGCAGTCTACCTAACGTGCTAAGCATCTCTCCACCCGGGCAAGAAGCTTTGAAAAAGGCTGGGGCTTCAATCAGTCTTTCCAGTGCTTGAAAGACGGCAAAGCACTTCAACACGTTCAACTTCGACTTCATCCATGTTGAAATGACCTGAACACCTCACGCGCTTCGTTCTTATTGACGTCATAATGGTTAATGTCTATAATCTAAAAATCTGAGGTTCTGTGGGCTTTGCACAAGCATCCGTAAGTACTTCATTATTCTTAAAATCTGTACAATAATATCTAAACACAGTAACACTAATATGATCATGACATCCATTTACGTACCCCAAAAATGCAATAAATGCTTTCCATTCATGTAAGCAAAAAAAAAACTATGTTGTCGACAAACCTCAGCCTTATCAAAGGATTCATATCCAAATTTGTTGGTTTCTTGAAACAGGGTTGTGAATTTGATGGAAAAGTCGAAGGTTTATTATAAATTTCTTGTTTTAAGTTGATAGCCAATGAGTTATTTATATTTACTTTATTTCGTCTAATTCTGGTGGAAAGTACAAGCATACGTACAAGCAGCCAAAAAGGAGCTGCTGCTTCAAATAATGCTTACCAAGTGAAGAAAGGAATGGGGTAGAGAACCTCTTCTGTTTTTGCGCAAAAGTCAACGTCATTTTATGGTTAAATGTCAACGAATGACGTTATGATATTGTCAATGGGTTACGGCTTTTTAATAAAAACATCGCGTGAAAGTTTGGAGACAAACATGCTCTAATAAGTCCATCAACTTATATAAACACAACATGAAATTGAATCTTATGCCAGATGGAATAAATACTCGATGATTATTAAAGGTTAGAGCAAAAAACATAATTTGATATAACCTGTTTGAATTTATTTGAGATAACATACAATTTGAAAGTTCTTTAAAAGTTTCCATTACTGCCATAGACATTACACGTATCCCTTACAAAAACTTGATTGGTATCTGAGCAATTTTGCTGACATTTTCACATCATATATGAAAGCGGAATGTTTTCACATGAATATAAAATACTTAACTTACAAATGAAATGACATGGCTCGATATTTAATAAGTGAAATTTTGGTATACGAAAACTACATTTCATAAATAAAATGGAAGATTTACGTAGGAAATTAATTTTCAATTTTCATTTTTTATATGGAATTCAAACCTATTTACATATGAGGAATACTTTTCATAATGTAAAATTGCACGTGAACTTTTCTTGTAATGGATATTTCTCAAAAACGCTCGATATTATAAGAGGTTCTATAGGCTCTTTGATATCACATATTTTGGTAAACTTAACAAAAATCTCTTTTCTATCAACTTTATTGCGTTTTTTTAGTTCTGAGAACCATTGACGGTAATGAAGTCAATTGCATTGTTTCTAATTATTGTTGGCACGTTACCTATTTACGAATGTCGAACAGCAGGTAAGAATTAGTTAAAAAAGAATAACGAGAAATGTCTTTCTTTACATTCTCTGCAAAAAGCGAAGGAGTGAGCGTCTCGATTGTAGTCGCTTAGAATAATAGCGCTTATCCAACGACACACTCACAATTCATTGTTTCAACAGAACCTTCAAATCCCTTATTGCACTTATTAGTGCCCAGGACTCCAGTCCCGAGTTCCCTTTTAATGTTAAATCTTTTACCAGTAAAGTAAACATTGATCAACCTTTACAAATTAATCAGAATAAAACATTGCTTTGCAGGCTTTCATACACAGCAATAGCAGTATTCTACCTTAAGAAATTCGGATTGACTATAGTAAACTGCGCACTAACAGAAAATCAATGTTTTCAAACATTGTTTTCGGATTAGTATGGCTGAGAATCTAAGTACATCATCATCCACAAACTAAAATTGAAAGGATAATCGATCATCAATAAATTGTTATCAATGGGCAAAAAAGTCAAATGGTTGTGAAATTGCTGAAACTGACACAGAAAATCCTATCATTTCAAGTAATGGCTCTTGACTATTTAACGAATGGCTTTCGTTCAAAACATTATTCGGGTTTTACATTTTCAATTTTAGCTGTTTCAAAACCTTTTACACATTCGACGTTTGTACCATATTTCAAAATTCACAAAAAAAAATTCCGGGCTTAGTTGATATGATTGTCCTTAACCGCCAAATTACGGTCTATCATATTACAATCTTACAGTTCTTTTGTCTCGAGCAGACACAGTCATTACGGACATCACTTTAAGGCAAACACAATTATAGCGTACACACTTATCAAGGCATACACATCTTAAAATTTCTACATTCCTTAAAAAGGAAGTTGAGAACAAAAATCTAATCGTCTTAAAAATTTAAGTGACTAATATCAAAGACATACAATCGTTAACTATGATCAACTCAAATTTTTTCAAGTTCATTTCAAATTAACAATCACGAGGCTATAACAGATTAATACCACAACATCTGGATTTGGGATCGCTGTGTCAATAAAAGGGTTGATTTCAATTTTTAACTACACAGGTGCCAGTGTTACTTTATGTCCTTGTGGCTGGGTTAGTATGAATTCTTCATGCTACTACTTCAGCACTGAAAAGGCTAACTGGGATGACGCAAGATCTTACTGTCTGAGTCATGGCGGTGACTTGGTTTTGCCCAGGAACAAGGAAGAGGATGTCGCAATCTTGAAAGTTATAAGCCAGCGCAAACTTCATTACCCCTGGATAGGACTTGTGAGACGTTACGATAAAAAGATCTTAACCCTTGATGGTTTAAAGCCAAAATATTCAAACTGGATGCCAGGGGAACCAGACTATTTTAATAATGAGGAAAATTGTGGACACTACTGGGGAAGAAGTTATGGTATAGATGGATGGAATGATGTTGGTTGTTGGTGGAAGTTAAATTTCATTTGCGAGTTAAAGAGATCGAAACGTGAGTTAAAATCTATTTCTATAGCAAATTCATTATCCAGGGATCATTGGACAAATATTTTTCAGATATATTTGTTCTACGTTGATCAACTTATTTTAAATAATCAAACGAAATACAAAACATCGTATTAGCTTGCCTCATGAATACGACTATCCCTCCTTCAATTAATGTTTTTCAGCACTCAGGGAAGTTCAACTAATTGGATATCTTTTGGGCGTAAATGCAATTTTTTATATAATTAGAGATTGTTAGTTGGTTACCAAGCTTCAGTAATTTAGCAGTACCGAGTATTTTTGCTCAAGAAAGCGAAATAGGTGTATCTTAAAACTTGTTAGTTCAGGATTAATTTTTCATTCATTTTTTTAAGTTTTTGCATACTGGAACTTCCTGTTATCGTCGATTCCTTCTTTTATCCATTTATAGGTTAAATTGAGGTTGTAGAAAAACTGAAAATGGACTACGGATAGTGAATAATGAAAAATGTTCTGTCGCATATGATTCTTTCTGGATAATTTTGGGTTAAGATTTAGTACGTTTAAAATCTAGGGAAAAAAAGAATTAAGAAAACAATTAAAAGGACCTTATGAAATAATGTTAATGCAAGAAAAATCAATTAAGACATTTTTTCAGTTGTAGTGCATCAGCTATAGAGCAGTCTCAAATAGTGTATAATAAGAAATCTCCAATTAAATTACTATTTCTGCACATTAATTCATGGTTGTTTTCCCGTATTGAAATTTATTTATAAAGATGATTATTGTTCAGTTTCTTTTTATTGAAAATGCGTTTTGATGGTATAATACAGAGTATTATTTTTCTAATACGTATTAATGTAAAAACACTTGAAAATGTATAAATGTTTATGAATAAGAAAGGCCCATAGACACCCCTCTTCAATCGGGTTAGACATTTACTTTTGTCACTTGAGTGTAACAACACTTAACGTCAATTACCGCTTAACCTCTTTTCGGTTCCAGTCCGATTTGATTAATTAGATTTTAGCCAATGCAAGATCTTTACTTGTCAACGAGAGAATTCTCCTACCGGGTGGATTAAAACATCCACTTCACGATTGGCCAACTACTTTACTTTCTCATTTTGATATTTAAGTTCTACTATCTGTGCATCAGATCTTGAGGTAGATGGTAGGATTCAAAGAGAACCGATGATGTGTTGTGAAGCTAGCACTCATCCCACTGTGTCGATCACAATAAAAATAAAAAAGACATAGCTGATCTGTGTCACATTTTGTCAAGAATGAGTCACATCCGTCTTGCAATTTTTTATTATCATTCACATTCGAGAAGTTTGAATATCAGTCTTGATCTATCCGATTAATTTTTGTCCACTCAGTTACTTCACCACTTATATAATACAAAATGTAGCACAGAACTAGATCTCCTTGGACCTGGGTTAGATTTCTGCTTACAGCCGTAGAGCTTAAAGTTCCATTTGTTCGCATCTGTAGTCTCCTGTTTAGAGAAACGTCGCTTTTTCTTAAAATTCAAAGCTTCCCTTCCACAATTTCCATGCTGCATACATATCTTACTTAAAAGATAAATATACGTAGAATCTCTTTGACATCTGCCTTTTTGCTTGGTACTGGTTGATAGTTTCAGTTGATGATTCAATTGTGGCACAGTAAAATTGTTAGGTTCCTATTTACGCAAAGACAGTAAAGATAACTTTTATTAGCACATTAATGAGTCGAGAGGACAACTTTTCAATTAATATTCACAAACCTGTTTGATTGATGAAGTGACGTTGAGCATAAAAGAAAACTTATTTGTATGACGGGGTACGGGAAATGTATCGTACACTACGTACATATTGTACACCATATATAGCCATTAACTGAACATTTGAAGTTTATGGTAGTTGAACACTTATATCATTACATTGTCTTAAGGGTTTAATTTTTTTGTAAATATAGAAGTTTTAATGCGATTTATCAGGATAATTTTGGCCTTACACGTATTATGTAATCTCTTAGAGTTAATACTTAACAATTTCAGTCGTCTCATGTAATCGTATTTCAAAGAACGTTGGGTTTTCTTTTTTTTCTTCAAAAAGTCCCATCGCTGTTATTTCTTTTCAATTTGGCATAACTTGCCAGATGGTTGTAGTTTCAGACAATGAAACCGGAAAGAAATCCCCTGTCTGTGGATCAATGATATATCAAACGACAATGAAAAACTACGTTTAACTAGATTGCTCAGGACAGACATCATATATTTGATATTGGAGAGTAACGTTTACTAGAAGCAACACTAGAAAATAATTTGAACAGGAGGTTCAAATGTTCTATATTATTGGCAAAACAACTGAAATTAACTAAAAAGTTTTAAGTTATTTTTCTAAACGTTCCTCACAAGCTAAAACTGGTTAAGGTTCCAATTTTCTGTTCAAGAAATTACATTTGGTTAAATAAATTGACAAACAACGAGAATAAACGGCATCGCTTCTTTAGCTCTTTACTTTTTCATGCTTTTCACTTTAGTTAATAGTTTTGGTATAGTCATAGATTGATAGACACTAAACACAAGCAGACATGCATGAAGGATGGAAGGCTTGCACGAAGGCAGGCATTCATGCAACCATACACGCTTGAAGACAGACAAATGGACAGGAAGGCAGGCAGGCAGACATGCAGGTAGAAAGATAGATTAACGAATGGATAGGTGGACAGATAGTTGAATTTAAGTCCACCAATTCTGATGAGTTAACTAAAAAGTAAACTAAATAAGAATTTAAAGCTATAATTGAAGTATTTCCAATCCAGCATCACCAATATGTGGTGAACGTTTTTCGCAAAGGTTTCTTTTATCACTTCCTACAAGGTCAGAAGTTTTAGACTGGTATGAATTCGCCAACGGGTGATTAACTTTTCCTTATTTAACATATCCCTTTTCCATTTTTCGGTTTCCAATCTCACGATTTGATCCAAACATGAAATACGTGGATACAACAAACCCTCATCCATCCTCCATTGCATCCCTTGAGAATGCGAGTTAGATTGATAATTTTTCAAAATAGTAAAATGTCCTAAAATTTAATTTTTGATTGACAAGTCGTCCATACAATAACTAGGAGAATGAATGGGATACAAAAATAAAACAGCACAAAGGGCTAGAGAGCACGACTACTAATTTACAATCAAAATTAGATATTTAAACTGCTGGCCTTCCTTTTTATTTCCATTCTGTTTTAAAACAAAAACTTTTCGTGAGAATAACCTTTAGCGTAACAAAATGCTAAGAGGTCCATTCTCGCTATTAGAACAATGAATGCTTGGATCAAGACTCTGTTTTAGTAGCGTGCTTGTGAGATTTCGTACGGTCTTCCACTTACACATCTCGCTCAATTTGCCTTAAACTTATAACATTTTTTACTACATGGACAGGCTTTCCGTCATAAAAATAGAGCATTCTCCTCGTTTTCCAGTCGGATAGTAGCACTGCGGACTGTTCATGATTTGAAATTGTTTTACCATATTTTTTTTTCGAAATTGAAAAATTCTAAGTTATTAACTGGACACAAATATCTGAGAGGTACTATGATGATTTACATTACTCATCCAGAGGTACAACACCTTTGTGATGAAGATGAAACGAATTACGAAATGGACGAAATAAACAAAGAAATAATGCATTAGTTCTGAAATTTTGTCGCTGACCAACTCCGGAAAATAGAAAACAGAAAACAAAACAGAAGCAAACCTGGTACAACTTTTGTGGAAAGGAGAATAAGTAGAGCGAAGTAAAAGGCATGCTTTTTGCACAGTTAAATCTCCTGCTTTGTTCATTTTCAAAGATATAAAAAAGAAGATTGACGAAGCGTACAAAACAACAATTCTTATATCTTTTCAACGAAGCGTTCAGCCACACCTTAACATTAAGGGTTCAATGGCTAATTTGCTGAAAGAAGACGAATTTAAACTTCCTCGAGAAGTTTCAAAATCTAGAAGAAAGTAATTGCAAGCAGTGGCATCCCCACGGGAGAGGGGGAATGGGGGTGATCCAGATCCAAAACTTATCCTCATGACTATATTTTCAATTCTCTGAAATCCAATGTGAAACAGATGGGGCGTTAAGACATAAAGATCGCTCGTGTTCACATCAAAAACAATTCAGATATTCCAGAAGAGCTACTACGAATAAGAATTATACGCATTTTTGTTGTATGTGATCTTTTTTTTAGTTCTCTGTTTTACCGTAGCATCACCTATAGTTTGATCCGTATAAGCCTATAATTACAATCCTATCACTGACCCCTAATTTCAGTCCGAAATGAAGTATTTTTTTAAAGTTTCCAAGGTTTTGTAAAACTGTATTAAAAATCTCGAGTGCTAGAGCGCACAATGTATAAATAGATAAACAGACATATAGACAGATAGGCAGATAGGTAGGTTGACAGACAGACAGATAGACAGATAGACAGATAGACAGACAGATGGACAGATGGATAAATGGACAGATAGATAGATATGTAGATAAATTTATTTCCAACATAAACTGAAGAGCTCTTAAGTAAATAAATTAATTACAACCTAAAATAATTATTGAAAACAAGTGTTCCCTAAAATTAAATATAAAACATACAGACGAAATTTCGTACTTTAAAAACAATGATACTAACGGGACTAGATCAAGATGATGGCTACCTTTGTAAATGTTACCGCGGAGAATTCAAAAGTGCTAGTTCACTTCTTTCTTTCAAATAATCACCTGTGTAATTATACTAAAACAATTGTTCGACTTCGTCTCAGGGATTATTCAACAATATTCATTTCGCCTTCCACGAATACTTGTTAAGTATAACCTATTCCAATTAACTCTTACATGCCAGGATCAGTCCAAAATTCTTTAGCTCTATCTAACACCAGACTATTTTTCTCAAAGTAATACCTGGTGATTATACTGGGCAAGAGAAGACGTCCTGTTAGAAAAAAAGTTTATTGACACTTTGTTGTTCAAGAGGTCTCCAATTGACGAGTAAAATCATTTTGCGTTAGCCAGAGTAAAATAGCCTGGGGTTAGGCAGAGAAAATACCGACATCGGGTATGAATCCAAAAGGATTAAGGAGATCGTTTTTAATCCTTTCCTGTCCAAAAGGTCTCTCCTTAACAAGTAAAACAATATTGTGTTAGCCAGAGCAAAATACCAAAGTCAGGTATGGACCCGAAAGAGTTAAACACAAAACGTAATGTTGAAATTTGTAAGCAAAATCTCTAAAGAAAATCCCGAAGAGATTTTCATTAACTTTTTCTGTCATAATCAGTCTTAAATCGTTTTACTTAAGCTAACACCTGAAAATTTTAATCGTCAAGGGGTGACACCGTTCCCGGGAAGGGTTTTAAATATCTCAATAAACTACATTCCGGTACGATTATCCTGCCATTATTTTACTCAGGCTAAAGCCACATTAACTCTAGCTTACCCCAAACAAGGGGCCTAATCAGCCCCTCAGTTGGTTTTTAATTAATATCTGGTAATTGGATTAACCAAATGCCATCAAAATTGGTAAATTTTCTTCAAATTATATAGTGTACATTATGATATGTAGTTTTAGACTATATCTACAAAGCTGTTGCAATGGTAACCTCAAGGTTAAGGGTCACTTTTTTTCTTTTGAATAGAAGTTAAATGATTGCTTTTTTTTTGGACAAAATTTTCGAAATACTTGTTCGAATTGAATACTAGTTCGAAAGGAAACTATCTCCAGTTACAAAAAAGAAGGCTTTCTTCGATCCAAAAGATGTCAATCTTTGTTTGAGATTTCAGTATGATGTCATTTTTTTCCATTTATGACGCCATCATAACGCTGAGTTTTTTGCAACAGCATTTATATCAGGAAGATTTAAAAACTTTCAAATAGCAAAAAAAGTTACAGATTTATCAGTTAAAATTAAGAACTACTAAACTAAGTACGACATCATTGTGACGTCACAAACAAAACAAACAAAACTAAAATAAACTACTTTCCATGCAATAAATTCTCCCATCTTTCATTTTGAATAGTATTCTCCATTGTAATTTTTTGAGAAATGCTAGTGAAAATAAAAAACATCAATAAAAAAGCAGGTAAAAGCAATTGGTGAGTGACGTAATAATGACGTCATCAAGCATATGGAACCAAGTAATACCTAAATTTATTTAAGAAATAGAAAATGAGTCGGGTGCTTTTATCGAGTTATAATGCACGAAAGATGTTGAACACGAAAGAAGCGTGTGAAACACGAGGCGATAGCCGAGTGATTTACTGCTTCTTGAGTGTTCTTTCAACATCTTTCGTGCATTATAACTCGATAAAAGCACCCGACGAGTTTTTCTATTTCTTTTATAAAATAAGCAGGCAAACAAGCGCAGTAAACATTTTATTTACAAGATCAAAATGGAAATTCTCCATAACATGTCAGATGAACACGTCATGCACATGCTTGGCTTTCTTGATTCTTGATTCTGGCGGCGAGCAGGGAAGTCAACAACGTTGGTGTCTGGCAAGATTCTTAAACAAAGTGTGGATAAAAAGAGTACAGAAATGTAAAAAAAATCAACAATGATTAACAGACACACAGTCGAACATTTACAAGTTTAATCGCTAGTCGCTGCTCGATTTAAAAACAATCTGGACACTTCCGATTTACCAAGAACTGATGTCGACCAGAACTGTCAACTTCAAAGGTGAAGCTGTTAACGGTGAGGGAACGTTGACCTTCGCGGCCTCTTCTACACCAGTACAGTACAGCGTGAAACCACACACAACGAAGAAGAAATAGTGGATGGTTCAGGTCGAAAACGCCGCTTGTTTTCAGCTTGGCAAAGTCTTCTTGCTCCAGCGGCGGTTTGTGCTAGACATTCTCTTTGCCAATTTGCTTCAGCTGTTTTATTTTGGCGTCGAGCGTGTGGTTTGACCGTGTAAACCTCGGGTTTGAAGCTATTTTAATTCCTCTGTTGAAAGGTGGATTATTCAGGTATCTTTCAATACCGTGTCTGAAGCCGATCAGCGCTGACTTGCTGTATTCTTGTTTGTCCTTGGTTATCGCTTCGGCGTAAAAACGACGGAGGTTCTCGTCTAGTTGCCCGGTTGTCATTTGCTCGAGCTTGGTCACAATGTTTTTCTGCTGGTACCATTCTAAATGTATGGAACAGTTTCGTCAGGTACTATGCAAAACAAAACTACTGAGTATTGTGTTTACTTTTTTATTGTACGACTAAAATACACTTATTTTTACTTGACAAAACATTTAAGAATGTCATGTTTATATAATTTTGTTGCTTTGGCCTGGGTTACTGTCGAAATGGCCATTTTTACACGTAAACAGATAAATTCGCTTTGTTGCTGCAGTATACAGTGTATAGAAAGCTTTTAAAAGTCTCAAAAAATTTTACATACCTTTGAAAGTTTTAACTGCCCAGTTTGTCGCGTTTTTGGTAGCCTTTGAGTGTCTATTTTCCAACAAAAGGTTCAGCTCAGAGTTGGAAACCGCAGCGAACCTTCCTCCTCCGTAGTCGACCCGTTGTCTCTTATTGGCAGGCTCTGTTGTGGACATTGTGCATTTAGTAAATGGTATTTTTGTTATCAAATTTTGTATTCAGAAATTTATTCACAATGTTTGGGAACACGTACAGGCGACGCAGGAAAATCAGCAAACCAAAACAGTGCATTGTTGAGTTATAATGCACGACCATTAGCCAATCAAATTGCATGTTGTAGTCTCCTTATTTTATAAAGAGCATTGCATATTCAATATTTCTGCCAAGTTTCATTGAAATGGGCACAATAATAATGAAACTAGAAATACGTGCACGCAACAACCCCTCGCCCACCCTTCCAATAAATCCCTCGAGCATCCAAGTAACAATGATAATTTTTCAAAATTCTCAAGAAGACAAATCCTCCTGACTATAACTGGAAGAGGAGATGCAATAAAAAAAAAATCCACACAGAATTTGGCCGCAAATAAACAACAATCCAAACTGGAAATTATTTTATATTTAGACTGCTTATAGTCATATTTACGTTTAAAATTTCAATTCTGCTTTATTAAAACAAAAAGTTCGGTGAAAATAACGTTCAACGGCTTAACAAATGGTAAGATGTCCATCCTTACAATTAAATTATTAAACAACGAATGATATGATCAATACCCTGAGTTATTTGCGGGTTTATGGTAATTCGTGTCATTTTCCAATTAGACTTCTCACTCATTTTGTCTTAAAAAATGATTGTTTTATTAGATGACCAGACTTTCAGTCTTAAAAGTGGAGCATTCTCATAGGTTATCAAACGGATACCAGCATTACGGACAGCTCATGATTGAATATTTTTCTGACATTTTTTTAACTTTAAAAATTGATAAATTATACGTTACCTCAAAGTTGGTTACAAATGTCTTTAAGATCTGCTATGATAAGGGTTTATGCTAAGTATTCATCCGGAAGTACAAGACTTTGGTGACGAAGATGAAACGAATTACGAAATCTACGAAGAAAATAAAGAAAACATGAACGAATTCTGCAGTTTTATCGCTGACCAAAAATCGGAAAATACAAAACATAATACAAAATACGACAAGCAAACCTTGTGCAAGTTTTGTCGAAAGAAGAACGAGAAGAGGGAAGTAAAAGACGTTCTTTTTATAAGGCAAAACATCAATAAAAAAGAAAAATGGCGTATAAACCTGCAACTCTTGCGTATTTTCAACTAAGCATTCAGTGGCACCTCAACACAAAGGGTTCAACGGTAAATTTATACACAGACGACTTTAAACTTTCTTGAGAGGTTTTAAGATCCTGATGAAAGCATTACCGATCGGATACGGTAAAGGTCATCATGCACAAATCACTCTTGAAGTGCGAAAGACTAAAGCGGACAACTGTTTTGCTGAAGGATAATTTGGTGACCAAAAACAAGTAGCTTTGCAGCGAGTTACCTGGTGGCTGTTTACCTTGCGTTTTTGTTTCGAGCCAAAAATACATCCTAACGTCTTCAATGGGGTGACATTTCATAGCGAAAAAAATCCTGAATGAGGCAATGAAATCTTTGTGTGGAAAGCGGAGAAAGCATCCAAAGACTGTCATGGCCTTGACAACTCTTCTGGATGACGAGTGTTCTATCCCACTTCTCAAACAATTGACCAAGAACGCTGTCCGCTTAAGTACTGCAAAATGTTAAAAAATAATCGTCGTACAGAGATGAATGAACCAGAATCTTCATTCTACTTTACCAATAAACACCAGCAAAATCCAGGCGATAATATTTCGCTCAAGAAGTCTCCCTTAGGGAAGAATGAAGTCGGGAAGCTACTTTTCAAAGCTGCTCAAAACAATTCCGTTCGCAGAACTTGTACTTCAAAGCTACTCGATTCAGACGTACCTGTGATTGTGCAGCTCGGGTAAATGGTTACCAGAACGTGAAAAGTCCCAAGATTTATACTAATCGGCATGCATTCAACTTCAGCGAAGAATGTCGTTTTAATACAGTTAGTCGCTTAGCAAATGTCCTGACAGCAACCGAGTTCCCATACGTCTTTTGTTCATATAAATCAGAAAGAACCAAGACAAAGCGTTGCTGCAAAAAGTGAACAGTTGGCAAATGCATATTCCAAGGAGCTAACTTTGAGAACTGCTCTGTCAAGTCATAAATTGTCCATTTACTGAGATGGCAAAACCAGCCGCAGGCACGAAGAAAGCCATTTCGTTTGCCGGTCTTAAATCATTTACTGGCTTCAGTGTTCAAATAATGTAAACAACTTGCGAGAGATCCATACAAGGGAATAAAGGACGAGACCAAATCGATTTGCTTCAATACGGTACCGAAGTACGGTTTGTTCAACAACATACCAGTCCCCGAGCTTGCACACGGCATTTTTCAGTGACCGGAAATCATGGATATACATATAGATATAGAAAGATACATACACAAAGCGAAAATTTTTCTCCCTGCAAAGGGACTCCAGGCACGACGAGATTAGTACCTTCGCCCGCTCGGGCCTTCGGCCCTCGCACCGCGTTTCGCGCGGTGGGCGAGGGGATTATGGTGGGAGACCAAATCCCCACCCCCCCACCTAGCCTTCCTAAGAGCAAAAAGAGCCCAGCCCAGATACGGTTGAACGAATTATAAAACCTATAAAATAAACAATGAAAACATGAACAGTTTCTCAATTTTATTAAGAAAACCCAGAAAATACAAAACAGAAAACAAAATACGACTTCCAAGCCTGGCACAACTTGTGTGAAAAGAAGAACGAGTAGGTGGTTGTAAAGCACGTATTGTTCTTGCAGTCAAACCTGCAGCTAAACCCACAACTCTTTTGGCTTTTCAACAAACTTTCACAGGTACCTCAAGGCGAGGGGCTCAACGGCAGATTTGCTTAATTACTACAAGTTGAAAAGTTCCCGAGAAGTTTTAAAATCCAGAAAAAACACGGTGCTAGTCGAATATGGAAGTCTCCCGTAGAAAACAATGAAGTTGGGAAGCTCGAACTCGCAGTAAAAGAGTTCTTATTTTAATTCCCTGATCCTGCCCGTTTGCCAATTGCCATCATACTCTTACAAAGCATTACAGGTCCCACTATCTAATTTGAAACCGAAAATTCGTACTTATTTAATTTCACATGGCATACCATTGGCGTAGCCATCCCGCGCAATTTATAGCCTAAGACTATAAGCGTATTCCATTATTTGTATTTTCATTCCCAGCCGCTAGGTAATCACATTAACATAACCATAAGACCAGTGTGGTTCCAATTACTTACTCTAAAACAAAAAGAAATGTGGTATTATTTGGTACAAAAACACTCCCTTAAGGAATAATGTAGTCGGAAGCAATTTTTTAAATCTACTCAAAACCATAGTTTGCAAGGAAGATTAACGAACCATTCCGTTCGCGAAACTGGTATTTCAAAGCTTCTCGATTCAGACGTAGCAGTGATCGTGTAGCTCCGCAAAGTGGTTTTTTCAGAACATGAAAAGCCTCGATTCATGCAAATCAGCATCCATTCAACTTCACCAAAGAACTTCGTTTACACTAAGTCATTCATCAAACGTCTTGGCGTCAAGCGAGTTCCCTTACGTCTTTCGTGCATATTCATCTGAAAGAACCAAGTCAAAGCGTTGCCACAAAAACTGAACAGTTGGCCAATGAATATTCCAGGGACCTATATATTCTAGAAATGCTCTTTGACGTCATAAATTGTCCAATTACTCAGATGTTCCCCAAAAGTGAAACCAGCCGCAAACACCAAGAAAATTTTTTAAATCATTTACTGACTTCAGTGTTCAAATGAAGTAAACAGTTTTTGAGAAATCCATACAACATAAAAAAGAACGAGACGGAATTGGTTTGCTTCAATCCAGACTTACGGTTATCCCAGGGGAATTTCTAGTCTATCGAATTAAAAGATGCATGTTTTAGCAACCCCATTTTCTACTCTAATCACAAATATCTGAGATTTATTTGGCATTATAAGCTTTTGCAATTTGTTGGATTATCCTTGAGGGTAAGGTGAGGGGATGTTCACCAAATTTTTGAAACCGATGATGGTGTCTGTGTGCTTTGAAGGTATTACAGGTATTATTTTTATTGATGATGTCCTTGTTATAAAATGCGATGCATCCATTTATGCAATCTACTAGTTGCACACCAGGTAACTTTCTTAAATTACTGGGCTTTAGAATAAATCAGGATAACTCTCAACAAGACCTTTCAACAACTATCCTATTTTTAGGGTTTATCATCAATACAAGTTATATGAAATTATATCTTCAAGTTGAGAAGGTTGAAGTAAAAAATTAAGAATGTATACAACCTTCTTTTGGTCAAGAACGCGGTATTTCTTTCCCAAGTAACCCACGTAACAGGCTAATTTGTGTCAGTTTTCCCAGTCGTTCAATATCACGAACTTTTAATTTTGTCAGTCCGTTGGATTTTGCAAATTTCGCAGACTTCACTTGGGTGCTACCTTCCACAAAATCACAACACACACCAAGACTGCAAACTGGCCTCTAATTGGATAGTAAATAATAAAAGACCTGATAATCATAATGATAAACCCTTGAATGAGTTACAGTGAACCAATCAATCGAAAACTCTTCTCACTAGGATTCCACCTTTAATGGAGTTTTCTGCAGACGGCCATCGAAAGACGGTCAGAAATATTCAATTTTTATTAGCAAGATCGAATAATCAACGTTTTCAAGTGCTTTCGAAATATAATACCACTGATGTAGGTCTTCTAACCTCCAAGAAAGTACTCCGATTAAACTCGACGTCCCATTATCAGTAAAAAAAATCTGTTGGGAAATCAGATGTATCCACTTCCTCCTCAGCTCTTTTCATTCCTGACTTCATCCTTAATGGAAATTGAAGAAAGACAGCTCAGGATTCCTGATGTTATTGTTGTTGCAAAAGCAGCCAGGTGAAACCGACAATTTTCGCCGTAGATGACATAGAATGCGAAATCTTCGCCTTACTTTCAAAACTGCCCATAGTCAGTCCACCTAGACAAGAGTTTGAAAAAACATAGGGTTTCCAGCTGTCCTGCCAGCCTCTGGAAGACGGCAAAGTACTTCAACATATTCACCTTTGACGGCATCTATGCTGAGATGTTTATAGGTTTGACTAATTAAGCACCTGAAAGGTAGTGAATGCTGTCTTTCTGCAAAGCGTGGAGACAGTGTGTTCTGGAGTGTTTCTTATAGTGCATTAAAGGTATTGAGGAAAATTGAAAAGTGACTTAGTGGTTAGCTGAGTCATTTTTCCTCAGCAGAAGACCCAGTCGCACAAGGGTAGCTATCCAGGCCTGTTTACAGCGCAGTTGCAGGCAAAAGGGTACTTTTTATTTTACTTTTTTATTTCGCCAATGCACTTCTTGCCATTGATCTCAAAATAAGACTGGATCGAGCAACTAGTACAAAGAAAATGATGATTGAAGTCGATTGCAGCGGCTATACTGGTGTGACCACTTTCCCCCATTGAGCTCTATACAATGAGAGGTCAGTGCTTTATAGTTCAGTGCTTTATAGTTCAGTGCTTTCCCAACAGTTTACTATTAACGAACAGCAGTTTTTCTTCGTCAATGGATTTTTTTCCTGTTTAATAAGCCAACTAATCATAAACCCTGAAACAAAGGAGACGTTCTGCAATCTTTGAAGAGCAAATCTTTAGTTTTTAGCCCAAGAATAGCGGGTAAAACAAATTTTGAATTCAATTCGGGACAAACCTTAGCACTTGACGAAGAAACGTTGGGAGGAGCATTGGTTAACAATGGTAATGATGTCCACTTTTTCTATCACAGATCATAATAAGACAATTTCTATACCAAATTAAGACCTGGACGGCTTGGAGAACCGAATCAACGACGAATCATTGAGGTTAGTCTATATTTCTCATTTGCTTGATGTCTGGTAGTTTTCGTGACTTGTGAACACTTTGAATAAGAACTAAATGAAACAATTTGCTATTGATGAAAGCAAAGTCGATTGAATGAAGGTAATCATGCCTTTGAAAGCTATGGTGCAGAACTATATCCTTTTATCCATTCTTTTTGTGGGTTCAAGTTATCCTTCTAGTCCAGACATTGATCAGTCAATTCATCCAAGGGACTTAACCAAATAGTCAACAACTAGAGTTTATTATTTCCTGTTTTGTTTTAATTTTTATTGACCGTTTTCTCCAAGTAAACCTAGCAACCAGTCATAACCATTTTCACTAGCATGACCTTTCAGTCATATGCATACCTATTAATGTCATATATTCAGCTAATATGTATGTATTTTCCATTCATCTTCCACCTGTTGAAGACCACAGACTGGTGGCTGAATGCTCGTGAATTAAATCTTTTTGATCAGTGAACGTAATGTCCTGTGTTAATGTCTTTACCTGACCGTGTTTCATCCGTATGCTCTAATGACCTTTAGACCTTGCTGAAAACTATGTATGTCAAGGATGGGAAACTGAAAGTGACTTTCAATTGATAAGTCATTGCAGGGATATCTAGAGGCACTATTCTTCCCGCACTTATGGTTTTCAAAATTTTTAGGGATGGGAATAAACCATTACTTCCAGCAGCAATGCCCCTGACTGGTTCATGTAAAATGTTAAATAGTGCCCTTGGATTGAGGTTGTAGGTGTTATTTTATATTCCTAAACAACTAATGTCATTTCCGTTTTCTAGGAGTAGATATTTCAAAACACGGATACTTTGCAGTTAAGGAAAACCAAAAAGCAAGGTCAAGAAATACTTGCTGAAAGTTTTTTCTGTTAACACACTCCATATCTATACACGCAACCTGTAATTATTATAGAAATTACTATTCCAATGAATGGGAAAAGGATTAGTCCATAATTTCATTGGCTAAGAACGTCAAAGTGATAGACGTGTTTGTAATTACAGGTGTATATCAGTCTACTGCTACTTTTGTCATTGAAAAGTAAGGTATTTTTGTAGCTCAATTAATTATAGTAATATGTTAATCAACGATGTAGTTGTGGTAGCTTGGTATATATATATATATATATATGTATGAGATTTTATGCGCGTTCTCAAGCTGTTTTACTCAGAAAAACTTTCAGGGACTCAGAAAGTTTTTCTGAGTAAAACAGCTTAAGAACGCACATAAAATCATATATATATAGTGATATGGTGGTGAAAAATAATAATATGCAGGTTTTAAAGGTCTTTGTTGAAATACTTATAATAGTATGGCATCATATCAAAACGCCTGTTTTTTCCCATTAACAAAATTGTTAAGGTTAGAAAACAGATGAAATTATTCTCTGGAAACTCAGGTGTCTTGGTGTTTCATCTTCCCTTCTTTCACTTCATTCAGCAAATTTGCAAACGAGTCGATTAATGTTGGTTGATACTTTGATTCCCTCAGAAAGTTCCTGCCACTTTCTTGAGGCTATTTGCAAAGTTCATGTTCAATTTTCTTTTAAATAATCCTAAATTTATGCCTTATCTAAAGCTAAACACAAACAACAGCAGGGGAACATTGTCGACTTTTTTGTTTGCCCTTTGTCCAATTACAAATTTCTGAGTTCAAAACTTCCAGTAGTGAAACTGCTGTGCAAATTGAAGTATTTGAGATGTGTTTCCCGAAATATATTAATAAAATTGACCCCTGGAAATTGTCAGGCCCTGCCAAAGGCCTTCTATCAGAATTGTCCACTATTAAACAGGTACTTCGTTTGTACTTATAATTTCATTAGAATTAGGTGTATGTGAAACTCTTATTGGATACTAAAACATTTTTAAAAATAATTATTGACCACCAATACACTGTATTTACATGACTAACAGCACAGAATTGGAAAGTTCATGAAATAAAAATGTAAGTATTTAAACTGTTGCGTCTCAAACTCAACTCATCGTGAACATAAAACATCAAAGGAAATGAACTTTGTAATGGAAAATTTGAAATTAGATTTTCATAAATTTGACCAAATTTGGCCAGCTTTCATCCTGATATTCTTTTGAGAAGCAAAAGTCAAACACCTGTGAAGGGGTTCTTCAACGACTTTAAAATACCACGAAGATTGTAAAATAAAATAAACTTTGCCTCATTTTTCATCTGCTTCCATGTATTTTGAAATCTTACCCGTGTTGGAACTATCGTCCACTCCAACTCAAAGTTGTTACTCGACGTCAGTTTTCCACAATTCATTTCTTCTATTCAACCAACTCGACCGTCATGATCCAGCAATCACAGAACCTTCTCAGGTTTCTTGCGAACGTTAATCTTCGCAAGTGGCAGCGCTAAGATTTTGTCTGGGTCTGTCTCACCTGGTTCGAAAATTGTTGTTAAAATCTTTTTTTTTTAACTTACACTTTCTCCTTTTCTCAACATTTTTTACTTACCCAAATATTTGAAGATGTCTTTTGTTTGTCAGTGGCGCTATAATCAGTTCGGTTAACTAGACTAGTTTGTACTTAAGAGGCGAACTGCAATTCGGTAACAGCAAATTGTAGGCAGAAAGGTCACACAGTGGTCACATCAATGTGGCCGCATAGTTATACATATATACTAGAAATACGTGTACGCAACAAACCCTCGCCCACCCTTCCCAACATCTCTCGAGAATCCAAGTAACATTGATAATTTTTCAAAGTTGTCAAAAAGACAAATCGTACTTACAATAACTGCAAGAGGTAATGCAATAAACAAAACACAATATTTGGCTAGAAATAATAACAACCTAAACAGGAAATATTTTACATTTAAACTGCTGGTCGTCATATTTACGTTTAAAATTTCTATTCTGTTTTACTACAACAAAACGTTTGGTGAGAATAACCTTTAACGGTTTAATAAATGATAAGAGATCCATACTGACAATTCTACTGTTTATCAGTGAATGTTCATAGCAAGACCCTGTATTAGTTGCGATCTTGAGATATTTCGAGTCGTTTTCCAATCAAACTTTTCACTCATTTTGCTTTAAAGAAAGATTTTTTTATTAGATAGCCAGGCTTTCCGTCTTAAAATTGGATCATTCTCAAAGGTTACCGGTTGGATATCAGCATCACCGACAGCTCTTGAGTGAAAATTTGTTTTTGATATTTTTTTGTCTTAAAAAACTGATAAATTCTATATTATCTCAAAGTTGGTTAAAAATGTCCGATAGAAGTGCTATGAAGAAGATTTATGCTAAGTATTTATCCGGAGGTACAACACTTTGTTGACGAAGATGAAACGAATAACGAAACGGACGAAACAAACAAAGAAAACATGAATGAGTTCTGCATTTTTATCGCTGACCGAAAATCGGAAAATACAAAACGTAAAACAAAATACGACCAGCAAACCTTGTGCAAGTTTTGTCGGAAGAAGAACGGGAAGAGAGAAGTAAAAGACGTACTTTTTCCACGGTAAAACATCAATAAAAAAGAAAAATGGCGTACAAACATGCAACTCTTGCGTATTTTCAACTAAGCATTCAGTGGCACTTCAGTACAAAGGGTTCAACGGTAAATTTACGCAAAGACGACTTTAAACTTTCTTCAGAGGTTTTAAAGTCCTGATGTAAACATTATTGTTCGAATACGGTAATTGTCATCATGCACAAATCACTTTCGAAGTGAAAGACTGAAGCGGACAACTGTTTTTCCGAAGGATAATTTGCTGACCAAAATCAAGTAGTTTTGCAACGAGTTACATGGTGGCTGTTTACCTTGTATTTTTGTTTCGTGCCAAAAATACATCCTAACGTCTTCAGTGGAGCGAGATATCATAGGGAAAAACTCCTGATTGAGCCGATGAAATCTTTGGGCGGAAAGCGGAGAAAGAATCCAAAGACTGTCATGGCCTGGACAACTCTTCTGGACAGTAAGTGTGCTATCCCACTTCTCAGAAAATTGACCATGAACGCTATCCGGTTAAATACTGCAAAATGTTCAAAAGTAATCGTCCTACAGAGATGAATGAACCAGAATCTTCATTTCACTTTACCAAAAAAGCACCAGCAAAATCCAGGCGATAATATTTGGTACAAGAAGTCTTCCTTAGAGAAGAATGAAGTCGGGAAGATACTTTTGAAAGCTACTCAAAACAATTCCGTTCGCATAACTTGTATTTCAAAGCTACTCGATTCAGACGTACCTGTGACTGTGTAGCTCAGGTAAGTGGTTACCGGAACGTGAAAAATCCCAAGATTTATACAAATCGGCATCTATTTAACTTTAGCGAAGAATGTCGTTTTAATACACTTGGTTGCTTAGGAAATATCCTGCTAGCAAGCGAGTTCCTTTACGTCTTTTGTTCATATAAATCAGAAAGAACCAAGACAATCCGTTGCCGCAAAAGTGAACAGTTAGCAAATGCCTATTCCAAGGAGCTAACTTTGAGAACTGCTCTTTCAAGTCATAAATTGTCCAGTTACTGAGGTGGCCCTCAAAAGCGAAACCAGCCGCAGGCACCAAGAAAGCCATTTCCTTTGCCCGACTTAAATCATTTACTGGCTTTAGTGTTCAAATAATGTAAACAACTTGCGAGACCCATACAAGGAAAAAAAGAACGAGACCAAATCGATTTGCTTCAATACGGTACCAAAGTATGGTTTGGTCAACAACATACCAGTCCCCGTCGCTCCCGAGCTTGCACGCGGCATTTTGAGTGACCGGAATCAATGGATATATATATATATATATATGTTTTTATATATTTATATATAGAAACATACATACACAAAGCAAAATTTTTCTCCCTAGTCACCACGCGTGTAGCAGGACTCTGCGCACGTCGAGATTAGTACCCTCGCACCGCGCTTCGCGCGGTTGGCGAGGGGATTAGTCCAATGTCAATTTCCCTTAGTTAAGACTATTCGGATAGTTCCTGTGTTATCGGTGAACAAAGCTTCTTGCTTATCTAATGTTTTGCCTTTGGTCATAATGGTTTGTCTGGGGTATTGGTGAGATACTCTGCCAAAAACGCTAACAATGGCACTTGTTTCTCCTACGACAACAGATGTTGCAGTTGTTAGGTCAGGCTTCATATCTTCATCCGAACTTGCTTTTTGATGAAGATATCCAGTGAGATTGCAAAATCTCACTGGATAACTCCTCACTCTGCCGGTGGACGCTGGGAATGCGACGACTACATTTCCACGAGTGGGTTTGCCCCGTCAGCGGGTGATTTCTGGAGAATCTTTGTTCGTTAAAGTGATTCTTGTTTTCAGGCAATTTAAACGTTGTTGAGCCGTTAAAGTCACTGTTGTGTAATAACCATAGTTTACTAGTGAATGTAATTTTGTTCCCAAATAAGCCATAAATCCGTCAGTAAATAAAAATTGTATATGACATTAGGTGGAAAATACTGTTGGTAAATGACATATGTCGTTTCAAAATCTAAAGTCCATTTTCGAATATTTGTCATAATATGTCAATTGAGTACAAAGCACACTTTTTACCAGCCAGCATGAAAATGATCAGAATCTGATTTTTATAACTTCAAGAGTGGCAACGAACTCAGAATTGGTGCAACAAATCCAGCCGAAAGCCGAGAACTTCTAGGGGGTCCGAGGTCATGCTCCCCTAAAGAAATTTTGAAAATCTGAGGGCTCGAAACGGTATTTCCTGCATTTTGAGACTACTTTGATTTCCAGATATACATAGAAAATCATGTGTCAAAATTGCTTGAATGTCGTATTTCCTTGAGTCGTTGCCTTCAAACAGCTTGTTTAATAGTAAACTGGCTTCCGAAAACAGCCCAACTGCTTCTATCATCAAGACATCAATAACTATTTAGCCTATCATCTAAACATCACTCACTGTTTAGTATTTAGTTGAAGTATCTCGGAAATATTTGCGAAAAATTATTGATGCGACAAATGTCGCACTTGTCGTACCGGTTGCTACTGCCCTGACGGACTGGCCATTATGCCATGGCACAATGGCACAATAACCAGTCCGAGCTAGGATTTAGCTCAGTCAGCCAACAGGTTTTTTTGAAATTATAGTTTGTTAATAGCATCTTCAACTGGGTACGAACTTTGCCGACCTCTGAGAGCTAATATGGCAAGTGTTTTCCCTTTCAACAATAGCTGGCTTTAGCACATCTCATTAGTAAATGAATCGACCATGATTAGGAGAAAGGAATTTGTTCACTATTCCGTTTCGTTTCGTAGCTGGTAAAAAAGATCTCAAACAGTTCTGACACTGCCAATCTCATTTGAACATACTATGATTAATATCACTTTGTCTTAATTGAAAATTTAGCGCCCATAAACGTGTATCACTTCTTCTTTGTTCAATGATACAATGTGATACATCTTCTGCTACCATATATAATATTCTCTTGAAGACTAATTTCAATAGTGCAGTGGGTTCATTTAATCCATGTGATCAATCTTCAATCAAATCTGAGATTTTCCTATCGAAGGCAATCACAAACAGTTCATATTTTCTACAAAGCTAGTGAAACAACCTGTGTTGAGCAAGACTTCTTATCCAAAGTATCACCCAAATTGTTGCATGAGATAATGCTTTCTTTTGGCTTAAAAAATTGAGGATTTAACAATTGCCATTAATTTTGATCAACTGTGGTGACGAATGGCATACCTCTTGGTGCATTATCCGTTTATCCGCAAGACTTGGTGGTAGTAATACGAGGACGAACAGTATGTTTTGAGGATAAGCAAAAATTTCTGCCTGAAATTGAAAACCCTTTCTAATACGACTAATAACTTTCCTTTCATCATGCCATGTTTGCAAATGTAGTCCAAATGCTACCAAATGTTAATAATTTCTTTAAACTGTCACCTCAATGGACTTCTTTCTATTTACCACTTGAGCCAAAAAAATGCACAAAAAGCATAATGTAAAAGAATGCGACTATGGAAATAAGAACTTCTAATGATTCCAACTTTCTGGTACGAATACAACTCGTCCTAAATCGAAGGAAGTTAGTGCCAACATATGCATATTTTTTACCTTGTTTGTGTTGACTAAAGACTTTTGATTGCGTGACTTCAGAATAGGTAATGAATATCAATCGCTTTCCGTGGTAAATATACCAAACGTTCTACTGATTTTTATGATTTCCGTCCTTGTAGCTACCGACGAACATTTGTAATTTATATTAGTTTAAAATAATACGTAATAATTTAATATTGTAATTCGAGAGGTGATAGGGCGTGGACAAAAAAGGAATGAGTGACAGAAGTTTGAGCTTTTAGGAGATAAATCGATACAGTTAAAAACCTTCTAAGCGTGTATTGGAACTTGATATTGAAATAAACTAAGAGTTTTACAGGTATTGATCGGAATTGATTAGACTCCAACGGAATGGGTCCGTTTCCGTCCTTTTAGTTAGAGCCTAATTATTTTGTAAGGCTGTTATCCTTACTTCGATTTTCTTGACGTTCTGCTTCCTAAGAAGTCGAAGTAACGTTGATTATTGTTACTTGTAAAGCAGTAAGTAGAAAAGATATTTCCGTCGGCCAATCGGTGGAAATATTTAATTTCATTTATGTACTGTCGTTAAATTACTCGTTCAAAGTTGCCCTTTCCTTGTATGAAGTCACTACCGATGGGTACAGAGGGATTTGTCCCCCGATTTCTGAGGCCCTAACTCGCCTTAGGGTCATTTCTTCGGCCCTAAATGGAAATATGAAAATTCTGGGAAAACAGAAAATGGAAACCATGAAGTGGATACCTTATGGTGTCAAAAAATAAATGGTAGTTGAAACTTCGCTTCGCCTACCCATTTTGTTCG
Organism: Heliopora coerulea; assembly: GCA_030142905.1. Classification (NCBI taxonomy): domain Eukaryota; kingdom Metazoa; phylum Cnidaria; class Anthozoa; order Scleralcyonacea; family Helioporidae; genus Heliopora; species Heliopora coerulea. The sequence continues at coordinate 59,415 of JASJOG010000431.1, read as the reverse complement.
TTTTTATGAAGTGGAAACCTTATGGCGTTAAAAAATCAATTAGATTAGAATTAACTTCTGTTTCAAAATCTTCTGTTGGCTTTTCACATAATCAATTGCTTCAGATAGAGGTATTCGACCATAACCCTTTTTTACTTTGACCTTTTTGTCACCGTCACGATACTCTATTTCTAGTCTTTTGTACATTTTGTCGTTCTTTATGGCCACCATTTTATCTATTTTTTACATTAGCTCATCCTCTTTTTCTATTTCAAAATTGTATTTAATTTCTGGGGTTTTTTTATTTCGTCATTACCCCTTTTATTTAGTACCTTACTACCACACTTTTTAGCGTACTCGTTTATGTGCTTCTTTTCTATTTTTTCTAGTTTATGCTTATTCTCACAGGGACAATCTATGACTAGTGATAATATAGGGTTTTTGTCTTTATTTTTGTATACTATACTCTTTGTGTCAGATTTGTGTTCTTTTAGTCTCTTTTCTAGGGTCTTTATCGTTGAGCCGATATAAATGCTTCCATCCTCGAACTCTGTTTTGTAGATCTTACCATTTCTGTGTGTCCTATAGATTTGACCTCGTATTTGTTTTTCTTCGTCTGGGAGTATTTTGTCTTCAAGTTTTCTGCATGAATGTATTTGAATTTAATTGTCCTACTTAAAGCTGTATATAATTGTTTTTTATTCATTGCTTCAGTATCAAAGATATTATAGTGCTGGTCTATCTCTGCACCCTGGTATTTGTATACTGTAATGCAGAATGCTAGGTTAAACTTCTTTCTGAAGTCATCCAAAGAGGACTTTTGGTCGTTTTCTTTTATCGTGACCCCATTTTTACTTATGCTTTTAACAGTAAACTGTTGCGAGTTAAACATTTTACGGTCCTTCATATTATCTATGCATATCACAGGTGTTCCATCACAGATTTTATATTCTTCTTTACTTCCATTGTAGCAGAAGTTGACTTTCATATGTTTTTTACCTTCACAGAATGCGTCAGAGCACATTTTATTGACCTCTATTCTAGTACTATTGAAGTAGCAAATATTCACATAACTGCCCGTATAGTCGCCCAATTTTTGGTCCGACCGACCGGTCTCAAGGAAGTTGGATAACATATAAAATGTTTTATTGTCTTATCTAGCCATTCTTCGATATATTTTAGTTCGACCACCTCACAACACATGTCCAATATTGCAGGACTTTTGGTGTGGTCATAGGTTAATCTACTATTGTCCTCAACAGGGTCACATTGGTTGATATCTCCATATAGGTTCACTCTTAGATTATTGGCCACAAGGCTGTTGTAGGTCAAAGTGATCCATTTGTTTGGTACCGTAGAGAACTCATCTATAAAGACGTTCTTGTTAGATAGAAGTTTTAAATTCTCTGCGTCTGATATAAACTCATTAAAATAGCTATCAAACGTATGGACCTTGTTTTTTAATACTGTCATCAACCCTACTTCTGATGTTATCCACAGCTTTGTTTGTAAAACTGAATATAATAGGATTCTTACTTTCTTTTGTATCGTTGATTAATTTAGTTGTCTTGCCACAGCCAGCACCACCTGTGACCAGTATGCCTTTGCCTCTCCCCATTTTGTATTCTTTGATATCGATATTCTTTCTGTAGGATTTGCCTATTAATGTAGGAGTCTCTCCTACCTTTTGGAACACTTTACCAATCATGTCAGAAATAAATTTCTCTTTAATTGGGTATTTCGTCTTTGCAGTCGTACAGTATACAGCGTCTGTGTTATAACCATGGATTACAGTGTGTTGATCACATGCTTCTTCCATCACTTCCAATAGTTTTACTATGGATCCTGATATCAAATGTCTATTAATAGAACAGTTTTCAGTCATCCTACTTTTCACATCTATTTTACGGATCTGATAGAAGTCGTCTTCCTTGTGGATACTTACTTTTTCGTTATTCTCCATAGCTTCGGTCCACACAGCACAAGCGGTGTCATAGCTAGTGGATGTGAATCCTTTGCTGCTTTTATCATATTTCGTGCCTAGGTAACCAATAAATTGATTTGCCAGCTTTTTAGCAGTCTTTTCATCAAAGTTGTCGAATATATACTTAATGTACCTTTGGAATGCATCATGTTGTATGGACTTATCAGCGACCAGTTGGTACTTTATATCAGATAACTGGATGAATTTGTGTTTCAGTAGATAGTCTATTAAGTTTCTTCCATAAAATGCAGCTTCTATTGTTATGGGTTCGTCGTTTAGAGTCCTATACTTGTGGATATATGTTTCATTGATATAGTATTCCCCAGTTTTTAGTTCTCCATCAAATTTGGTGATGGTATTATGTATGTTATACAATGGGATATCATGTTAGTTTTTAAGCAATGCTGAGGGGTAATCCTTTGCTCTATCAAGTGCTATTAATTCCTCCTCTTCCACGTTAACTAGCTCTTTATGGAAGTGCCCTTAGATAGTAGTCATATATAATGGTTGTCACATACCTATTATAACTAGACTTTGGAGTGTGCCCTTAGAGTTGTTTAAATAGATTTACTGCAATAGATGTCAGTCCTTGGTTGTTAGACATAAAAACATCCACTGGGTATTTTTCAAACAATTGGTCACATATATTTTTCCTTCATTCATAGTCATTATTGACAGCTACCATATTCTTTAGATCAGGTGTTATGAAACTATCTATTTGGTTCCTACCGTCATAGTGGAAATACTCTATGTATGTGGTTGTCTTTTGCATGGTTTCAATCATTATGTCCTTGCCTTTGTGTCCATCTGGAAGGACAATTAGATAGTTGCTGTAATCCTTTTCCCCTTTATTGCTGCTGTTGGTGAATAATTTACAGCTGGCTATATTATGTTTCGGTTGGCTGATTATTTTATAATAGTCTTCTGCAGTTTTGCATATTTCTATTTTGTTTTCCGACTGTTTGGAATTCCACTGTATGAGGTCCACGTGGTTCAACAACGGAGAGCCTTTTGTTATCTTTGTTATCAGGTGTTCATTAAGTATTGGAAAACAGTGACCATCTTTGCATATAAAGCACAAACGGACAGTCAAACCATTGTTTCTGGGTGCTGGGGAAGACACAAACTTATTGTAAAAGGGGTTCAGAGCATAAATAGACACATTTGTGTGACAGTTATCTCTCCAGTCCAATATTTCTCTAGTGGATAGGTTTTTCCCCATCTTTGTCAAAAACATTTTTATTTATCTCCTCTGTGAGCGTCTGTTTGGTGTATCTTTTGAAGCCGATTACACCTCTACATGCTTCGTATATATAGTCCTGCACACAGGTGCCTTCATTTTGTGTTATTCTTTTGTGATTATTACACTTGTCTACAAGAGCATTCATAAGTCTAGTGTCGCCTATACGGACGTCAGCCATCTTTAGCTTCCGGAGTTTTGTTATCTCACCTGCAATACCAATTGTTACGAGCCGGTCCCTATTAAATTATGTGGCTGCTTTTGGTTCAATTTGGTCGCAACAAAGAATACAAAACCAGTTATATTTTCAACTATTTATTTTACTTTACTTGAATTACTTAAAGATTAGCGTCTTTATTCTTTCTAACCTTGAAGTATGTATTATACTGCTGTGAGACTGAGCACAATTCTGATCACTCTGTACGCTCTTGGATTTTGGTTCTTTTGATTTCTTTTACGACTTTGACTTCTTGGTTTCTTTGGTTCTGTTGATTTGTTTGGTACTTGATATCGATAATTCCTTTTAATACTTCGGTTCGTTGTGATGTTATTCAGGCTAACGCCTTATGAATAATACATACACTGCTGAGTTGTGCTCTGTCTTTTATACGTTAGGATTATGACTATTTTCTTTACGTTAAACGGTGCGTGAAAGCTTGTTCCAGCACAGGATGTCCGTTAAGTTATCTTGTAGGCTAAGGCGTTGCGTTTTGAGGTTTAACTATTTCCTCACTCATGCACGAAAACAAATTACTCATGCACGAAATGCACGAAAGCAATATTCATGCACGAAAGCAATATATCCTAAATATAATATCTACTATATACATGTAACACAATAATATGTTCTCCTGATTGTGGTTCAAATCGACAATCTTTCACCAGTGTATACATCAAGAACTGGTATTGATCACGTCTTGATAACCCTCTTGGAAGTCTCTCTTCATATGGTCCAAAATTCCTGAGTGTATCTTGTCTCCCAAAAGGTTTTCTGTCGTCTCTAATAACATCGTCTATGGACACCGTCACTTCTTTCCAGCCATTTCCATTCCTTCTCATTCGCCTTCTGAATAAGTTTACCATAGAAGAGTTCCTTTCAAACATTACAGTGCGTTTGTGTACGAACTGGAGTTCATAATTTCTTGCGTCGTTAAGTGTTAGGTCAATCATGTGCAATTTTATTGGGTTTTTTCTGGTTTTTCCATAAAAAGTGACATTCTTTCTTCCTTTTTGAGCATTTCTTGCCATTCCCTTTATCTTCTTTTCTTGTCTTGTACCGCTTTTAAATAGGTCCGTCTGTTAACTTTGATGGCATTCAGAGGGTTGATATATATCTTTGGTTTGACAGATCTGACGACCTTCCTTTTCAAACCGGTCCTTATTGCTATTGGACGGCTTTTGACAATTTGTTTTATGGTCTTTCTTTTCAAACCGGTTCTCTTTGTTATTTTATTACCCTTATTTTTTCTGTCATTGTTGACCACAAATTGTTGAACAGGAGGTGTTAAGTGCTTAGGTCTATTCTTCAACATTCTTTCTAATCAGATCCGATCCATTTCTAACTTTTCTTCTTCTATAGCTTTTTCACGGACAATTTTTCTCATCACCTTATTATAGTATGCCTGGGATACTAACCTCCCAGTTAACGGATTAAAATCTGTAGACATGATTTGTATATGCTTTATAATATAGTATATATAAAATTCTTTTAAGCCATTTTAACGCAAAAATTTTGGCCACATTTTATAAAATCAACTTTTCAAGATTTTTTTATATGTTTTTTGGTTTTTACATGTTTGCTTTTACTTGCCATGTGATAAGTGTGATCACAAATATGACAATGATAAGGGTTTCTTTCCATACATTCCTTAACATATCGTTTGTCTGCTTGCTTCCTTTCTTCGTCTGTGAAATATTTCTTGGGTCTTCCGCGACCACCTTTGGGTTTATCTATATTTGTTTCAGGCATTATACTATAGATATATAGGATAATGTTTAAGTGATTAAGTGCGTTTAATTTTTCTTCCACTCCAAATAATAAGGGCACTTACAATTTTTGTCCCAACCTAATAATGGGTAAACGGCACCGAATAGCCGGTCATTAAACGAATTCCTTGTTTTACTGTGTGTTAGATCAGTGGGTTTCTTTATTAGTTTTGCACCTTTCCTGCTAGCTAGTCTTATGATGTAGTAGTCATATCTAGAAACGTTTTTCTTAATCATTTTGTGTTTAATCATTATAGCAACCACTTCGATAAAATCAGATACAAAAGATCGACAATGATTAGGGTGCATATATTTTTCCACTCTATCTTTAATATGTCGACTTCTAATATACACTGACTTCTTCCTATTTAGCCAGATATTATCAACCCATTCTGGTTCCATTTCATAACCTTCTACTTTCCTACATTCAACACATACAAACATACCGTCAATGCATTTTAGTTCTTTTTCACTACAATAATTGTCTTGGTAGTGTTTGTCTTCCTTTTTGTAGAGAGAGTCCAAATCATCTATATTTTCAACTATTTCTTCGAATTTATACCCATGACACAGAGCTTCTAATCCATCCATAAGTTTTGTGCACTAATATACACCACATCTTTAAATATATTTACTCAATATATACCCTGTTCCAATACCAACAGAACCAATAGTAATATACTGATATTCTTTCATCTCATCGCTTGGTTGGTAAAAATCATTTAATTGGTGTTCTCTATTAAATGTCTTTCCATTATATTGTATTGATTGAACCTGTCTTAGCATATCAAGAGCTTTGTTTATTTGTTCTATGTCATCATTTGCATCTGATAATTGTTGTCTTAGTTGTTGAATCCCATCTTGTTGCTTGGTTTCATTCTCATAAAACGCATCCTTAGCCTTTGATAAGTCTTCTAATGCCTTATTATGTCTTTTTATTTCAGCTTCATAATTATTTTTATCAAGCATCTTAAAAAGATATCCACTGCCAGCAAATGCAAGACTAGCAAATGCTGTTTGCAACATATATCCTATAACACTAGCCATTATTATCTGTATATAATAGAATACATTTAACTGGTTCTTGGAAAATGGATCTGTTGGAATATACTTCTTATCTTGCGCCCACTTTACTAGCATTGTGCTGACTGCTACTCCACCTTCTAACTTACCCGTATCCTTTAGAGTTGATGCGTTAGTGAGCTTTTCACCGAGGACCTTTTTAGATACCATAGAAAGACCTACAACTCCGGCCGTTACTAGAGCCGCGTCATATAATTCTTTCATCAATTCTTTGTTATTGACTGTACTCATCGTGTATGTATAATGTATAATGCATTATATTTCATTTGATTCTGTGGAAATATTTAATGTGTCTATTGAGTGTTTTTCTGGATATGAATTTCCTTCTGCAGTATTTGCATCTGATGCGAACATTATGCATATAGTCATTGATTTCCTTAGTTATTAGGTCATAGTCATTGGATACAATACAATTATACCCATTGTCTTTATATCTGTCTATTAGTTCTTTCTGCTGTTCTGAGGTGATTCCATTACCTTGAGGGGTCTTGAACTCTATGCATAGACCATTATAATGCTTATGGAGATTATGAACTATTAGATCAGGTTGACCTTTCATGAATCCCTTTTTGAACGACTTAATGCATTTTTGTCTTTAGTGTCTTGATTTTCTCCAAGTCCAGCTGTCATTAATATTTCTGGGTACAATCGCCTAATGAATTGAACCACTTTGTTATGTAGATCATAATCTTCTTCTATATTAAATGCCAATGTATTAGGGTTATTGAACATTCTGTAGTGCCCATACTTCCTAATTGATGTCAGAACTTTAGAGAACACTCAATCTTGAAATATTTCTGCAGATTCTAGTTTAGATCTAAAAATCACTGAGTAAAAACCTGGTTCTGTTATAAAGATAGTCTTTTGAACCCCCCTTTGATTCGAGGGGGCGTTGAAAACTGCCTTGTATTTATCTTTCACACGATTTCTGATTGCTTGGTCTGTATTTTTATAACCCAAAGCTGATGCAACATCTTTACCTTTGAACCAGGTGTTTTGTTTACCATCTATATAAGTGTTCAATGAAACATTTAGTTCCTTGTTCTCGAACTTCTTGAATGTTATTGACATGTTATACAGTGTTATATAATATGTCTTTATAGGATTTTTTAAGTAAAAAATCTAGACACACTTTGACGCACCTTAAGGCCATTTATCTCAACTATTAATCAAAGTGTATGAGGGTATTTTTTGGTTGTTTATGTTTAATTTGTTTAATTTCAACGTGATTATCCTCTGACTCCTCTCTCATTTTATCTAGACTTTTACTCTCACTTTTGTACTCTTTTCTTGTGTAGTATAATGATCCAATGGCGGCGGCTGTCCCTAATATACCAAATACTAAGCCATAATTAATATTATGGAAAATACTGCCAGTTTCCTGTTTGTTTTCGGACTCTATTTTATCACGCATATTTTTCTCTTTTGCACCTTTAGAGATAGCAGCCAATCTCTTACCAGCCTCTACCCTCTTAGGGTCTTTTTCCTTTTTCACTGTTGTTATTTTATTTGTTTCTTCACTCATCTATATAATGGTGTATATTTTATTTACAAACATCTGTAATATCATCTACACGATACCTCAACGATTGTCTACAAAGAGTCTGTACGATCATCTATACGATGCAATTGCAAATCATCAATATCTTCTAGTATACTATCAATTTCTTCAGTTGTCTTCTTACAGCAACGTATGAAATCTCTGACTCTCTTAAATAAATTTCTCACTTTGTCCATCATTATATATTACCATATATCTTATCATATTTTTTAGAGTTGCCATTTATGGAAGGGCATAAGTCAGTGACAATATTATCCAATACTTTTAAATCACTAAGCAACACTATTTCATCATAAGGCATACCCCTCATGTATGATTTCAATTGTATAAGTACTTTTTCATAAGATGTATAAGCAAACCTACATGTTTCGATTGTTCTTTACATATTACTGTTTGATATGTAACCTTGAATCAACATTCCACCACCTGAGATAGATAATGTTGCTAAATTTGTAAGTGGAGCTAATATTGCACCTAATGCTGTCAATCCAACTCTAGACATATTCAGGTACAGTTTAATCTTTTAATACTTTTTGTATTTCCACTTATAACATGTATACAATTTATGATAACACTAATACCATCTTTTCAGTTTACTGACTTCCTCACTCATTAACTTATCACTAATATGATTAAAATCAATAGTTTTTCTCATATATATATTCCATTACATTAAATTTCAAAATCAACCGTATCAATATTAAACCAACTACAGAGTACGTAATGATGCAGTAAAATGTCTTTCTCATTTATTAATCTTCCTTTATACAAGGAGAAAAAAGAAATATCACCTTTAAAAGGAGCTTTACCACTTTGTTTGAGATCACCGAAAGTCATTTTAGTTGAACCAGTTGAATTTCTGCTTTGAAAGTCTGTCAGCTTTTGTTCATTACAATATACCTTGCTAGCTCCAGCTGCTGGTGTTGTGTAATTCTTCCAATGTATTGATAAACATATCCATTTATTTATTTCTCCTGCATTTGCCTTTGTTTTATATGGAGCTATTGGTTGTTTAGTTTGAATAGGAATACTACCAATGATAATGATATCATTTGTTGTACCAGAAACAACCAAATCACAAGTAGGATTAAAACTAACAAACTTATCATGACCACGATTATCGTGTCCAAATAAGCCATTACGAACCCAATAATTATTAGCGTCATATGCTTTTATTCTGTATACAATGAAAATATTTACATATCCTTCTCTCCACTTACACTGTTCAAATTAATATCACTTAGCATTCTTTGTGTTCCATCAAACTTTAAGAAATATCTATTTCCTACATTTTCACTTTTTGTACAGATGACAGGTTCTGAATTGCTGGCGTTTTGAACCGCATCATTTTCTTGTAGACCTTTATCAGTAGTTCTAGACACTTTTCTAGTTGTAGAATTGTATACTAATTCACTATTATTCGAACGTCGGTCAAATCTGTAGATACTTGTAGCATACTTTTTATAGTATTCCCAGAACAATGTTTCACTGAGATTTACCTTATAATGACTTATTTTGACACACTTTGAATAGTATGTTTGTTCCAGGACAGCCTTTGAAATAGGATCATAATCATATAAAGGTGCGGGGATGTTTTTAATGCGCCAATAAGACACATCAATATCACCACTCATTTTCCCTCCTGATAAAGAAAGTTTATTATCTATTTCATTTTCATACCCATAACATAAACAGTTCATTTTCCTATATTATATGATATATTTTGTTATTAAATATGCAGCTATACCTGACACAGCGAAAGTTGCTATTAAATCAGTGTTATGCTCATCATTTTTAATAGGAACAGCTTTATCACTATGTTTAATATCATGATGACTAGTCAGTTTTTCTTCTTTTTTAACAACAGTATTATCTAATGTGTCTAAATGTGATTTTGATTGATCTTCTTGATGAATTTTTTTAGGTGGGATCTTCTTTACACCCACAAAATTAACATTAGGGTTTTTACCAAATTTCATGTTTTCACTAGCTATTCGTAGTTTGTTATTTTATCCATCAAAAGGATTCTTAAGAATAACCACACTATAAGGTAGTAACCATAAAGATGGACTGACAGCAAGATTAACAACAAAATTAGTGTCAGACACTGCCTTATTCATATGGTTTATCCAAACACTTGTATCATAATTAATAATACTATCTTCTACATTCCTACGAAACACATTTTGTGTCTCTAATGATGATGGTCTATTACCGTAAATGCTCCGTCTTGTTTTCGCTTGTGCTCCTAGTAAACTGTAAATATACGCTTCAATCGATTGATTAAGTAGTTCAGTGCCTTTTATGGTTAATCCATCTGAAATCTTTGGAATGAACTTTTTATAGTCATTTTGAACATCGCGAATAAGACCAACACCGGGTCCATATGTTTTTTGATTTTTACTAAACCCTACAACGTCTTGCCTTAAATGTTCATTCTTATACCCTGTCATTTCTTGCCATGTCCACTTGGGTGTATGATCTATTAGAAAATTAATTAATTAACGTTATATATAAACCTCATAAGTGATGTTATCTGTTTCGGAACAGTATCATTGAAAGTCAAATGCTCTATGGATATACCTGAAGCATATGTTGCTATCCAAGTCCCAATAATAGACTGAAAATATGGTTCTTTGAGATCCTACTTGGTGAAATTTTTGGTGGTTATATTTAGAGGAGGTAGATTACTCATGAAACAGTCTGTTTTGTTGACATATTTTGAATACATTTATGGAGTAAGCTAAAACATAATCAACAGGGAAATTATCACAGTAGTGTTCTTTTCCATAAAAACCAACATGTCTCCTGCGTTTTGGAAATTCCTGGACTTTTCCACCTATTGTTCATATTTTAGGGAAACCACTCTTACTGGAGTTAGAGTAAAGATATCTTGTCGTTGTTTTGTCATTATAGAATGTGTCACTTGTAATGTCTGTGCTTAACACATCTGAGTTCTTAAAGTATACAGAAGTGGAATCAACTGTACCGTCCTGGTTAAGATCGACATCGAATTCGAATTTACTTAAATCAGCATTAGGATACTTTTTAATAAAATTTTTTCTTAATCTTATGCGCTCTTTTTCAGCAATTTTCATAGCCTTGTCATAGTTCTTTCCATAATAATTTTTAAGAAGGTCCTCCATTATATAATATATAATATATTATATATGAAGAGAATTAGTGTTTTCATAGAAGGATCCTCAAAAAAATTTAACTTGAAAGAACCATTTTCAATTAAAAATGTTAACCCATATCTGTTAGTCAAGAGGGCTACATTATTCTGGGATTACAATAATATCACTGATGAGGACAACGAATTAACATATAACGGTAATAAAAAGACCATACAGAAAGGTTATTGGTCATTTAATATGCTTAAGAAGGAGATTAAGAGTTATGGCAACGTTACTTTGGTGGCTAATGAATATGACGGAACGTGCTCTATTACTAGTGACAATGCAATAAATATAAAAACTTTAAGGCCCATATTAGGTTTTAATAAAGACCAAGTAATAAATGCTAATACAAAAACAAAAAGTGGTAATCCAGTCAATATTAATAGTGGGTTACAATACATAAAAATCACCTGTAATTTGATCAAAATTTTAGAAAATATAAATACAAATGGTGAGATTAGTGACGTTATAGCAGTATTACCGATAACTACTACACAATCATTAAAAGGTAGTGTCCAGCGTTTTTTCGATATTGAATTCAGAATGCTAATTGATATTAGTAGAAAATTAGTCGAGTACTGTTGCAAATGTTGCATTCTGACTGGCTACGCTACTCGCTATCTATTCGTCGATAGATAGCGCGTAGCGAAAATGGCTTCCGCCTCTCGTTTTTGTGAAGTTTCTGAAGACGAAATAGAATGCTTACTTGAAAGTGCAATCCCAGAGAAGACGAAAAATGTTCTTTGCGAAGTCTGTTTCTACTAAAACAATTAGATTATTCGCTCTCAAAGCTCATAATCTAATTGTTTAATAGATTCATAAATAATTATGATTTCAATGTTAAGGACCAAGATGGTAACACACTAAGTGTCGGTAAAGTGCTACTAGACTTATACATAATATAGTGTAATGTATATGAATAAAGATATTGAGTCAGAACAACGGTTGAGAGATATTTACTACAATCCCAAAACTGGTTACCAATCTGCAGAAAGATTATATCAAAAAGCTTTAGAAGATGGTTTGAATGTCAGTAGAGAACAAGTAAAAGACTGCTTAAGATCGCAAGATACATACACCAGATATTAACCAATTGTCAGAAAACATAAATTTAGACAAACTACAGTCAACTGTCTGGGTGAGCAGATACAATTGGATCTCGTTGATATGGGTTCATATAAAAACAAAACACAGGTTATTACTGGATATTTACAGCTATTGAAATTCATAGCAGCTGTGCATTTACTATTCCTGTTTACAGAAAAGACACTAATAATATGACAAAAGTGGTCACAGAACTACTGAGGCAATTTAAAGAGAGATTTGGTGTTTACTCTAAATTAGCTCAATTTGATGATGGAAAGGAGTTTTACAATGTTGGCGTAAAATCGTTGTTAGAGAAGCATGATATTAAATATTTCTCCACAAACTCTAATAAAAAGGCCGCTATTGTAGACAGATTCAATAGAACTCTTAAAACTGCTATGTGGAAATACTTCTATAGTAAAGGAACTTATAAATGGATCGATGTGTTGGACCAACTGGTGTATAATTACAATAATACCAAACATAGTACTATTTTAATGAAGCCAAAAGATGTGTATAAAAATAATGAAAATTAAGTCTGGACAACACTATATGGTCATTTTTATGGAGAATTACCATTAGCTAAGTTTAAAATTGGTGATACAGCTATGATATCCAAGTGTAAGAGCATCTTTACTAAAGGTTATGAAGCCAACTTTACAGAAGAATTGTTTAAAATAAGAAATGTTATTCGTGGCGACCCAACAGTTTGTGAAATAGAGGATCTAGAAGATGAACCAATTATTGGGAAATTCTACGAAGAGGAGTTGTCAGGTGTTGATAAAAGGGATGATGTCTTCAGAGTGGAAAAAATACTGAAAAGGAAAAAAGTAAAAGGCAAAAAGATGGTTCTTGTCAAATGGTTGGGTTATGATAGCAAACATAATAGTTGGATTCCTGAGAGTGATATACAAAATATAGAGTAATATATACAAAATAATGGCTGAAGTATTTGACGATTTCGAAATGGGAGACTTTAGTATAAAGTACCCAGAATATGTCGATATAACTGATGAAGAGATATATAGTGAATATCAAAATCTATCACAAAAACGTTTAGATTTATTGCGTGGGGATAGTGTCCCTCAAGATGAAAAATATGCTGATGTCATATATAGGATGAGTTATATTGAGCTTACGGGAAGAATAAAAGGGGTCGCCGAAACAACGTTTACTAGTAACAAAGATGGTACAGTAACTATAAATACCAGAAGGGACAGTTTTGAAGCACCTAGAGTAGAATTCCTTGATGTAGCACCAGAAATGCCTGATATACCATCATTATTAGTATTCAAAAAGGATGTCATTGAAGAATTTATAAGTAGATAATATAAAATTAAAGATTTCAAGTTCGATCTAACAAATAACAAAACTTTTAAATTTCTAAAGGACATTATTATTAGATCAGGACGTGACAACATAAGTTTAATAATGGATAATAATGAAAAATGTGTTGTACTGAATAAAAATAAAGTTGGTGTATTTGAATATAATAATGCAAAAACAAGACAGACTGCTGTTGGCATTTTTAGGAAATGGATAGAAGATACCATAGATAAACAGAAAGATAGAGAAGAAACTGTTAGAAAAAATGCTGGATATATGGTCGACACAACACCCGATTTAACAAATATTGTTGGTTTAACAGAAAAAGAGAACAGTGAGCTAAAAGGCGTATTAAAACCATCAGAAAGCATTGATAAGTCAACAAGACCACAATTTTTACAAATTCAGGCAGACTACTTTCAAGACACTTTAGAAAGGACGTGGGAAAAAAGAGACCAAACAGAGAACCCTGATTAGGTCATAGATTTAGAGGAAAGAATAATTGCTCTCAGAGAAGCCAGAAATAGAACTTTAGCACAAAAAGAAAAAGAAGGAACTAGAGAGCAGCAGGAGGAAGGCATTACTAGATTGCAACGTTTCAAAGAATGGGCTAAAAATAACCTAGTCGGGCTATCAGCAATAGCTATGTCAGTCGCTGGCATTACAAACACAATCGTTGTGAGCGCTAGAAAAGCAATACTCAAAGGTGCACAAACCACTGGAAAATTCGCTAAAGCATTATATAATCTTGGTAAAAAAACTAGGACCATTATTAGCGCCAATATTAAACTTAATAGCGCAGGCAATAACATGGGGTGCTAAAGGATTAGCATGGTTAAGCAAGAACCTGTGCCTTTTAGCGGTAGGAGTAGTATGGTTTATCTACGACCAATATAAAGAACGAAAGAGAAGGAAAATGTATAGTAATATATGTACTAATGAACAGAACAGAGAGTGAACTAATACCTGGATTTGTAAGGAAACGTAAAAGCTCAATAAAGGGCAATAGAACAAGATTTAGAACAACTTCAAAAGTACCTAAAGTCAGTCCAAATGATCAACTAACAATAGATATCCCCAAACTTGATAATGATAAATGTTTGGTTCCGGGGTGAATGAACCTACGGCTCGATTTCAAAGTCAGCAACCCTAAAAGTCATTTCCTAAATAATCTATCTAAGCTTCTGTAAAAACGGTTGTTGATTACGATATCTGGAAAGCCGGTTTACAATAATAATGCTGAACGTTTTTATAGTATATATAAGGACCTTTACAAAACAAAAACGCAAAGAAAAAAAGATGATTCAATACGGTATTGGATCCGAAAACTTAAGAAAGTTAATCAGCAAAGACGACTCGGGTCCAACTAGTGGAGATGCAACAAAGGTCTCTGAAAAGCTAATTTTTGACATTTATGGAACAAAACAGAAATTACATTTAGTCAAAATTATTAATGACCGTGGTTTATTTGCACCATATCAAATGATAAATAATTTCAAATGCACGATCTCTTTACCCGAATCAAATGAAATATTGGTTGCACAAATTAATGAAACACTTGGAAATTATAGTCTAGAAAACATTGAGATAGAATATGAAACTATTGATAACTCAAGTATTGCTAAAGAAATAACATCAACATAAGCTTTGGGTCACTCTATAATTTATGAAGACATATCTCTCATTAAAACTGACACATTGGATGCTTCAAAAACTCTCCTAAATGAAAATGTTAACATAAATCGCAGTTCTATGAGCGCAATAGTTATATTGTTTACCAACACAACTAGAAAAGATAGCGAAGAATTCATATATATATATATATATTATATCACAAGTGTAGATGCATCCGTCGATGTTTTTCCAAACCAAGTTTATTCGAATGGAATACAAAATAGCGATTTCCACGACGAAGCTAAAAGACTTTTTGGATTAAAAAATGATATGGATGAATTCATTACACCAGAAATGTTCTACAAAGATAAATTCGCTCTCGTTATCGATCTAAGGTCAAATGAAGGTTGTAACGTGACAAATCACGGAAAAAATTAATAAACAGCTCTACCGGTATCCAATTGAAAATCAATAAGACCGCACACACAGAAACCATTATATATAGAATATATAGGGTGTCTGACGGACTAGTCAATTTTCAACATAATAATTTACAAAGTATTGAACAGTAATTGTATAGTATTATATAGATGGAAACCCCTTTCAACATGATAATGTGGTATGACAAACTGTGGTAAAACATTTTATTTGTCCAACATTTTCATGGAATAAAACTTATCAACAGTGGAAATATATCAACGACACTGATTTCTTAGCATTAGAATGTGAACAAGACAAAGTCGATAAAATATTATAATTTGTAAAGGAAATTTATAAAGGCACTAATAATTTAATAAAATTAGACGATTATGCAAGTAGTCAGGATGTTAAAAATAGAACCAGTGAATTGGTTAAACTGGCTTTCTCAGCAAGACGTTATGATTTATCAACAATTTTTATCACTCAGCAATTAACCAGTATAGCCAAACCTTATAGAGAAAACATTTCTAACTTAAAATTACTAAATACGCTACTTTGGAAATCAATTTAAGATACCCATACGATTATAAAATCAACACGCCGCAAAAATAAAATGTATGTTATTATATAGATAATGTAAAACGCAAAACTACAAAGCCAAAGAATATTGATGTTGTTATTGAAGATATGTCAGCCACAGAAAATTCTTTGAATGAGGAAATGAATAATATCTTCAGTGAAAACGAAACTAATGAAAATGTTGACCGCAAGATGATAAATCTGATTTAAAAAAGAAAAAAGACGAACTTCTGAAATTAGCGGAAGATGGTGATTTGGATAAATCTGTTGCATACATTTAAAAGGCCAGTCTTATGGTCATAAATAAACTGTACACTGAATAAGAACGTAAAAGAATGAAAAAAGCTAATGAGTTCCTATCTGATCTTTTAATAAGTAAATTTGCTAACACGTTAGGAGGTCTTGAAGCCATTGAGTCACCTGATAAATTAACAGATGAGTTGAAGAAAGATGAACTGTCAAAAAGAGATGTGCATTCCTCAGTTGAGAAAGTCACCCCATACATACCATTACTAGGCATTCTATCAGGTGGGATAACCACTGGGAAGCACATTTATGGACACAAAACACAGAACCCAGTAGAGGCTTCCACTTCTGAAAATCGTCCTGAAAATTGATTTTTTTACATCATTAGGTTTCCACTTCTGACAACCCTGAAAATTGATTTTTTGACACCATAAGGTATCCACTTCATGGTTTCCATTTTCTGTTTTCCCAACATTTTGAAAATTTCCATTCAGGGCCGAAGAAATCAACCCTATGGTGAGTTAAGGCCTCAGAAATCAGGGGACAAATGTGTCGGTTCCCATCGATAGGGAAGTCATCTTGCAGCTACTAAACATTGTACACGAATTTCATGTTTTCGTTAAAATTATAATAGCAAAATCACTGTATTTAGGTAATGTGACTTATGATGTCGTTACCTGCCATTGAAACAAAAGTTATCCTATTGGTTTTTTTGGGTTTTTTGCTGAGTTCACAAACTAAATGTTCCTGGCCTTATTTGACGCTACTATTCAGACTTGACGATCATGAAAAAAAGACAGACAACTGCTTACATATTGAATGCCAATTGCCCATTCTTGCACACTTTTAGTTTAATTTCTATCAAAATGCGTAAATGAAAATCTTCTTTCTGGGTGCTTTAGTGCTTTTAGCCCAATCATAATCATAACTTTGATAGTTCATTATGGCTTTAATGGCTTAAATTATACAACAATAGAAGAAATTAAAAAACCGAAGATAAAATAAAAAAAAAAACTACATTCAAAAGGGAAAAATTGTGCACAAAAGGATTAATGTAATTCACTCATGAATATTCTGTATCTACGTCTGCATCTGGATTTGTTTGATCGGCAAGGTCGTTTAGACATCACACTAGCTATATTTTTTTGTGAAACTAGTAATTTGGTATCTAGCTAGGATTTCTCAGCATATATAGTGGTTGTAAATAAAGTTCTCCAGGAATATTTGCCATTTCCAATGTGACCGACCACTTCGCAGAATTTTGAACCGACGAAAACCATACATGTCGTTAGTGCTGTAACGTAGGGTTAATTTCAATGAATAGTTAGGAATGAGCACCGTGGGACAGCTAGGACAGTTTCATATCTAAATTATTTGAGATATGGATTCTGGTGGACGGTTGTTGTTCAAAATTCATGTACGTTCTTTGCTCATTGTCGGTTTCCAAGTCCGCGAGACAAAACTGATTACCTAATTGACGTTAGTTAGCGCAAGGCGGTGAGGTGAGCTATCGGGTACGATTAAGTCCAAACACTACCATTTTTCAATAATAATGTTAATGATATTATTAAGGGCGACGTTCGTGAAAAGAGATGTGACGTCGAAGCTGGCCATGGAACCAGTAGAGGTATCAAAGGTATAATCATAATAATCTATTAACAAAAAAAACGTGTTGTTGATAGAGTAACACTTGTTGGAAAATGGGTGGAGTAAGGAAACACGAACTTATCGATTCTATAAGAATGAGAAGAGATAGACGAATTAGGAATTTCGGCACTTACAGGTAAAAGACGCACCAATCCTCCTCCTACCAGCATTCTTTCCCACCACCAAACCACTGGCCATCCCGTTTCTCTTGATGACTTCAAAATGCTTTCTTCTTGTACCTTTGAATCCGAACTTTTACTGTGCGAAAGCCTACTTATTAGTAAATTGAAACCTTCGCTTAATGCTAATGTCGGCTCAGCATCTATGTATGTATGAGTTAAAGCCCGAGGATGGAGGTTTTTACCCCAGATAGATTCCGAGGGTGTAGCCTGAGGGCTGTATCAGGCGTAAAGCCTCCATTCTCGGGCTTTAACTCTTACGTATAATTTTTGTATTATAAATTCAAGGGATGTATGCTGAGCCTCCCAGGGATGTATATATATTCATCACTAGGAAATCATACACATCCCTTAAATTTATAATTCGAAACCTTATTTAATTTACTAAACTCACTTTGACTAAATGTATAATTCCCCTGTACACAATTTAAGATTTTAAAGTTACATACACCAACTCTAACAACTTCGACCTTTTCCTTCTGAAAATACGTGAAAATCCTTCGAAACAAAAAATGTTCACTTCTCAAAAACAACGGGAATTTTCTCTTAATATTATAAGTTTGATAAGATTTCTTAATCTCACTGAAAGAGTTTCTTCCCATATCGATCGGTAAACTATTCTTTAATGGAATTTGATTTTACATTACATACGCCTGCCAATTCAGCCCAACAACGAGCTCCCCAAGCAGACATGGTCTTATTATTTGCAGTAATCATCAACGCCTTCCATTTCTCCAGCTCTTCGTCCGTCACAAATGAAATGTTTCTTTCATCTTTGAAATTATTTATTGACAAATTGTCATCTTTTCCCTTCATTAATTGATTCGTGGTTTGCAATATCAGCAAAAAGTTCTTTCATTTCGATGAAATTCAGAGCGAATATTTTGGTCCGTAAACATGACGTGATAAACTTTTTAATTCTTAGCCTCCTTACTTGCGACTCGACCAAATGCAAATAACTCTGATCATTTGTAAGACGCCCTTCAGTAAAAAAAACTACATTGATATTAAAAATCACTACTTGTAAAATCCTTTTAGCAAATACATTAAACTTTTGTTAAATGTCAATCAACCATTTATTTCAGTCCAAAGTTTATATATTCACATGTCAAAAACATGTTTTCCCAAGTGAAATCCTTTTGTTAGAAAATGCATCTTATCATGAAATAATTATTTTTAATGACACATCCCCCGTATTATTGTATCTTACCTCTTTACTCTAATTGATTAACTTAAGTACTTAGCATCCTGTTTCCCATTATATATTACGATTGAATCTCACTGTGTAAATATTCTCTAAAGATGTTGCGCGTTAGGCAACGAAACGACAAACTGTAATGACAACCTCTGTTGGAACATGCCTGTGTTTAAGCCCCCCTGGCATACCTGGAATTAAGTTAAATTTCTTCAAAATAATTTTCAGGGAATGCCTGATCAATGCTCTTACCACTGGACATAATGAATTCTTGTCATTGCAAATATTTTTACAATTAAAAGACATTGAATATTATGGGTTAAATGAGGCATTTTTGCGGATATCTACTACCTTAAATCTTTTTAACTTTTTACTTGTGGTTATGGCTGCCCTTAGAATATGATGCTGGGTATTAGTACTCCTTTTACGATTGCGATTTCCGCCTGGTGAATCAATTGCCGATATACTGAAGAAAACTCTTTGCTGTTTAGGCTGTTCTTCGATATCGTAGTCCTGAGCCATGATTGGAATCGACGCATATGGAACGGATATCAAATGTCAACACTTTGTGTACTTCGAGAAGACATTGCTTGATGCTGTTTCTTTCATTGATTATTCCGCAGAGTGTTCACAGCGTCGTAACCTTAATAACCGGGTAATGAACACTCTGCGTTATACAGTCTTAGCAAGACTGGTAGTTCCGCGCACTGTTTTATAATAGTCGCAAAGATTCCACATGGATAGTTCAAGATGGAGCTTGTTATCAATGATGAACTTCTTCCAGGGGAACTTTTTTGTTCAGTGTGACCAGGAGACATGAGTCTACTGCCTTTTTAGACGTTTTAGTTGACAGAAATAACAACAAAAGCTAAATAACATCGGATAAAAATATACTTTCAGGTCTACTGTTAAGTTTTTTCAGTTTTCCTTCATTTTCATATAAACTTGGTTTAGTTCGTACCTTAGTGGATCGAACTTTTAAGATCAACAACACTTACTGAGATCTGGCAAGAAATGACAATTTGAAAAGAAATGAACTACGAGGTCTTTTACAGAAGGAAGAGAAATACTGATGTTCTTTGAAATATGGTTACGTTAGACGATTATACACTCAAGTACCAATACTAAGAGTTTGCATAATGCAAGTAAAATCAAAGTTAACTGGAAATCGTAGTACAACTTTGTGCAAAGATCAAAAAGTAATAACTCTTTAATACGTATGACTAAAAATGAAATATAACAGTGTATAATCCTATACCTGCTGAACCGTTGCGACAAATGTTGTGAATCTGGAGATACATTTCATGATCGATTGACATTTGTCAAGCCTTAACCTTAGAAAAAACGGTTTCTCAGTCTCTGACGTAGACCGAACCTGCAAGCTTTTGATGACCGGTGATACACTCGAACCGTTGAGCTAACAAATTAAACAACACTCAGATGGCGATCTCTGGTGCAATTAAAAACTTTATAAAACTTTAACATTATAAACTTGAAAAGTTTAGTTAAAAGCTGTACAATACTTCCTCAGTGTTTCTTTCACGTGCCCATTTATACAAGAGAGCTTTATTCATTCCACAACAACTCTTTATCAATCCGACGAGAAAGTTTTGATCAAAAACTTGTCTGCTGGACACATCTATGCCCTAATAAAAATTTATCGTTCTTGTGTATATAAGACTTCTGGAAATGTTAAAATTATGGAAGAGAAGTGCTGAATACTAACGACGAAGTAAACTTCCCTAAAACCAGTGGCAAACTTCTTTTATGTGAGTGCTAATGTTAATCATAAGGAAAACATATATTAACTCGAGCTCCACTTTTAATAAGACACTCGTTAGTCAAACAAACTTTGAGAGGGGTGTTGCCCATTCCTGGAAAAAGGTTTCACATCAAACCTATGTCTTTCTTATGTTCATCGTGACAGAATGTGACGAATATCCAAGCACATGAACAAAATCTTTCAGTCCTCTTTGAATCGCTTGATCAATTCCTGAAGATCAACTTTACTGACAGTAGAATTTGATTATCAAAATAAAAATTCAAGGTGATAGTCAATCCATGAACAAGATCATTAATAAAATTAGGGAGGTGGGTTACTGATTGAAAACAGTTAAACTCTTATTCAATTTTGAACTTTTAAGGAGGTGAATTTGAATTTTAAACTTTAATCGAAGTGTAGTTACAATCACGCCCAAAAAAGTTTGTGGTTAGTCCCATTTAAACGAAATATTTTAGCCTTCTTTTTCCATCAACATTCAAATAAATTTTGATGTGTTTATACCTCATGTATTTGAAAAATAGTTTCTTTTCTTATTCCATTCCAATGTATCCCGATCAAAAGTTGCTTATCCATAATTATTTTCTTACATAAAATTCTACATTACAAAACTACCAAGACTTAATTTGAAGAAAGAGTAATTTATTTGACATTTCTCCTATTCAAAATTTGAGACTGCTCAATAACTGTTGTCTTATAGCTGCAATTTTTTTCAAAATAGACTTGTCGTTCATTAATTTTATTTCATTAAGTCCTTTTCATTCTTTCAGTAATACTTTTTATTTTTACAGGTTTTAAATGTTATAAATTTTAACCCAATTATTATAAAGAAAGAAGCACATGCAACAGAAGCACATTTTACATTATTCACTATCCGTAGTCCGTTTCCTGTTCTTGTGCGACCTCATTTTAGGCTAAAAAAGGAGAACAGACGGTAGTAATATTAAGTTCTAGCATAAAAAACTTAAAATAAAAATCATAATTTAATCCACGGCCAACAAGTTTTGGGATACAGCTATTTTGCCTTGTTGAGCAAAATTATTTAATATTACTCACCTTCTCATGGTAACTAACAATCAAAATAAGACAGAATAAGACATTGCACATGCGCTAAAAGAATATATGATTAATTGAAATCTTCTGAATGCTGAAATAATTATGTTAACTGAGGAGATTTTAGTCGTACCCACTTGGTCAAACAATAGGAAGTTTAACATTTCCTTTAATTATTTAAAACAGGTTGATCAAAGTGAAACAAATAAACCGGAATAATATTTGTCACATGATCCCTGCATAACTTTTGGATAAATTGAAAATAGAAATACGTTTTAACTCACGTTTCATTCTTTTATCCTCGCAAATAAAATGATTTTTCTTCGCACAAAGTATATCATTCCATGCCTGTTTACCATTTTTTACCCAATAATGTGCCCAGTTTTCGCAGTTTGAAAAATTATCAGGTTCCCCTGGTAACCAGTTTGTATAGTTAGGCTTCAATCCATAAACGGTAAAGAATTCTTTATCGTAACGTCTTACAAGCCCGATCCAGGGGTGATAATCTTTGTGTTTTTTAATTTCCAAGGTGTCCAAGATTGCCATTTCTTCTTCCCTGCTCACGGGAAAGGCCAAGTCAGCGCCACGACTCAGACAATAAGATCTTGCATTATCCCAGGTGGCCTGGAATTTACTGAAATAGTAGCATGTAGAGTTAAGACTATCCCATCCACAAGGACATGAAGTAGGTCAGGCGTCTATAAAGTAAATAGTGGAAATCAACACTTGGTTGACGCGGGGATCCCATCCATGAGTTGTAGCAATCATTAATGGTGAGGTTCTGGTTTTGAGGCTGGTTCACACGAGTGAAGCAAGTACAGATGCAAGCACAAACGCAATCACAATAAATTAAACTTGAGAACCGGGGTGAGGCAAACGCAAGCTCAAGAGAGATTTTTTTTTTCCATGCGCTTGCTTTACGGTTTTTTGCCGTATGAACAGGAGTAAACCAAGCGCAAGAGCAATGGAAACAAACAAAAATTTGCCGAACAAACAGAAATGCAAGTTTATGAGAAGCTCTTCGAAGCTGTTCGTACGTATTTTGTTCCCTATGACAAATTTTCTCCACACTTCAAAAGCAGGGACAAAAAATTTAGCTTGGCAAGATGACTATACAAGATTTTGATTATCGCCTTGTTGCTTTAGCCGAGCAAATATATCTTGTATCCAAAATTTTCTTGGCCTCACACGTATTCTTAACCTCCATTTCCTATTTCGTCGTATGTAGAGTTGGCCAAGCTGCTGAGAGCGTATCAATATCATTGTCTGCCATCTTACAAAAAATGTGCGCGAATGGACCTGCGTACCTCAAAGTTAGTCTGGTGGTCTTCTTTGTATGGACGCTTTTACACTTGCATTTGTGCTTGTATCTGTGCTTGCTTCACTCGTATTAACCAACCTATAGTGCTCTAATGTTTTATAATTTAAGACATAAAAAATTTATGTCACTGAACTGAAACTAAAAAGCACGCATTGCGAATTTGGATTACTAAAAGAGAGCCTCATAAGAGGCCGAATTGTAGCTGGAGTGAGGGATACGAGAGTGCAAGAAAGATTACTGCGAGAACCTGACCTGACACTTGATAAAGCAATGAGCATTTGCAGAGCAGCTGAAGAAACAAAGAAGCAGTCGGAAGAAATGCAGTCTAAAACGTCGCCAAATCAACTCGACTAACTACGCTACCGAAAGGACAAATCGCGAAACAGAGGTAAACAAGATAATCAAAGAAAACGTGATCACCAAAGGAAAATTTGTCGATACTGTGGAAGTCAACATGACAAAGGACGCTGTCCCGCCTATGGGAAATTATGTAAGAAATGTGGAAAACGAAATCACTTTGCAAAAGTATGTTTATCAAATCAAATAAACGAAATGAATGCGAGAGATGACAACCATTCTAGTAAAGAAAGTGTTGAAGGTGGAGACAACTTATATATTAGCACCGTTAAATAACGAAGAGAAATCAACACGCCACTCCCTAACACAAGAAGAAAACGCGCGCCATAAAGTCGAAATATGTGAGAAGCAACATGATTCGAATACATGGACCGTATCAATTGATACATCTGGATTACTCATCGAATACAAAATCGATACAGGAGCACAAGCCAACGTAATACCACAAAGCACATTCAAACGACTTCCAAAACAACACAAATTACACCAAACAAAAGAGAAATTACTCGCATATGATGGAACAGAAATACCAATCTCAGGTAAATGCATACTACGACTAAAAAGAAAAGGAAAGATTGATTATCCGATACAATTCTTTGTCGTCCCGATTAAGTCTTCTCCGATCCTAGGACTAGCAACAAGTGAACGCCTCAACCTTATTAAACGTGTCAAGCAAATAAAGCGAACTTCCGACATTACACAACATTATGGACAAGTGTTTGGAGATATTGGTTGCCTATCTGGATAGCACCACATCAATCTGAAAACAGATGCAAAGCCGGTGGTACACCCTCCTCGCAAAGTACCGTACCTATTGAAAGACAAGCTAAAAGCTGAACTAGAACGCATGGAAAGAAATGAAATCATCGACAAAGTAGACGAACCGACCGATTGGGTGAATTCTCTAGTTATAGTTGAGAAGCCTAATGGAAAACTGCGAATATGCCTTGATCCATACGATCTAAACAAGGCAATAAAGAGAGAACACAACCCAATGCGTAATGCTGAGTCAATCATGGCAGAAATGGCAGATGCAAAATTCTTTTCGAAGTTAGACGCGTCAAGTGGGTATTGGCAGATAAAAGTCGATGAGGAGAGCTCAAAGATTCTAACGTTTAACACCCCATTTGGCAGATATAAATTTAAGAGACTTCCCTTTGGAATTTTAAGTGCAAGTGAAGTCTTCCAGAAGAAGACAACCCAGATACTAGAAGGCATTGAAGGCTGCGCAAATGTTCAGGATGACATCATCATTTGGGGAAAGACCAAAGAAGAACACAATGTTCACCTTTCGCAAGTCCTCGAAAGAATTGATAAATCCGGTTTGAAGCTAAACAAGGAAAAATGTGTTTTTGGAACCACAGAAATGACCTGCCTCGGTCACATATTCTCAGATCAAGGCGTAAAACCAGATCCAAAAAAGATCAGAGCGATTACGAACATGCCTACACCAACCAACAAGTCGGACCTACAGAGATTTTTAGGAATGGTCACATATCTTGGAAAATTTATTCCAGATCTTTCATCCAAGACAACATGTCTACGACAACTATTAGAGTCAAGCGCTGAATGGCAATGGACCGAGCATCAAGATGAAGCCCTTAAACAGCTCAAGAAAGAAATGTCGTCAAGCCCCACTCTCAAATACTACGACCCTAAACTACAAACCATGATATCAGTTGATGCATCAAAGTACGGCCTAAGAGCAGTTCTACAGCAAAAGCATGAATCATGGGCCCCAGTAGCATATGCCAGCAGATCACTGACGAAAACAGAACAAAACTACGCACAGATCGAAAAAGAGACTTTGGCAATAGTGTTTGGCACTCAACGATTCCACGATTACGTATATGGCAAGCCTTTTGTTGCAGAATCCGATCATAAGCCTCTCCAACCCATTTTCTCAAAACCAATTGCAAGTGCCCCACCAAGAATCCAGAGATTCATATTAAAACTCCAGAGATACGACATGACATTACAGTATACCCCCGGAAAGAACTTACCCGTTGCGGACACTCTGTCAAGAGCATACCTACCTCGACTACCAGAAGATGAACTTAATTTAGAGAGCCAAGTTCACATGGTAATATCCAATCTACCGACATCCGAAACGATGCTTAGTAAATTTCAACGTGAAACCGCGAAAGACCACGTCCTACAGAAGCTAAGCAATACTTTAAAAGATGGATGGCCAGACCACAAAGCACAGCTTCCAGTTGAACTTACACCATACTTTCCATTCAGACAAGAAATCACCGAAGCCAACGGAATCATCATGAAAGGAGAACGAGTGATAGTTCCCTCGACCATGAGAATGGACATTAAAGAGAGAATACACGATGGACTCTTGGGAATCGAGAAATGTAAATCTAGAGCTAGAGAAACATTGTTCTGGCCTAAGATGAACATGGAAATAACGGAAATGATTAAAGGATGCAGTGTATGCCAGGAACATAGAAAATACCAACAGAAAGAGCCTCTGATGCCGCACAATCTTCCTACGAAACCTTGGGAGAAAGTAGCAACAGATTTATTCAAGTTTCAAAACAACGACTTTGTGATTGTTGTCGACTACTACTCCAATTATCCAGAAATAGCAAAGTTGGACAACACCAGCAGCAAACAAGTCATCCAGAAACTGAAGTCAATATTCTCAAGACATGGCACACCATGCGAAGTAGTCTCTGATAACGGACTACAATACAGCATCAAAGAGTTTAAAGAATTTACCAGTAAAAGGGACTTTATCCACACCACATCGAGCCCAAAATACCAAGGTCAAACGGAATGGCAGAACGAGCGGTTCAAACTATCAAACAGCTCCTCAAGAAAGCTACCAAAAAGGGAGAAGACCCGTACATAGCAGTTCAAGCACATCGAGCATGCCCAGATCCTAACGGAGGACCGTCGCTTGCTGAAAAACTGTTTGGAAGAAAGATTCGAACAAGACTTCCATCATTTCAACAGTACACCCAGACACGTAATGAGAACAACAAGTATCTCCTAAAGAAAACAATCCTGATGGACAAGCAAAAAGAATACTACGACAGAACAGCAAAGAAACATCCATCACTTAAAGGAGGATCAACGGTTCGAGTAAATAAAGACGGCTTATGGCCAGTCAAAGCAAGAGTGATTGAACAAGACCAACACCCGAGATCCTACAAAGTCCAAACAGAAGAAGGCAGAGTGTTAAGACGAAATAGAAGAGATCTACTTCAAACAAATGAACCATTCATACAAGCCAACGCAGACATCGAAATACCACTTACTGAATATCATAACACGAAAAGAGAAATTGAAAAGAAACGAAACGACACTCCAACAACGAAAACAGATTCCGGAAAACAATCAACTATGGTAACCACACGTTATGGACGGGTTAGTAAACCGCATGACTATTATTATTGATTCGTAGATGCTTACACACGATTAAACAGTATTGACTTTCCAATTCGAATTTTGTTAAACTCTTAAGAAAAGAAAGATGTAATGATATATGATACTTAATACTTCGGAGTTGTTAATATCAAACTAATTAATTAATGTAAAACAAGCGAACTGTAACATGAGACAACGAGCGGAGTTGTCACTTGAGTTGATCGGAGTTAAGAGAATAAAACACGAAAGATCATAACAATATTAACTTTACGGAACGGAACGACACAGTGACGTTAATACAAATTCATTTTTGGTCGTTATCGAGACTTTGTTGCAACAATAATTCTTTACAGTTTACATTGCAGTGGTGAATAAACTTCCTTCCAAGCGTCATTAGACAAAGAAGCTCATCATGTCTATTGATCAAGATAGTTGTAAATAAAAGTTATAAGCAACTAATTTTATAGAATGGTGTAAAACGTTACTACATTAATGCTGAAAATAGGTCCGTCTTGTTGCTAGTTTCACGCTTCTCGTCTAAGCAAAAAAGTGTTTTATGGCTAAATAAAGTTTTGCGATCAATGCTTTCATGTAGTACAGCACTGCCTTGTATTGTAAACTTTTGCAAATAATTGTTTTGTCGAAGACGTAAAAGTTGATGTGTTTTAACAAAGTGCTGTGAACTAAAGCTGGTTCACAGCTTGAAATATACATGACAGGAAAAATGTGGTATTACGAGAAAATTATACAATATCAGCTTAGTGAAGGTACAGGCGAGCCCGCGTTTAAAAGATAAGAGAACAAAATGATCAAAATTTGTAAACAAACTAGTGAACAAGGGACTTCCGATAAACAGAACTTCAAAGCCGTTCGTGCGATGAGTTCAGACGTTCAAAAAAGGAACAGAATTCTTCTCTATGTCACTGCAAAACATATCTCAATGTTATATCATATCATAATATCATAATATCGACATATTGGCGAAATAAAAAGGGTAAGAACTCTTTTACCAAATTCAATTTATGTACGAATTGTGACAGTTTTATTCCTATATCTTTCATACTTGTCGCAATTCGATAAAACCTTAAGTCGACCCTGCAACAGACCGGAGAAATATCTTGCATAATTAAAATTTTATTCCCCCTACCGTATTCTAGAATTGTGTTAACGGCCATCTTTTGGCACTATAGAATGCCCTTTGATGCAAATAGTTGCGTATCTACGCTAATAAATGTCACTTTATTAGCAAAAATTTTAATCAAACGTGACAATAGCGTTAACGACTGTCGATTCAATCAAATGGATGTATTTTTGCGTTTTTAATCCTTTCTTCGCATGAGTGTGAGGTGGCGTTAATTATAGTATAACATTAAAAGGAGTATTTTTTGAAAGATTTTGACTGGTCTGCTTTTGTGAAAACATAGTCTTAATCAAAATTATTTAAGTTCTGACATTATCTTTTGTATTAATTATATACATAAGATCCTAAATATAATTATCTTCTGGATCACCATAGCTGGATAACATTTGTTTGGTATCGTAATGTAATATCTCGATTTGCTTTAATTTTAAAAAAAAATTAATCTTTTCTTCGCATGCAGGACGTCTCCCATGACAAGTAAAATCGTTATTTTGGGATAGGCTAGAGTAAAATATTTTGGCATTAGCCATAGTAAAACAATTCAATAGCAATTGTAACTAAATCGCAGGAAACAAAACGTCTCGCGCATTTGTCTTTTAACTAATCCTTACCTAATGTTTGGCATTTATAGATTGCCAACGTGCCCAGAGTTATTAAAAACAATGCACCAGGGTTCATCACAATCAATGCTTCTCAGAACTGAAAAAGAAATAACGAACTGGCGATATAGTAACATTATTCGTCGACCCACAAAATTAGTAAGACTGGCGCGATAACAAAGGAGATTTTTTGTTCCATTGCCTTCTTCTCTGGGGAAAACATGATATGATGCACCAGTTCCTTTCTTATTGCTCTACCAATACTTACAGGTTTACAAGCTGAGGATTAAGAAAAATTATTTGCTATTATCACAAGTCCAATCAGTTTCAGTTTCTTCAACAAAGAAGTGATAAAATTTTAAACCGTGTCAGTCGACGTATTTCCTTTGGGTTAATATAGAATTGACGCGTTTTAAATGCCTGAAAACATCTTATTTTACATTGTAATGAAGTATGGTCCGTGTCAAGGGTCCCCTTAGCCAACTTTCCCAGTTTGAATAAACAACAGCTCCCTATGTCTTCAGGCTGATTCACACGTATAACGATAAACCTTAACAAATAATGTAAAGAAAGGATTAGGCCAACCTCAAAATGAAACTACGGCTTAAGGCATTAGCATAACCATCAAAACAATTACAAAAGCACGCGTAAGCCAGGTGACAGACTAAAATCAAAGCAAAGTTGCGTAAGAATCACCACAATTCTATAAAAAGAATTATTTTATCGCCGGATTCTTAACAGTCACAAACAGTTCATTCCTGCTATTCTAGATTGGAAAACGGAGGAATAGGCCGTTTGTACTAATCACAACCCGTTCGTCGTCCACCGATAACTTCGATATCGCATAGGCCAGGAAAAACGAAAGGACGACAATCAAGAACGATACAAGGGCGAAGAAGAGTAAAGTGATGATCAGAAGAAGACTCAAAATCGAGAAAGATTATAACGGAAATTAAAAATAATGAATGGTGTCCCACGATGAGTAACTAAATACGTACTCAAGCAAGTTAACAATTTGAGCACTACCCACTTCTTCAACAGAAAAGTGTATGGTAAGCACACACTAGCAATCTCATCTCGATCAGGAAATGCTGCACGGAAACGGGATAATTTCTACCAAAAGCGAATCCTGAGCTCGATACCTGATGTTTATATTACGTAAATTGCGCGGCGTCTTCGACGTAAAAGGCTTTCCCAAGAGCAACGCTGACATGGACCGGAACCTTCACGATCTAATATAAAATTGTTGCTATAGCCAGATATTAGCACTTTACTGTCCCATACTCATCGCAGAACGAGAGGTGCTTTAACTGAAATTGTTGGCCTTGAGAACAACAAAGTACACGAGACCAGGAGCAAGAACTTGCATATCAGGTTGTCATAAAAAAAAGGAGAAACGCTAAGCCTGATAACAACTGAACAAACAAAACGAAGAATCAAAACAGCTACTGTACAAGGAACAAAAATCAAGCCCGAAGAAAACAGAACGAGTGAAGGAAATCTAGCAGTAAGAGAAATTGAACTGACAATGATGGCATTCGTGAAATTATTGCAAAACGATGCCTTACTCTAACTGCACTTAGCTCTTAACACTTTTCTCCCGTTATTTTGTTTTTCTTTCTTTTTTTTAATAAGAAAATTCCTATTACATTCGAAGAAAGAAATCAACCCCCAGCAAAAACTGATGTAGAAACATTCACCTATTTTGGTCAAAATCCAAGAGAAACATTTGACTCTGTGTCCAGTCTTTTGAAAACCCCTTACCAAAAGTGTGGTTACTGTGTCCCTACCATTATTAAATCTCTTTACTAAAAGACGTGGCTGCCATGTGGCCACCCTCACTAAAACCCTGTGGGAGGGATTGTGACCAGAAAGCTCTCAATAACCACAGTGATCTTATAGGGTTTTAAACCTTTACCGGTCAAATATATTTTTGAGGTATTTTAAGTCAATCCGCTAAAAATGCCATTCTTAGTGATTTCTTCTTTGAAAACCAAAAGAAAAGCTCTACATGAAAGGAAAATTGACCATACTGCGGGGATATAGCAAAAAGAAATGGACACATACTCTTGAAGCCGACATGCTGGTGGACCAGCATGGATAGGACCAGGGCCGTACTAAAAAAATTCTACAGGGGGAATGTAAGCTCACTTCAACCGACTGACGCACGAGCTTGTACCGACAATATCCTATTGAAGCTTTTGTCTTTCCGTGGAGTGCCTACTAAAATGACGCTTGTCCGCTGGTGAAATGGTCAATTAGTCCTACGTTAATAAGTACGCACTATCAATACGCAATGAAAACATGATGGCATTTTAATATTAAAGTTTGTGTCTTTGGTGAGCTCTCGTTGATTACATATAAGCAAAACATTTAACATCAACTTTAGATTTGTGAGTATTAAATTGGGTAGTTTGAAATTAATTTAAATTGATAAGTTAATGATTCTATTTGTCCGGGCTTTAATGATTCTACTTGTCCGTGTTAAATCGAACACGTTTTTCCTTCAAATGAACCCAGTTTTGAATAATGGTGTTAAGATCTAACCCCTCTGAAAGATCTCTTTCACATGAAATCAACATGAGATTCCAGGCGATCTTGGAGCATAGTGCTTTTTAGCTTGTTCTTGGCCACTTTCAGTTTGCTGAATAATCTTTCAGTTGGAGCCACAGTGACTGTTGCCGTTTCAAGAAAGGTGAACGCCATGTTGCAGGTGGGGTAGACAAGCTTTCTCCTACTGACGAAGGCAGCAACTTCACGGACTGACTTGGTTTTCATTGGCTTTCCATCGTCAGACTCTTGTCTCAAGACAATGAACTCTGCGACAAGGCTTTCACTTGTTAAGCTTCCACCCAACAACTTGCACAAACTCTCTGCTAATTCTCCACTGATTTCTTCCCACGGTGACAGCAAGACTGAAAAAGATTTTATGTTCATAAAAACCCGATTCCAGTTCTCTCTGCAATCTGTAACAATCTGGTCAAGAACAGAGAATGTTTCCTTCCGATCAAAAATGGCGAAACCAACCTCAGCCTCGTTTTCACACGTATCATCCAGCCTCCTTGGGGGCACTCTTCTCCTGTGATAATGACTGAATTCTTCTTCCGGGTCGCATCCTACATGCCTTGCCATCGCTGCAGCAGCCTTCACCTGCTTATCTACATCAACTTCATTGCGAATCCTTTCCAAAGCCTTTGTTGTTGTGAACACCAGAGTAAGCGCATCAAGCAATTTCAAACCTTCTTCCTGAAGCTGAACGACGAGCACCTTGCAATGACGCATAATAAGTTTCATTATTTCCAGGCTGAAAATGAAGTCGTACATTTTCATGTTCTTCAAAAGTGCCTTGGCCTGATCACGGGTGTTCGTGTCCGAATCCAGCTCTTTGTTGATACTTTTCTGAAACAGAGAGACTATCGACTCAAAGGAGATCCAAACACTGTCGATGGATTCCGATCTGGCTATCCACCAAGTTTAGGAAAGATTTCGTAGCTTTAATGCTCCTTCGACGGTCTCTTGCGCTTTTGTAAGTGCTTCAGACCCCATATCGACACTATGCTTGTTGCGACATCTCAATATCTCTGTTGCATGTCCATCGCCAGATTTATCTCCAAGCACCGTCAAAGAAAGCAAACGTTCCACCGGTTTTTTATCTGCGGCGTACCTCACAACGATAGTCATCTAGTCTTTATTGCTCGTATCGGGAGTCGTGACGGCCAACACTGAGAATGCTGGTGTTTCTTCTAATTCCTCGAAAACTTGAGTAACACGACTTTCAGTAGGCAGAAATTATGTTTTAGTTGGGCAGACTGCCAACTAAAATATAATTTCTGCCGACAGAAAGTCGTGAAAAAAACTTGGGAGGGTGTGTCACACCCCCCATTCCCCCCATAGGTCCGGGCCTGGATAGGACTCTGCAGAAGCTCTACTCTCGTGAACTTGCTATCCGCATAAGGGAGGTAAGGGTATGGAGAAGAGAAGGGGCTCCTTTCGTTCGCTTGTTTGATAAGTTATTTAACAATATCATATCTAAAAAAATTGAAGTTCTACTTTTTTTGCTTAATTTGTCGATTTGCCATGGTTGAAAACCAGAAGAAAAGCAGGGTCGCATTTTACCCTATATACTGGTTAAGAGCTTATAACTTATAAGAGTAGTCTGACGCTAGCCAAACATTTTTTAGGGTATTATACGATTAACCAAGCCGTAGCCACACTTGTAAAAAGATTTATTATAGTGGTAGTCTATCTTTTGGTATAGAGATTTAACAATGGTAGCCACACTTAGGGTATGGATCTTGAATAATGGTGGGCAAACGGTAGCCACACTTTTGGTAAAGGATTTGAGTGAGAGTAGCCAGACGTCATCCACGTTTTTGGTAAACAGATTTAATAATTATGAGAAGACAACTCCGAGCACAAGTATATTGCAAAACCCAAGTTACATGTTAATAAACAAGACGAGAAAACGTTTCAGGTTATATTGCGACTCTATTTCAAAGTCATCGTCGGACCGAACTTAATACAGGTACTCTCAGATTCTTTATATATATATATATATATATATATCCAAGATGACATCATCAAGTGAAGAAACAGGAACACGCTTACGAAGTTGAGATTACAAAGACAGGGAATTGCTCATCTGTCATGCTAATTTTTGGAGTTTCTTTATATACTTCATAAAATTATCAGTTGGGAAAAGTTTTTGGTCAGATATAATAATGGGAGCCACACTTCTGATATAGAGGTTTAATGACGGTGGTCACACGGTTCATAATCCCACATTTCTGATGGAATGTGGCGAGTTCATAAGATTTTTGTATACGAAACCATGTCAATCTGCCCACCTTTGCAAAAGTTTTGAGAGTATTCTCAAGGTCATTGCTAGTGATGCGCAGTGAAAGTGTTCGAACTTATTCGATGTGATATAATCATGAACGCTTCATTTCACAGTTCGATATGCGTATGTTTTTACGTGTGATGTTTGCCAACGGTATGCATTGCAGTTTTCAGACGCATGTATTTTAAATGGATGACCAAGTTTCCAGGTAAACCTTTTGTGCGTTAGACACACCGTAGAAGAAAAAAGCTTTTTCCTACTATTTTTGACACCTTCCTCGCAATGGCGTCGATCCATACGTCGTGGTGGTGGTGGAAACAGGCATCCGCATGGTCTCCGTGGCCTGCCAAAGGCGACATGTAAACACTCTTAGAGAGGTCCGAAAAAAAAATTTTAAAATATTAGGTCTCTGAAATGCTTTGATGAATTTTGAGGCGTCTCTTTTATAAATTTTACACTTTCACTTTG
Source organism: Heliopora coerulea (assembly GCA_030142905.1). Classification (NCBI taxonomy): domain Eukaryota; kingdom Metazoa; phylum Cnidaria; class Anthozoa; order Scleralcyonacea; family Helioporidae; genus Heliopora; species Heliopora coerulea. Next base: position 25,171 of record JASJOG010000431.1, on the reverse strand, counting down.
TTTAGAAACTAAGCTGTATATTTGTTGCGATTTCGCGACAGCAAGAAAATGCCATAGGGCGGATGTAGACCAGTTCAACTAGCTTCAGGAAACTTATCAAATTTTTCTAACGAAACCGAGTTTTTTTGTCTCGTAGTTGCGTAATCATATTCCATTTATGTGACTTTCGGCTTCGATGGATGACTGTTGTCAAAACATAAAACAACCAATCCTTCCCTGCGTAATAATGCTTTTCGTTCGCTTGTATGCACCTTAGCGTGCAAAATTTAGTCGTCACGCGTATCAACCAGTCGTCTTTCCTGGAAACCAGTCATCTCTGAATGGAGTTTGGTGAGTTCTCCGTGGCACCTAGTCACAATTGGGTGGAACCTAGTCATAATTGTGAGGAGTCTGGTGAAATTTGCGTGGAACCATGTCACAATCCCAAACCGACCATCGGAGCCTAGTCAAAATTTGTTTCTCTTGGCAGAGACATTAAGCCACTAATTGGAACCTGGTCAAAGGCGCCAACTGTTGGCTAACTGTCGTAAAACTTAATTTAGGGAAAGTGCTGATCATAAAACTATGAAATTCTCCCCGAATTCCAACAATCGCTTTTCAAAAGAGTCAATTTATATTTGAAAGCACCAAACTTACTAGGAGCAGTAAATGAAATTAAATTAGCTGTACCGTCCACGTGGCCGATCAACTTCTCGTCGCTAAGATTGTTCTCCCTTCGATGTTGGTCTGGTATATCGAGAGCTTGGAAGATATTCAAGTACAGAGAAGTTTGAATTTATTGGAAATATGTGGAAGCAAGTGGATGTTAAATATTGATTCGCAACAGAAAGTGTTGGTAAGAAACAAATTTTAACGCAAGAATGGCCGCATAAATTTTCATGATTGATATATTCTACGTAAGACCTTTATGGAGTATTTTGTCTGCCTTGCTTTTGCATTGGAATGGGGTGTGGATAACTCTCCGCTTACGTGATGAACAATTGTGAGTAACAAATTCTAAACCTATTTACAGGGATAATGTCAAACTCATCATTCTCTCATAGTCATGGCTATTTTCATGTACAATATTGTAAGGCAGAGTGTTTCCATTGATCGGCAATTGGACCAGTTAATGTTAGCACAGGTAAATAAGAATCGCGAAATTTTGAAGTTTATCTTCGAGACAGTTATTCTGTGAGGACGTCGTCGGTTTCCTCTAAGTGGCTGGAGAGACGATGAGGTAAATAACTCGAGCCATCAGGGCATCTTTTGAGCCTTAATAGCTTTTAGAAATGACACTGGTGATAAAGTTCTAAAAGAACATCTTGAAAATGAGGCAAGAATTTCGTTGTACGTCTCTTAGATAATTCAAAGTTAAATTATTACCTTTGTGGGAAATAATATCATGTCAAATATATTTCAAATTTGACGCAAAGCAAAATGTAAGTGAAATTGATATATGTTCCCTTCCTCTTTAAAATATGGGGGTGAACATTAGCCACCTATCCCTTACAAATCGACGCATATGCTCGCTTCCTTCCTGCTCTATTTACATTGTAAGCATCCTGGATTAGTAAGTCGTCGTGGTTGATAATAGTAGGTCAAGGTTAAATATCCCTAACTGGTATGCTTATATCGATGAGAAACCCAGCATCGGTGCCTAAATTGCCAGAATCTCTTTATAAAAAGTGGGGTTAGATGACGAAACAACAGTTTACTTTATAACACTTATTTTTACCTGATCATGGCTCTAATTAATCTATTCCGAGCTAAGTGTTGAGCACTTATATTTATTTGAACACGACGACGGTATTGGAAAAACATACCCAAATGCACCAATACCTATGCCTATACCTTATATATATATATATATATATATATATATATGTGTGTATGTATGTATGTTTGTATGTATGACATAAAACCTTCCTAAAAATCTCAAAGATTTAAACCACTTTGATAAAACCACTTTAATAAAACCATTAAAACGAGCTTGGTTTGTATGTGAAAACCCTTTTCTTCCCGTCCTTTATTAGCACTTGTTTTATTAACAACCTTAACGAAAAAATTTTCTTATCCTTTATGGGTTTCTCAAAAAAACGCACATATAAATGCTTACCCGGTATCTTCTTTTGTCCCATATCTAGCCCATATTTAATGGGAACAAGACGTTATCATACTCCCAACATACTGCTCGGCTCACAAGAATTGCAAGCTATAAGGTCAATATCAATCACTCACTGCGAACCACAATAAAACAAAAAATTATCATAAACTTTCGACTTTCTTCTCAAATTTACAATCTTCGTCAACAAACCAAATAATTTAGACATGAATCCTCTAGGTTTCTCGACGACATTACTCTTATTTGGCTGCGCTGAAAGGAAGCTTGAATTTTCGGATAAGGTAAACGGATATTATGAGATGATAAAGTATACTTTATAATGGTCACAAACTGAATTACCGTAATTATATGTTTTTGTACAGGTTAAGGATAAGTGAATACTTACGGAAGCGTATTCAATGTCATCGGTTACTTGTCAGATTTTAGATAATAGACATTAACCATTGTGACGTCATTAAATATCAAGCACGCGAGGGGTTCTGGCTCGAATCCCGTTCTGGAGTTCGAATCCTACTCTGGAGTTCAAATCCTGCTCAAGTCAACTTTTCTAGTTAACTTTAGCAATGTAGTTTTATCATGATAAAGGCTGCTCATATTACCCTGAAAATGATTTAGATCTAGAATCGAAATACAGCACATCCTAACAGATATAAAGTGCTAAGTTTCACGAAAATCTTTTGTATACCTAAATTGGATTAAATGAGCATACTTTTTTCCAGTTGACTCAATAGCTCAATGAGTCGCAGTCTTTAGTGTTAAGCCAAATTAAGAAATACAAAGTTTATGATCCAACAGTACGTATGCTGCGATCCATGATGAACTCCATCACAAAATAAGTCGGAATAAAGATTAAATAGCGGTAACCAAACCAAGACTACGAGTAAAACCTGTTTTCAAAACAAAGATATCATCAGAAAATCTATACTTATTATTGGTGATTCCACATTAAAAAACGTGAAACCTTCAAAAGTTTCAAAAACCGGTGGAAGTAAAGTTACTTGTTAAACTCTCCTGAACGCCAAAATTTGAGATATCACATCTTTCATAACTATTGTTTTTGCTCCCAAACAACCAAACACCATCAAAATTAACGTTTGTGGCAACGATTTCAAGATGATTTCAATGACACAGTAATCAACATGAGGTACATGCTGTGTGAAGTAAAGGGATTGATGCCTATCTAAGATTATACTATCGACTATTGCGGCAAAAACTGATAACACAAATGAAAAAGTTCCTTTCCTCAACTAAGATATAAGGAACATGTGCTCTACGCAGGGCCTGGAGCATATTAACAATAGTAATATGTTAGCTGAAAAACTGAATAGACCAAGAAGTTGACTTAATTCTAAAGGAACAGCGTTTTTTGCTATGAATTTAAATGAAATATAAAACGAAACTGCCTATTAGCTAACTATCCTCTTTCAACATATTGATCCAGGACGGGCTTCAAACAACCTGATATTAGTTAAATCTTACCACGCTACAGATACTGTAAATCAACCATCCAAAATAATTCTATATTTGTACCGGGACTTATCCTGCCCAAAGTTAGGACCCTGTCTCCGAAAATCGACGAAATATGTCCATTCGTCGGAAAATCTAACGCATTCGTCGCCGCCTTCACCGAAGCTGGGTTACAGATTCCATCCCTGACTAGGCATTGGACATACCTGGCTACGAGCTTGTTCGAAAAGGTTGTGCTAATAGAACAGATGGGAGTGTATGTATCTATATTCAGAATAATTTTAATGTTTCCATATTAAAAGAATCATATAATCCATCTTTTGAAGTTCTTTGGATAAGGCTTTAGCCCAAAAGACTTCCACGTGGTATAAACAGTATCATTATAACAACAATGTGTTATCCCTGGTTCTGGCATTCATTAAATGACAGAATATCTCATTAATCCCTTATCCAGCATTGAGCCATCGAATTCCAGTTGTGGAATTATTCTAATCATATGTTCTAATGGGTAACCTACACAGCTTGAATACATCACGCGTTAATCACCAATTTAAATTAAAACAACTAATAAAATTCACCACTAGGGGAAAACAAACGTTATTCATTATCCTAACCTGCCTTAATCAGTTTTATGACAATCTACAAAAAATTTGCTCCATTTCGCCTCTCAGACCATCACACAACAAAAGCACTCCCCATGCAAGGCGAGAATTAATGTCAGCATTATTGGCTATCAAGACAAGAAATCGAAGTACAACAACAAAAATATCTTTGGTGGAGTTCTTTCTATGGTGGATTGGTTGTTTTCAGATAATATCAATTCCTGCGAGGAAAAGTAACATTCTCCAGCAGTCTTCCAGTTAATATCCTATAGATACGATTACACCAATAAAGGAACAGAAGATCCTCTCAAACGGACGGAAAAACGAATAACGGAAAAACTTAAATTAGAAATAAGAAACCGGAAAGTCACTCTGAACGCTGGAAATAAAATTGTCTTTAAGAATTATCGTTATCTGGCAAAGATCGAATGAAAGAAATGTAGACAGTCTTACTTTCATAATGAGATCAAGAATTCTAAACACGCGAAGCCAAAGGATTGGTGGGGCGCTGTAAAGAAGATTTGTGGTATGGATTCTCTTAAAATCTGAGATACTTTCAATATAGTTGTAAATTGATGAATCTCACAAAATGAACAACACAAAATTAGACAACAAAATTAATGCTAGTTTTTTTAGAGCTTTTATAGACTTTTCAACCCTTAAATGCCTGTAAATATGTACAGTTCCCGATCTCACCAGTTGTCCTGATTCATATGTGCTGTCGGTGTCAGAGGAGGAAGTTTTTAAATGTCTAAAATAGTTTAATCCTTCCAAGTTACTGGACACGGATGATATTCCATCTTGGATCCTTGGAGAATTCGCGGTGTTACCGTCATGACTCCTAAGCAAGATTCTGAATTGCTCTTATGAGGAATGGAAAGTGCCATCAATTTGGAAGATGTCTAACACAGTCCAGATCCCAAAGTCCCTACAGCAAAAGATATAAACAAGCATCTTCGTTCAATTTCCTTGACCCCTATTCTTTCAAAATTTTCTGAGGATTTGTGGTAAGAGAATAAGTACTTGAATTTCTTGATCCAAGCAAATTTGGAGTCATTTCCGACTTGTCAACAAATCAAGCCCTGGTTAAAATGATCCACAAATGAACTGAAGCTACAGATGGAAATGGAGTATCGGTTCGTGTCCTTTTGTTTGATGACCAAAAAGCTTTTGATTACGTTGACTGGAACGGATTTTGAGATGTCGTTTTATACCAGCCTTTTTCGTTTGCAAGGATGACAAATGTAAGGAATTAAGGATTGGTTTTAAGAAAAATAAAAGGGTTTTCTTTCCCATCATCGTAAATGGGAATTCATTACAAGACGTTATTGAGGCCAAGTTGTTCGCCCTAACCTTTACATCGGATTTAAAGTGATATAACCACGTTAATAATATTGTTTCGAAATGCTCCAAACGGTTATTTCTCCTCAAATAGTTAAAGAGGGCCAAAACTCCTTACAAAGACATTATTTTTAGTTGTATGCTACATGTATACGTCCAATATTAGAATAACCATCCATTGTAACATAAGTGAAATAATCAGAAAGGTTTGAGTACTGCCGAAATGTGAGGGTAGTACTCAGTTCGATTCAGTTAGATTTCCACACTGCCTACGCAGTACTCCATTTTTATTTCATTGTAACATAAGCTTGGTTCATGCGAGCGACACCTAAACGAAAACAAAGCGTGATATCTCTCCAGGGACTTGCAAAGATAAAACAGCAAGAATTGTTCTTTTTTTCATCTTTTGTTCAGCTCATGGCTTACGCTTGGAGTACGATCTTATGCTTACGATTATGACGATCCTTATGTTGCAGGCTTGATTTCATTCCTTTGTTTTGCCTTTTCTTTTGTGCTTATGCTTATGCGTATGCTTATGCTTATGCTTATGCTCACGTGTGAACCAGACTATACTTAACAATAACATTATTAAACCCCCTCACAAGTGATTTTCCAACCCATTATTATTTACAAAATTATTAAATATTTAAGTCTTGAGTTGCAATAATAATTATGCTTCGCCCTGTACTATTTTCAGGACATAAATATTTCGTAATACTGGGCTCACAAGAATTGAATAAATTACCTTATAAATAAAACTTATGCCTGAAGTCAACTCTAATAAAAATATTGATTAGATGCCCTTTTTCTGTGCAGGTGACAAAAAATTTGAACAGGTTTTGTTTAGATACACCTTATGGAATTTCATATTCTATTTTGAATACTTTGTCAGCCTTGGCAGAATGCCCTTTTCCAGTAAATCGAAAATCCTTTAGTCATTTGTGATCTGTTTGTCACTTGACCTCACAGGATACTGAACTGACACAAACGAAACGATCCCAGATGAGTCTTCATCAACCCTTTGGCAGCTTTGTGGTCTCCATAGCTCCAATATATGGCACTTTAGCTGGTTTCTAAACTCGGAGTTTAGACGAAAATTTCTGGGCAATCGATGATCACACAAGTGCAAGGGTACGTTTCCTTAAATGCTTTTGATATGTTTTTGTAAACCCATTAATATCTTGATAAACATGTTGGTATACAATAGAATCTTGCATATGAAATAATAGATCTGTGTAGCAACGATCCGTTACAGGTGTGACTGTGAAACGTTTGCCGTAATGGCTAGGTCTCTTCTAACAGCCTACCCCAACTGAAAACGAAACAAGACTAAGAAAAATTCCTGCTCAGGTGTGAGTCATATTTTATGACCATGTTTTACAGAGTGAAGCACTTGAGTTTAGTTTGTCTAGATTGTTGTTTGCTCAATAATAAAAAAGACTGGCTAAAATTAGCCCAAGGCTTCCTGATATTGCTTTGAAGGTTTATAATCCTCATGTCCTGTAAAAGACCTAAACACATTCCCAATGTTTTTCAAACGGTCAACAGGGGAGAAGTTGCTCCCTAAGTGCATTGATTTATGTCGTTTTGCGTACGTTTTCATCAATCTGATGTCTTCGCAAGACTGAAAGATGAGTGTTCTCATCTATACCTCTTGGTAATGTTTCCTCTGGTTATATATTTTAATCGTTGGAGGTATGTTGCTCAACTTCGAAAAAACAGACGACACTTTCCACGCTGTGCTTGGATCATATTTCAAATAGTTACTGTCCTCTTTTTTCCCTTGGTCGTTGGTCCGGGATTGGACCGGGTAGCCTTGATTGTCTTGGGCATCATTGGTAAACGGTTTATGTCTGTCTTCTTATACCCCCCGGAGGGTGGTTTAATCACAACCTATAGTACATCATTGATGAAAAATTCTTTCGGAAAACTGATGTATCCTCTTCCTTCGATCTCATCTTCGATCTCATTCGCTTCCTTTCAGTGCCGTAACTGACGGGAAGCGGGGGGAGGTATACCGACCCGCCAACATTTTTGTCCGGCAAATTGGATCTGTCGGCAAATTTGTCGGGGGAAACTCGGGAATTTGTCAGGAATTTGTCGGGAATTTGCCGAAAATCTACGTCAACCTCTAACCACGAACATTATTTGGCGCTTTCGGTGTGTAGTAAACATGAGAGCTTTCAGTAAATATATAAAGACTTTGCTAGAAGGTAATATCAAAAATTGAAATATTGATATGATTTTATCACTATTGACTACTCGACCGTAACTCAGATCCTTAATGTACATTAACCTTGTTCACGCATATTGCATTTAATACGATCATCTTGTTCATGATCACTGACGAGCTTGGTTAGACTTACATGATACGGTGCTGTTTATACGGACAAACCTGTCCTCCAACGCAGACATCTCTTTAACTGTCATTTATTCGTGGATAAAGTGCCTCTAACCTCTAAACACTGCGCTTTATAAAACTAAAATTTCAAATTCTCAGATGGTTACTATGTAATAATAATAATAATAATAATAATTTAAACTTATTTACACACGGTGGCCTTTCAGTCACCTGTTTTTTAAAGGGCCGTGTTAAGTTATGAACAACTATATACAATACTAAATTACAAACTGACAATATTACTATACAAAAAAAATTAAATAAACAACTATATACAATACTAATTTACAAACTTACAATATTACTCTACTGAAAAACTATTGGGTGATATTATTATCCCGGCTCAATTGCATACATCATTGATCACTCTCTTAAAGGCTTTGAAAGTGATTTCATTTAATTTTATCATTGGAGCCTTGCCTGCTAAGGTTTCATTCCATAAAACAGCTCTCCTGTAAGCAAAGCTCCGTTTTAGGAAACTTATTTTAGGCTTTTGCAAATAAAGCTTTTCATGATTACTTCGTAAGTCATACATGGGGTTGGTAGAGACCTTAAACGTCTGTGTTAAGTATTCTGGAGTCATACCCTTAAGCACTTTGAACATCATAATACGTTCTCTATTTTTTAATAATGACTGGATAGGGGTCCAATATCGTGCCATACAGTAGAGCAGTAATTAAAATAAGGAAGTACAAATGTCTTGTATATAGTCACTAGAGTTGCTTGGGGGACATAGGGTTTTACTTTTCTAAGTACGGCTATAGAACAAGAAATCTTTTTGCATTGTTCATCTATATGCTTCGCCCATTGTAATTATCTTCGATTATTACCCCGAGCACTTTTTTCTTGTAGATTCTTTTGATCGCATGGTCTCCTATTTTAATTACAGGTTCACTTTCTAACTGTTCTAAACGCTTTCTCGAGCCGATAAGCATCTACTCTGTTTTTCCTTTATTCAACGTTAATTTGTTGGCGTCTAACCATGTTTTAACATTAACAATGTCTATCCCCAACTTGTGTTCAATTTCAGAGACAGTCTGTCCAGTTGCAGTTAGGCTTGTATCATCTCCAAACATAATGGGTTTGGTCATTTGTAAGACGTTTGGCAAGTCGTTTATGTAAATCGTAAATAGATGTGGTCCGAGATTGGACCCTTGCAGAATGCCGCACGGAATATTGCGGAAAGTTGACAAAGAATTATTTGCTTTGCACACTTGTTTCCTATTTCTAAGGTATGATCGAAACCATAATAGTGCTGACCCACGAACTCCATAGCACTCTAATTTAGATAATAGAATTTTATGGTCAACTGTATCGAATCCCTTTTTAAGATCTAAGAACAACACCCCATTAATCAAACCCTCATCCATGTTCGTCAACCAGTTATTTGTTGCATGGAGTAGTGTTGTTTCAGTTGAATGATTAGTGCGAAAACCCGATTGAAATTTAAATATTATCTTATGGTGTTCGAGGTGTCTCATCAGTTGTTCGTGTACTATTTTCTCAAAACTTTTAAGAACTACTTAAAAAACAGAAATAGGCCTATAATTATCACACGAATTTCTTTGTTCTGACTTGTAAATAGGAGTTACTTTAGCAGTTTTCCAATCGTCAGGAAATATACCTATCTTAAGTGACAAATTAAATATGTGTCAATGGTTTGACAACCGCATCTCCTGCGGCATGCAGCAGTTTTACAGAAATTTTGTCGTAGCCCGATGATTTACTGGTTTTCATATGGTTGATTTCTTTCCTGACTTTATCTCGGGAAATCGTTTGGAAGATAAAATTATCCAATATAGGCGCCACAAACGCCAGTGGATCAACACCATTTGGTATGATTTCATCGGCCAACTTTGGGCCTATACACGAGAAGAAACGATTGAATTTATTTGCAATGTTGTCGTTGCCTGTAATTTTTTCCTCATCAACAACCAATTCATTAATTATGATAGTTTTGAATGTTTTGTTCAACAGTTGATTTATCACTTTACAATTTTTTTTATGGTCCTTACATGTATTCAACTTATTTTCATAGTAATTAGTTTTTGTTTCCTTAATTATTTTGTTCAAATTGTTCCTACACTGTTTGTAGGCATTAAAATAATACGTTGAGTTAGTTGTGACCGCTTTCTTTTTGAGAAAATCCCTGCGATGGCTAAGGTTCTTGATTTCTCTTGTTATCCAAGGATTATAAACGCTTCTAACTTTTCTTTGTCTTAACGGTGCATGCTTATCGGCCAGGGAAACAAAAATATAACTTTCACTGCACTCCAAGCGTCATTTGGGTCATTAAATCGGCGAAGATTGCAGTTATTAAAGGCTCGTTTTAGATGATTTTCGAAGACTTCCCTGCTGAAATTTTTGAATTGCCTTGTTTCGATAAATGTTGGTTTATCTCTCTGTGCACTAATTTTTGCAACACATGTATACCAAGCTATGGTCGCTAATCCCCAAATGTATGACTCCAGAAGCAGTGGCAGTTCTATTTCCCATCTGAGTAATAATAACATCTATTAACGTTTCTGTATTAGCTGTTATACGAGTAGGCTCTTTGATGTGTTGTTTTAACTGATAAATATGCATCAATTCAACTAGTTTCTTAGTGTTTGGTCCAGCTGTATTTGCATACAGATCACAGTTTAAATCATCTAGGATGATCAACTCTTTGTTTTCTAAATCAGTTTTCAGCAGAAATTCTTCAAACAAGTCAAAAACCTCTGTATTAGAATAGGGAGACCTATACAAAGTTAGTATTAAGAGTGGTCGACTCTTTTGAGGTGTTAGCTCAATACAAATTGCTTCAAGATTGTTAGGAGTTAAATCGTTTCTTAAAATAAATGGATTAGTATTTTTGACGTAAATAGCGACCCCACCGCCTCTTCTATTTCTGTCTCGTCTGACTAACTCATACCCTGTAATTCCAACCATACTATTTTGAATTGTTTAGTCTAGTCTTGTTTCATTCAAACTCAACATTTGAAATGGAATTTGCAGAAGGAATAATTTCAGTTCATCTAGATGTTTTGAGAGACTAGTTATATTAACATGGCCGAACTTTAATCTTTTTAGTTTTGGATATATGTGTCTATTGATATTTTGCTTCAGTAAATCATTGTTCATTAAAGCTGAGCCACAATCGGTTAGGTCTAGTCAATGACTGTTTATGTTACTAGTTATACACAATTTAATGTTTTTTGATAATATAGCTGTACTATTGACGAAAGTATCATATTACTGACGAAAGTATCATATTACTGAATTCCAAAACTTTCCGACAATTGTCGACGGAAATCATAAGAGATGTTATAAGGACAACCTTAATAAGCAGCAATACTTTTGTATTTAAGATCGCATAACGTATGCAATATTTTCTTGCACATTTGAAATTTACCCAATTTGTGTTGTTGCTCCGTCGTCCAGTGTATCTACCGAATGTTCCTTTAGTTGTATCACTTATTTTGAATTATTTCCGAGCGAACATATCATCAAATAGACTTAGCACTTAAGCTCTCTTAAGCATTTAACGTACATGAACTTGCCTATAACCTGTCACATGACTACGTAATTGACACTTCTGCAGATACGAAACAAAGAATTGTGAAATTGTAATATGCAGTTTTGGTTAGTTAAATGTTTTTAATGAAATCCTTAATTTTTAATATTTATTTTCGTATAATGTTGTTTGTTGCAGACGATTAAAATACTATTTATTTAACTTATCATTAACAGGGCGCACTGTATATGCATATTGAACATATTTGGTACACCGGTGACCAACATAAACATGGCGACAGTAAGCTAAGACATGAAAAATGCGGAGTTTCAGTTAAAACGGTTTTAATGATTTGATTTAACTTGCTTTAAAGGCTTGCTTTAAAGTAGCAGAGCTTAATCAACGACAAGGAAGTGCCAGTACAGATGTGCTACTGAAAGGGGCTTTTCACGAACGTTGTCTAATTTGTCGGGAAAATAATAAGATTCGTCAGGAAGATTTTGACTTTGTCTCCTCTCTCCACAAAACTAACCCAGTCATTCCACTGCTTCCTTTCTTTTTTCGTTCAGAAAATTGAAGAAAGACAGTTCAGGCTTCCTCTTGCTGTTGTGGAAGCAAACATATACACAACACTTAAGCCAGCGACAGAGTGCGCCAACCATCTGTCCATCTTGGGAAGAGCTTTGGAAAAGCTAGGGTTTCCATACGTCTGACAGACGACAAACCGCTTCAACAATATTTCACTTCGACAACGTCCATATTGAAATGTTTACAAGGGTTGTGTTCTAAGAGCAGAGCACAACGCGCGCTTTGTGCTTACCGAGGTTATAATGGTTAATGTTTATGATCTGCAATCTGATAAGCATCCGTTGGCTTTCAAATACCCATCCGTAAGTATTTCATACTATAATTTTTGTGGGTTATTATTTCTTTTACGAAATGCTTAATTATTTAAACTTATCCGTGGTATGATGCACTTTGAAACTCCTTTCAAAGGTACCATTATTGACGGTGACATTACTCGGAAATTATTAGGAAAAACGCGTAATAGTTTAAGCTGGTTCATAGTCTCCTCGACATCACATATTTTAGTGAACTGAACAGATATTCTTTTTTAATAACTTTCCAATTCTTTTTAGTTCTGAGAATATTGAACGTGATGAAGCCAGTTGAATTGTTTCTAATCGCTCAGGGCATGTTAGCTGTCCATGAATGTCAAACAACAGGTATCAATTAGTTAAAGGAGTTGCCAGAGCTGTTTTGTTTCTGACAGTTAAATTAGATTGTCTGAAAGGAGCGAAGAAGAGAGTGCCTCGACTAATTATTTTTCTTTTATTGCTGCTGTTTCAGATTTTCATACACAACAATCACAACATCCTTTATTAAGGACGTGTGGTAATTGACAATAGCAAATGAATACCAAGCGACAATTAGAGTTTTCTCACACGATTTTTAATGTTAGTTGGTCATAGAATTTAAACCTAGCATCTACAAACTAAATTTTGTAAAACTGCTGAAGCTGACAAAGAAAATCCTAATGCCCCAAGTAAAGACTCTTACTCTCTAACAAAGAGCCTTCAAAACGTCAATCGAATATTTTTTTTTTAGGAGTTTCATTTCAATTTTGACAGAACAACCAAACTTGATCAATGTCGGTGGCGTAGCCAAAACAAGGTTCGGGAGGCTCAAGCCCCTCTTACCTACAACAAGCTTGTGTTTCCAGCTCAACAATGAGTCGTTAGACAATATTAAAATCTAGCATGGTGGCTTTCATTTGCAAGTTGAAATCACTTTCGGCGTCGGGATAAATCTTCGATACGTATTATCCGAAGAACTGAAGAGAGGATGTGGATGTTTTTGCAATTTTCAACAAGATATAATAACAGACGTAAATCTTTGACTAATATTGATTCTCGGACAAAAAGTGCTAGCAGGCTATTAAGCATATTCAGCGCCAAAACCAGTCGACTCCGTTGACCTTACGCTCTACACTACTTAAAATTTAGGGAGTATTATTACTGCATATTTGAGGGGGAAAGCGTTAACAAAATTACCATTCTTTTATTGCAGCAAATTCTTCTCCTTATGGTGTTTAATGGTGTTACCACCGATTACATTTACCAATGAACGTCCGAAATGGAAATGGTAATGGTAAACTTTATTAAAAGTTAAAGTCCCGAAGGGCTTTGCAGTTTCCAATTACAATAAATTTCAATAAGATATATTATAAAATTGTCAAAAAGTTAAACATCATGGAATTTATTGAATAAAAAGTTTTTATAAGCAATTTTCAAACTGTCCGATTTATCAATAGTCTCAAACTCATCTGGAAGCCCATTCCACAATCACACAACCCTAAAAACGGAATACCGCTGTCCCATAGCAGTTCTGTACAAAGGAATGATAAGCATCTTCTTGTTTCTTGTCCTACAAATAAGCACCTCCGGTCTAAACGAAAATTTTTTACACAAGTACAGGGGTGCAAGACCCCTGAGACACTTATACATAAGGACTGCATCTCTATAACGCAGCATGTCATGTACTGGCAACCAATGAAGTTTTTGCAGTGATGCAGATTTGCTGTGATGTGTTTGCCCATACGTTTGAGCAGTAGAACAATTTAGTGAATATAACAACATTTATAGCCCTTGTAAGCGTTTTCTTATCCATAACATGCTTTACATGATTAATTTGACATAAGCCAGCCATACACTTTGAGAACACCTCTGTAATCTGTTTGTTTTATTGCTCTGTGTCGCATCCAATGTAATTCCTAAGTCCACGTCAGATTGCATAGGGGATAAGGTCTTCTCGAGTAGGGTTACACAAAAATCGTCGAGTACTCGCTTCAGCATCTGTGGTGTTCCCATTTTCGTTTTGTCCGGATTGATAAGCATGCTGTTGGCATAGCACGAGGACGTAACCATCCTGAGATCTTCTGTTAGCTGGGCAGTGTCTACATCCGCATCCTTGACGATGAATGACAAATACAACTTAGAGTCATCAACGTACGACTCAAGGGAACACACCTTGGGGACACATGGTAGATCATTTATATAGATATTGAATAAAACAGGCTCGAAAATGGACATCTGGGGTATGCCGTGTGTTACTATAAGTGGTTGCGATAGATCATAACCAATGAGCACTGACTGGCTTCTGTCTGTCAAATAGCTTCTGAACTAATCGATAGCAGCTTTTGACAACCCTAAGGACCGGCATTTGTCAACATTGAAAACTTGCAGTGGCAGCAGTTGCTCGACATTGAATACTTCCCCAAGTAAAATTCTTGTCTACCTACCTGGCTAATAAAGTTTTCCTTTCTGTTAAAACTGGGTTCAACTGTTATAATTCTTTCTACTTCGGCTGACACAACCATTGCGGACACCACCTTAAGGTACAAACAATAATACACAGAAGTACATACAATGATATTAAGGTATCCACACTTTAAGGCATGTTCTTTTAAAATTCCAATGTAGATGTATGCACATATGTATGTATGTATGTATGTGTGTGTATGTATGTGTATGTGTGTATGTATGTGTGTATTGATGTAATATGTTGGTGTCAGTGGAGGATTAAGACATTCGTGGGCCCTAGGTACAGGCAATTTTGTGGGCTCAATAGATCCCAGCTAGATCAGCACGCTTTTTAGGACTTCAGCTTCAAATGTCATGAATTAGATTTTGGGGTGCTGGTGGCACAGTGGTAGTGCACGTATCTCTCACCACTGTGACTATGGTTCGATTCTGGCTCTGTGCGGTTATCTGATAAAAATTACGTTGGTCACTTGTGAAAAGGGTGTTGTCCAGTTTGTCTCTTCCAAACATCGCAGGTTTTCTCCGGGTATTCCGGTTTCGTCTTACGGTTTCGTCTTACGTTGGCCCTTACGGGACCTCTAGAGAGAACAGCTTATGTAGCTGATAGGGTTATCGAGTATAAATAAATAAATAAATAGTAAAGGCACTCGAATGTGAAAAGCAATTGCATGAATGAATCGGTAAAGTTATACATGAAGTAAAGAACAGTCTTAACAAGCAAAACAGTACTACAGTACTAGTCTGCCCTTTGTAACACGTACATTAGTGGATATTGGTAATTACCCATAGATAGGACGGATTCCACCATAATGATGCTCATTCTACAGTTTTAATGCGTATTTTCATTACGGCAAAAGAACTAATCATATCATTAATTGGGATTAAACACATCAACTCCGATTTCATAAATAGAAGTGAGAGTAGAAAATCAGTCTTTCTTGTGTATTTTTCTCGGAAATACATTATGAATCCTTTCATTCCTTTGAGCTCTGTTTGAATACTCTTATTGTCTTTACTTGTAGTAGTTTACCCTGGTCAAAATGCATGTAAGACTTTCAAGCTATCAAGTACAAATCCCTCAAGGATAAATGTGTCTATACTTAGCTATCTCATTCAAAAATAAAAAAAATAAAACATAGCCACATAGACAAACATCTTCGAGGGCCCTAGGCAGGCGCTCATAGTTCCTATTGGTTAATCCGCCACTAGTTGGTGTATATATGGATGTTGTATGAAGATTTATTACAGTTGTTAAAGAACACGTGGTCACGAACTAAATTTTAAACTCTATTTTAATAATTTTGAAATGTGGCTTTGATACTTGGTTTGCGTAGTGACAAATACGGACCAATGAACAGTGCTTCACCTTGTTGGTAGGTACGATTCATTGATTCCCTAAATCACATTTGAGTTTTTCCCACTTCTTGATCAAGAGTTTGTAAATCAATTCCCCAATAACTCGCGTCCGAAATGATGGCATCGCGTAGGTGCGATAAAGCAATGCGACATGTTCCTTTTACACTGCGGTATGTAGTGAAGAATATGTTGTATTCTCCTGTTTTGCCGCACTTTGCAAATCCTGGCATTAATTTTTATCCTAATGGGTCTGTTTTTGGTGTGGATGAAACTCGTTCAAAAGAATTCCGATACTCAGTGCAACGTCACTTCGTTGTATTCTGGGACGAAATAAAAGCATTTGCGACATCTCGGTTGAACTCCATTATGACAATTAGACCCGACGTCGTTTGATAAAATGGATAGCTCCGTCCTCAAGAAGTTACAAAATGTACGTATGCCAAAACTGTACTTACGAAGAGTAGGCCACCGCTCGGTTCACATTCACCTGATATCAACGTAGTATGCCCATTTCCACAAATCCTTAAAAATCTTACATTATCCATATGAATCCCTTTCCACTATAAAAAAAAAACATTTATAGTTTCCGATTCTCAGATTTCAAAAATATTTTATTCGGAGTTTGATTCCTCTAACAAAGCAAGCCTCAAACAACAAAATCACAGTAATGGTCTCCGGATTGGTCCGTTGTTGAAAGTCCTTCATCGGGAGTTACTAGAAAAAGTACTTGAGAAATTCATAATATTCGGCACAAGTATAATTATAAATACAAACATAAAAATTAATGACACATTAATTGAAGCAACTTCTGAAAATCTTAAACTTTTCACATCGCTCAGCTGCAATGACAAACTCCTAAGAAACTGCAGCAAGTAATTACTACATATCACATGATTCTTGATGATTAACATGCTGATCCAGGCACTCTTCAACTACTTTTTCTGCCGTTATGTATTTAATGAGGAGGTATACAAGGTTAATTGCGCCTTATCAAAATTTCTCGCCTTCTCGGAGGGCCATTATGGTGTAACGGCGCATAGTAATGCCGATCGCAAGGGCAACCCTCGTGCAATGCGAGACGATGGTACAACTGAACTATGCTTTAGATCAATGGCGGATTAAGGGGGAGGCACTTTACGCACGTGCCGGGGGACCCTCACTTTTCAAGGACCCGCACAATTTTTGGCAGCCCAAAGCTTTCCAGAGGGAAGGCATTTTTATGCTAGACACTAAACATGGGATGCCCAAACTGTTGCTGCAACACAGCAGTGAAATTGGCCAAAAAGCCTTCATTACCACGCCATCGACCTATCGTCAATCATCCAGACTTGAAATCTAGGAGAGTAAAAATTCCACGTTCCACTGTTTCGTTGATTTAAAATTACATGAAAAGTTTGACATTTTATTTGGGCTTAAGATGTAATATATATGCTGTGTAAAGTGTTGAACCTGACATTTTTGGCGTGCTTATCTTTTGACTGCGGGATGGCTATGTCCCTTATTAAAATATGAGGACTATAACTAAACAAATCAGTTTCCAGTCACAGAATTACCAAAGTCCTACATTAGAAACTGACTATTGCTTTATAAATGGAAGTTTACTATTGAGACATTTAGTATATACAAATCTTTTATATTTAGCATCAGAACTCAAGCATTTTATATAATATATAAATATAAACATATTTATGTCGATATTGCATTCACTTGTTATTGTCATGAAGTATGATTTAGAGATTTCATTGTTAAATGCGAAAGGCATTTCAGTCATTGTATATTGCCCTTTCGTTGCATTTTATTTTTAATACGTAATCCCAAGTATCCTATCTACCCAACTTTTTTTTTTTTTGGTTTGAGTGGACATGATAGTGTGCTTGGGCCCTGCTCGTGCTTGATCCGCCCCTGCTTTGGATCGCATCATTTAAAGCAAAATTTGTTCCTCAAGTACAAGGCTGGGCATAACTTTCTTATAATTACAAATGCTGCTGTTTAATTCGGAGAGTTAACGGTTTGAATCCTTCTATCTTCGACCATTCAATTCAAAGTAGTTTAATTCGGCCATTCTACTCGGTGTGGTTATTTCACATCGAAATGAGCCGTTTAGTATGACGTCACCCATTGAAGTCGAAATGAGCCGTTCAGCAGTTCACGTAATACAATAAGTTCGAAGAGGTGCCATTCAATTCCGAAAAATATATTCCGGACGAGATGACCCATTTAGTTTGAAGTTGTTAATTAAGGTGCTATACCATTTAATTAGATAAATTGAATTTTTTCATTATCCGACCGCCATATATTTTTGCCCTACCTAGCCTCGTTTCGCTCATGCACAAGATTTTAAATTGCTGGTTGGCAAGATAAAATGATGAATACTTCGGATCTGTTCTGAAACAGTGTGATCGGTTCTGAAACCTGAAACTTGTAGTAAGGGAGATATAAGCCGGTATTCTGTCTATTTCAATGAAAAAAGTGAGTGCTACGAAATGTATAAATGATTTCTTAGTTTTCTTCGCGTATTTTGAATGTAAACATTGATCCTTCTGAGCCTTAGATACTCGATACGAAAAACTAAGGAGGGGTGTGATCAGAGGCATGAATCATCATCGGTATTCAACCGGCTATAATTTTTCAGGAGCAAATGAAGAGTTACTGTGTGAATTATATTGGTTTAGATGAATAGTAAAATTCTGTGCCATACTATAGCTCCCTATCTTGTTTACACAAACTACAGAAAGTTTAATCAACAAACATATAAAGTTTATTGGCGTGATAATCTCTTTGAAGCCTTGGCTCAACGAAGAGGTATTCCACCACTTCATCATGCGACTCTAGATGGGGTTATTAAGAAGAGATTGTTTCCAGGCTGAACTACAATGATCGTAGATGGCTAAGTAATAATGAAGCGAGAAGCTTCATTCTAACTCAAAGTCTACCTAATGTTTTCAGTTTGAACCAGCGATCGAATATTTCTTTGTTATTTACGTTGTTAAAACTACTTTTAACTGGTTTAATTAGGTTTATAACCTATTCCAACTAACTCTTACATGGCAAAGTCAATCAAAAATTCTGTAACTCTAATTCCAAACTATTTTTCTTGGGCTAACACCTGGCGATTATACTGGGCAAGAGCAGACGTCCTGTTGCGAAATTGTTAAATACAAAATGTAGTGTTGAAATTTGTTAACAAAATTTCTAAAAAAATCCCAAACAGATATTTTCCGACTCTTTTGCATTATAATCAGTATTAAATTATTTCACTTCACCTAACACCTGAGGATTTTACCCGACAAGCTGTGATACCCTGCTGGAGAAGGGTTATAAATAATTATCTCAATTAATTATATGCTTGCTAGATTATTTTGTCATTATTTTACTCAGGCTAAAGCAACATTAACTCTGGCTTACTCCAAACTGTTTTACTCCTCAATCAGAGACGCCATACAGTGAAACGATTAAAATTCTATTATTTTAGCAATTTGAGATTTTGATCGGGTATACCAACTAAAGATGATTGAGCAGCCATAATTGAAAGCAACTGAGGTTGTTTGGCAGAAGTTCTCAAAAAGTCTCGTCCAATTGATTGATGTTTCAAATTTTCCTCTCTAGCAAACCAAATCCCATAAAAAAGTGCTGTTAAAATGGTTTCTGTAAAAGAATTTCAAAACACTTTTTAAGGAGCAAAATCTAATGGTCCTCAAAAAAGTCGAGTGACTAATATTAAAGGCATACAGAATTCGGACATTCGTTTACCAGAGCCCAAACATTTTCTACTTTTTGACGTTATAATGTTTCACCAACTGAAAAACCATTTAAGGTTATTCTGATCCAATAATCAAAGCACTATAATGACAGAATTTCCCCATTAATTATTACCCAACACCTGGATTAAGGTTCCCCGCTTCATCTAAAAGATTGATTTCCATTCTTTACAGTATAGGTGAGAGTATTACTTTATGCCCTTGCGAATGGGCGAGTCTCAATTCCTCATACTATTACTTCAGCGCTTACAGGACCACCTGGGATAACGCAAGATCTTACTGTCTTGATTATGGCGGTGACGTGGCCATTCCCATAAACAAGGAAGAAGACAACGCAATCTTGGACGCTGTAAAACAACACCAACTTGTAGACCCCTGGATCGGACTTGTGAGACGTTATGATAAAAAATTCTTTACCGTTTATGGCTTGAAACCAATTTATACAAACTGGTTGCCACAAAACCCCGACAATCATCATGACGAAGAAGACTGTGGACATTATTGGGGCGGCCGTCTTCAATATCTGGCATGGAATGATAATGTGTGTTTGAAGAATTTTTCTTTCATTTGCGAGCTTAAGAGATCGTGACGTAAGTCAAAATGCGTTTTATATCGTCAGTTTATTTTGAAAAGATCCAGAGATATTTTTATAAATATTACTCATGTTTCTTTGTTTCACTTTGATCAAGTTCTTTTTAATAATTAAAAGAAATCTTACACATCGTATAGTTTACCTTGTGGATAAGAATATTCTTCTTCCAATTCATGTTTTTCAGCTCTAAGAGTATATTAATGAATTAGATACGTTTTATGCACTAGCGCAATGTTTTATGTAGCTGGGATTTTATTGTTCGTTACCATGAATAAGTAATTTAGTAATATGAAATACTTTCCCTCAGCATGGCAAATTAGCTGTATCCCATAACTTGTTGGTACATTTCTTTTTTTCCCTGTTAATAGGCTAATCTGAGGACGTGCAGAAAAAGGAAACGGGCTACGAACAGTGAATAACGAAATATGTGGTTGTTTTACAAGTGCTTCTTTCTTGATAGTATTTGGGTTAAAATTTAGAACATCTAAAATCCGGAAAGATGAAAGGAATTACTGAAACTATAAAATGGATGCATCAAAATAATCTTAATGAAAGGAAGATCAAAATAAACAATTTTGCAGTTTTAATAACAGTTATTGAACAGTCTCAATTGGTGTGTAGAAGAAATGTGAAAATAAATTACTCATTTGGCGAAGTAATTTTTGGTAGTTTTCTTGTATTAAACTTTACATTATAAAGATAATTATACATGATGGAGTGTTTGATGGTAATGCAATGGAGAGTGATAAAATTGGATACTATTTTTCAAAAAAGTATTAGAAAAACATTTGAAAGTATATTAATACATATGGTTGAGGAAGTCTAAGAAACAGGTTTGAATAGGATTAACAATATATTTTTGCAGTTTTATTGTAACTACACTAAAATTCAAATATAGCTAAAAACTCGAATCCAGCACCTTTAATGTTCAAAACTGCAGGAGAGTTTCACTCTTCAGAGGCTTATGAACCAATTAATCATTGGAGGGTCACACCCCACCTCTGAGGGAATCAATGGGCATCCTCTCACAGGAATTTTCTTTTATTTTCTGAGCCACTGAAACGCTATTTCCTGAATTTTGAGATTAGCTTTAACAAAAGCAGAAAAACATCATATACAGCAATCTTAACGATGCGCATAAAGCAGCTCACTGCTATCCGAATGGTGCATTGATTGAAAATCCTAATCCTGATTAGTGAGTTTCACTAGCTAACTTCAACTCTACTAATAATACCGGATATTTTTTTAGTCCAAACTTAGTTACTTTCATAAATAGTGGCGCGTCCGTCCTCCTCGTTCTATTGTTAGGGGGGATGTTTTCCTACGCCTTTCCCCGGCTTTCTATGCAGCTATGTTCTTTTCGATCGGTATCCGACTTTTTTTATCATTACTCTGACTAGCGCAAGACGTCTTGCTTAAGGACGTCCTGCACCGCAAAGGATTAGAAGATATAATTCATAATTAATTTGCCTATTCAGTTTTTCATTTTGATGTTTAAATTCTACCATCTCTATAGTTGTTGCTGAGATAGAAGGTGTAATTCAAAGAGAACAGAAATGGTTTTGGGTAGGCATGTTATCGGAATGAACAAAAGAAAGACAAAGATCAGCTGTGCCACCATATTTCCGCTATGGATCACACTCCTCTTACAATTTCTGTCCGTCTAATGATCAGGTCATCATACATTCACATTTGAGAAATTTAAATACTTGTATTAGGCTTGATCTATCCAATAATTTTCCTAAACGTAGTTATTAGCTTTCAAGATAGACGAAAAACTTAATTACCACTCGTCTTTGGCATTAATCTTCCCAGCTCAGGAGGTAATTAAAAGCAAAGAACTAAATTTACCAGGTCCTGGATTGAATTTCAATTGACCGCCGTCAAACTTAAAATTCACTATTTTTTTCATCTAGTCTCTTGTTTAGGGGAAGTTCAATCTGTTCTTAAAATTCAAAATTTATCTTTCACCCTAGTAGTCATATTTCCATAGGTCTTAGAAGTTTAATAATTTTGATCTTGTAAACAAAATCTTGATAAGATGGAATCATATCACAAACCGATGATTAAATAGTTAATTCAAGTGTTGCAAACTTTAGTTCTAATTCATTAATCTGCAGGGTATTTTGAATACATCCTTGATATACTTTGCCTTCCTCGGATGTGATGTCGATGAGAACCGACTTTGAACCTCCGGCTTCGTCGTTATACATATTGATCTTCACACATAACACTTTCTTGATCACAATTTTTGACATTTCGCTGCGTTGAATCACATATGAATCTTTTGATATGTTTTTGACTCTCTCTTGATTAGGGTTCTGCACAGCTAGTTTTTTGTACCTGGATAAAAGCAGAAATTACCATTCCACGTCTTGGGAACATGGAAACGATCGTTATTTGTCTTTCTAGCCACTTGCCACGTTAAGTCAACTCGCTCTCTACAAAAGATTTCAGACTATCAACGTTACCTTTACAGACGGACGGACAAACACACAGATAGACAGACCTATAAACAGATAGACAGATTGACGGATATAGTTAGATATACGGATAAGTGGATAGACAGATGAAGGGGAAGATGGGCAGATGGATAGTTGGATAGATACACTGATAACATAAAGGTGCTCTTACACTTGCAATTTTTCACGCAATTTTGTTGCGCGATTGTGTGGCGCAACAAAATTGCGAGGTTTGTTGCAAGTGTAACAGCCCTCGCAAGCAACAGGCTTCGCAACCGTTTTGTTGCGGGCAAAATTGCCAAAAGTTGAATTAGTTTCAACTTCTCGCAACGATAGCCGCAACGTTTTGCTTGTATAACCAATCGGAATATTTGGTTTGGTCAAGTGGGTAATGGTCATAGCGACTCGAAGGGACGAAGAAAGTAAATTGACAGATAATCAAAAGAAAGAGCTAATACTACCTCTAAAAGACTCCCCGAGTTTATGGAATACATCTCTGTCGGCTTACAAGGATTATTCAAAAAAGGTGGAAGAAACCCAAATGTTGTCCTTACGTTTTAACGTGAGCGTAGCGGAATTGAAGAAACTCCTTCATACTTTACGGATATTTATGACCAGGGAAGTAAAAAGAGTTCATGCAGATAGTTGTTACGTGTCCAGGTGGAAATTTTATAAAGACCTAGATTTTTTTGAAATCAGAAATTATCAAGAGCCTAGATGGAAAGAAAGAAAAAGAATGGAATGATGGAGATATAGACACCCTCATTGATTTCTACCAGGAAAACGAACTTTTGTGGAACCACACATTGCAAAATTATAAAGACAGAAATCTAAAAGGAGCGGCATTGAGCAAACTGGCTGGTATACTAGTGATTCATTCTCTTGTTGAGATAAAAGCCCAATGGCATACACTGACGACTACCTTTGATAGAGAACATAAGAGGGTGGAAGGAAGTAAGAGGACGGGTTCTGGAACAGATTCGGTTTACAAGTCTGAATGGAAGTACTATGAAAGGATGTTGTTTATGAGCCATAATAAGGAAGTAGATGAATCAGTAAGCACGATTAATGTGTTTACTGATTTAGAAGGTTACACAGTGTCTAGATGTTCTAAGAACCCTATACAGGAGAAATGCAAACGAAAGAGAGAAGCTGAAATTTCAGATGTCAAAGTAGAGCTCATGAAGGAAGCTATAAACGTCCTTAGATTGCCTGTTGGTAGTTCTGTTGAAGACGATAAAAGCCCTGTTAACAAAGAAGTCAGTGCATTTGGAAAGCCAGTCCAAGAAACACTGATGAGATTTAACGACCAACAAAGATTGATTGCTGAGAAAAACATAAATGTGTTATTTGAAATAGAGATGGGTGCTAGCATTGGAGGGCCATCACAATATCAACCACAAAATGTTGGTTTTGGCATGCAGTATCGATATAACCCAATGTTTACATTACCTCAGTCACCATTTTACAGTGGTCAGGTACCACAAAGTAGCCCCTCTTTTACAACATCATTGTCATCATATGAGGAAGAGCAATCTGTAAATATGGTTGGTCGATGGGCCACAACCAATACCTATTTGGGTATATTAATTGGTATTTCTTGTGGGTTTTTTGCTAAAGTATTTTCAATTCTTTAAAAACACCAATATCTGAGACTGGGGAAGAAACTTGATGTAACCTTTTTGTTATACAGTTTTCACGATATGAGAAATTTGTGTAGATATTAGTTTGTTGGATATCTTATATGGTACATTAATTTTATGCATTTGGTTGTATAAGATAATCTAGTTACTTGTATAGTTGTATTTCAATAATAATGCGCCAGTCAGTGGAAAGCTTTTAACCCTTTACCCTGCAACAGCATGGCATAAGACCAAGGTCATTTCCTAAATAGTTCTAACTCCCATTATTGTTGCTATTTCTTGGTATTCTTCAGGTAAGAGGATGTGGTCTGGACTTTCCATTGAGTAGTGCAAAACTAGCTTGCATTTTATTCAAAGTAAAATTAAAGTTTTTAGTGGGCAATAGCATTTACTTTTCAAACATTGCTGAATGTCAAAGGGAAAGAATATAAAAAGCTTATAGTATATACTACAGTATATGTATAGTGTCAATGATATCCTAATTAGTTACAAGTTCAAAGATAAATTCCTTGGGTCATTCCTTAATTTCAGTCAATCAGTCAATTCCACATGTTCTCCACTGCCAAGAAACGGTTCCTTCACCGTTGAAATATGCACTGTACTCATCACGAATTTCTTTTGCTTCC